>PVJD01000033.1:480985-890530 GCA_004026545.1 Mormoops blainvillei
CCACTTCCAGAGCATCAGGAGGTGGTGCAAAAGGTGCCTACACTCAGTCCAGAATAAGCCTTTGGAGGCTTTAAGCACAGAAGTGACTTAAGCAAAGATTCGCAAAGTAAAAAGTTAAGTAAATTTAAGCTAACTATATTCTTTATCTACTGCAAATATATTCCTAGAGAAAAGTTCCTTAAAGCATAACACAATTAGATGGATCTGGAAAAACCTAGGAGAAGGTCTAAGGTGTCACAAAGATCGGTCCTGGGCTATGTTATGTTCACCATTTCTTGACATTTCATATGAAAATATAGGTGCCATTTCTATCGCTCGTGAAAAGAGCAATAATTGAACTGAGATTTCAAATAATCTCCATGGGCTGGGATAACGGGCTGAATCTCACAAGAATGAACCTCCTTCTCCTTCAGGTCTTCACCTAAACCATATTCCTTCAGCACAGTCTTACTCAAGCTTTAGACCACATATGGCCTCCCATGCACTTCTGCAGCAACTTTCTTTACTGCAGATGGCCAGTTCACTGAGGGGCAGAGAACACCTCTGTCTCATGGACCATGGCATCCCTAGTGCCCGCAGCAGTTCCTGGCACATAAAAGTGCTCAGTGAATGTGTTGACTTCATAAAAGAAAATACAAAAAGTTATGCACTCAAGCTGACTGCATGGTTGGAAGATGGTAGTGGAGTGGTGGTGATGAGGACATGACATGGGAGACTAGATATGTTAACAATGAGCCAAGACTTCAAAAAGTGAATACAACACTGACTACATCGATACGCTCAAAATCCCACCACAAATGGAGGTAATAGTTCTCTTCTAATCTTCCCAGAAATATTGTATCTAATTCTGGGGAAAATGACAAACTGAAATTAATCCAGAGGTGAGCTGTCATGGGAGCGGGGCCTGAGAACCACGAAAGATGCCTGAAAACCTGAGGCTGGTTAAAACCAGAAAATAGGATTTACCTGAAAGCTCTCATTATGTATTTGAAGTGTTGTCCTGCAAATAAAGGATTACACTTCTATTGCATGTAGCTCTGGGGGTCAGAAAAAGGACCAGTGCATATAAATATTATATGTCTTAACAGAAGGAAAGAATCTTAATAATTATAACTATTTTAAAAATTGAAATGTGCTTATTCAGCCTTTGAAAGTGATATTATAGAAAACTACTGAATGACAAAGGATTATAAAAATTGGTTCTAAAATACAGATTGTATGATTTTTTTCAAAATAAAAGTATACATGTACACACATACATTGGGTATAAACATCAAAATGTCATTAATACTGGTTATTTCTATGTGATAGCATTATGGATATTTTTAATTTTTGTTTTGTACTTTTGTCTTTTATTTTATAAAATTATTACGGTAAAGGCAAATTATTTTTCTGACAGATAAATACTGTACAACAAAAATCACTGTGTGTGACATGAGAGCGCCTTTCACGAGAGGAGTTTGAGTACAGCCTGTAGCTGTGGGAACTCTCAGGGGTGTCCAAGGAGAGACCCTGCTACAGAAAACACAGTGTTTATTGCCTCTATGGTGACTTTAAACTCTGAGAGTCTATTGTACAAAATACTGATTCTGAATAACTATTTTAATTGTTGATGATACAAAATATACAGCCATTAATAATAGTTATTCATCATTAATAAAAGTCATAGATGCTCAGATTTGTCAAGGAACTCAGAAGTCATCTTCTGCAGCCAATACAGACGGAACTGAACAGCCTTTGGGCAACAAGTGCCAGTAGATGAACGTGCACCTGCTCCTTCTGGCCCCTTCAGCATGTAAGACATATGTTGCTCTGGCAGGTAAGAAATATGAGGTATGTCTGCCTTACAAACACCCAGCCCAGCGGTGCAGGAAACAGCTTAATCTATTCATTACACAGGCACGAGAAGATGACCTGTACTGGGACCTGCAGCAGTGTAACCCCTCTCCTACGCTTCATAGTGAAAATAAAGAAGAGTGCTTTTACCATGTATCCACACCATTTCCTTAACTTCAAAGTCTCACCTTATATTTCTTCAAAGCACATACAACATTTTTCTTAATCGTGTCTTATGTACTGTTATCAAATCTATTTTTCATTGTTCTCTCTGCTCAGGCTATCTGAACACTTTTATTTAGAGTGGTTTAAGTAAAAACCTAAGTACATTGCAAAACAAGACACCTAACTCTAAGGAAAGGTTTAGGTGAAGAGCTGGGGTCCAAAATCCATGTATCTCGAGTGCTAGAAGACGTCCATGTTCTCCCTAGCATCCTCTTCCTTCGGGGGGCTTCAGTGCCTCCTCGACCTTCCTCCCTCTGCCAACTCAGAGTCAAAACTCACCCTCAGAAAAGAGGTCTGATTTTTTTTTTTTTACTAAATCACAGTCTACAGTGGACAGCAATCAACTTATTCTCTACTTGTGACTTATATGCCCTGCATTGTGCAAGGCCGTGTGGGAGAAACAAGGTGCTCTAAGACAGTCCCTGTCCTTAGGAGCAGACTAAAGTTCAGAAAATGAGAGAGAATTGTCTCTGAGCTGACAAACCTACAGTGCTAGCAAATGACTGGGGGAATGATCACACAGTGCGCTCGCACAGTCAGCGGGGGTGGGTGGGGGTTGGTGAGGTGGCCGCTGTAGAAGAACATCAGAAGACCGCGAAGCAGACAGGCCACAGCAGGACACAGGTCAGTCCCACAGGCTGCTTGAAGGGCGGGCCGAACGTGGTCTGTGGGCAGCAAGCCCCTCACCACTGGGGAGCTCGTCAGAGGTGCAGAGTCAAGGGCCTCAGAACTACAGAATCAAAAGTCTGTATTTTAACCAGATCTTTGGATGGTCCACATGTACGTTAAAGTTTGAGAAGCTCTGGTCTAAACAGTGGAGAGCCTGCCCCTTTCTCACTCTTGAGTCCTAAGTATATCACAGCTGCTTGTTTTCGTTAAACAATTACTAACTTGTACTTTATCAGACTGAAAAGTTTTTGTACAGCAAAGGAAACGATCAACAAAATAAAAAGACAACCCGCACAATGGGAGACCATATTTGCCAATAAATTTGATAAGGGGTTAATATCCAAAATTTTTATAGAACTTATAAAACTCGACACCCCAAAAAACAAACAATCCAATTAAAAAACAGGCAAAGGGCCTGATAGACACTTTTTCAAAGAGAAATACAGATGGCCAATAAACATATGAAAAGATGCTCAAATTAAAACCACAATGCGATATCACCTCACACCTGTCAGAATGGCGGTCATCAATAAATCAGCAAACAAGTGCTGGCGAGGTTGTAGAGAAAGGGGAGCCTAGTGCACTGCTGGCAGGAATGCAGGCTGGCGCAGCCACTGTGGAAAACAGCATGGCATTTCCTCCCAAAACTAAAAATGGAGCTGCTTTTTGACCCAGAGATCCCACTTTTGGGAATATATCAAAGAAACTCAGTTAATGTATCCAAAAATAGGTTTTTGAAAGAACATAAGCGCCACTATGTTCATTGTAGCCTTATTTACAATCGCCAAGATATAGAAGCAGCCCAAGTGTCCATCGGTAGATGAGTGGATAAAACAACTATAGGACATTTACACAATGGAATACTACTGGGCTGTAAAAATGAAGAAAATTTCACCCTTTGTGACAGCATGGATGGACCTAGAGAACATTATGCTAAGTGAAATAAGCCAGGCAGAGAAAGACAGATGCCATATGATTTCACTCATATGTGGAATCTAATGAACAAACTGAACTCACAAGGGAAATGGGGACAGACTCATAGACAGGGAGCAGGATGAGAGCGGGAGAGGGAGGTGAGGGGATGGAGGGACTGAGCAAAAAGGGAAAAGGACTCACTGACATGGACCACAGCGTGGTGATGGTGGGGGGAGGTAGATATAAGGGGGATAAATGGCAATGGAAAAAATACAATTAAAAAAATTACCAATTTGTAGTATTTGCAAATTTAACTCATTACTTAACTTTATTGTATTTTCAAATTATTATTGTATTTGCAAATTTAACTCATTACTTAACTTTAATCTTTTTCTACTTTATTTCCTCTCAATATCTTCTGTTCATCAAAGGAGATGAAGAAAGGCTGACGTATTTTCCATTTCAAGCCTGTAACCAAGGAACTACCCTGCGTCCTACACTAGGGGGCACATGAGGACTAAGATATGGAATCTTCTAGGCCATCTCCACAGTGATTTTTATCAGCTGGCTACTGCCTCCTTTCTCCAGAATTGGTTTTCCAATGTCATTACTCAGGAGAATAAAAGGAGTTACTAGAAGCCTTCTCTACGCTTAAAACCAAGCATTTTCTCAACTACGACTACTTTCTCTGCATTTCCTTAGTGGAGGCTGCTTCCCTCACAGGCACATTTGCCTGAGGGACCAGCGTGCCATCTACCTACAGGGAGAGCCACCTCTGGGGCATCCTGCCTGGAACTCAGGACCCAAAGAAGGAAGGAGAAGCTCTGCTTTAAACACAAGTGCAGATCAGAGGCCTTTCGGTCAATGTCGCCGCTTTTTTTGGTAATAAGCTTCTTATTTGATCAGGTTACACAGCCGTGAGGGACTTTGACACGCCCCCTCCTCTCTTCGGATTCCCAGGTTTTAAATTTTTCCGAAGGCCACGGTCATAATTTATAACCTAACTTTTAGAAACTCCTATTTTGTTCTTTCATGTAATGAGGGTAGCAGACCTCACAGAATGGCTAAGCGGTAAAGGAACGAAGAATCCAGAAATGACTCTGGATTCCCCACTAAGTTACTTCTCAACCTTTGGCCTGGAACATAACTAGAAATTTAATTTTCCATTTCTTCAAGAAGCTCTTCCTTTTCTCCAGTGGAACCCAAAACTCTCTGTGGGGCTGAGTTTTGGAAAGTATCCAGTAGAACGAATTTCCTGAGTGCACGGCAGGTGTCATTGCTTAGACACTGTGCCCTCTGAACTTTGGCAACAAGCAACTCACAAATGCATTTTGGAAATTACTACAAATTTTCAGTGTTATGAGGGTCTCCCCCTCTGAAAAGTTTTTGTCCTGGTGGGATCCATTAAACACTTATTTAACTGTATTAACTGTATTTTTAACAGGGTTCTCTCTTTCAAACTTTAAAATCTGTATCAACACCACACTTAAACAAATTGGAGCCCACTCCAAAGCAAACTTAAAATGGTTTCAAAGAATGACAGAAAAACATTTTTTTGGCAGGGAACGCCAGGAAGCCAGAAGGAAAGAAGAGAATCCAGTGGAGAGTGTAAGGCAATGAGAGACCTTTTCCATATGTGTGGCCATTAAAAAAATTATAATGATTCCTTATGTTGCTCATGCAGGAGACAGCTCCATCTCATAATAAAAATAATCTTTTTGCCATTGCTGTGGGTATTGCCACACAGTGTTTCTTATAGAAGAAAAAGAATATGATGAGCAACTGCAAGGGATATAAAAATAAGGCCCAGGGTTAAACAGTACACCCAGCTGACGCTCGGTTCACTCAGGTGGATCACAGTGTTGATTTATATATGCCTGTGTCACAGAGCGGGTTTCCTCTGGGCAAATTTAGAAATTGAGAACTACGTTTCTCAGGCTTCTTGTCAGAAATATCACAGGAGACTTTTAAGAGCACAGACTCATGGCCCAGCTGCTCGGGCCCCACAAGACTCAGCCCTCGGTTCTGTTCCGTGTGAAGGAACACATTTCCCCCTTCCCTACCGGGCTCCTCAGCACGGGCACATGGCAACGCTGGCGTCTCCCTGGTCACACTTTCATCCGGTGGTTAAGCAGCCATTCATTGGCCTTTCCTCCTATCACATGGGTTCTCATTTCATGATGTGGTTTATTGACATCCAATAAAGGAAGACGTTAGATATACTGCGTATCTTACCCTTTACCCCTGGGAGGACGCTGGCATTGCCCATTTACCTTCCCTTGGACTGGACACCCTCAGGTCTCCCTATAGTGAAAAAGAATCTGGCCCCTGGATGAGCCGAGGACGCAAGCAACTGCTCCTTTAGGCCATTTACTTGCTCAGGAGTTAGGATCTATTTTTTAATGGGGTAATTCTTTCCTTACCATCCCTACAAATATTGGCAGGGCCCGGATTCCGTGTCAGGCACACAAAAGCCAAATGCCTGCAGGTACTGGGCCCAACAGTGGTCAATTTTTTCATCGTGATCATTTCTGTTTCCTTAACATAAGCCAGCAGGTAGAAACCATTCCATTTACACACTAAAAAAATTCACCTACAATTCACTTTAGGTGGATCTGCATGGCCACGGGAGAGGGAAACCCACTCTAAGGCTAAGGAGCCAACCCAGCGGAAGCAGAGGAAGGAAACCCGAGGAGAGGGTTCAGAGAAGTGTAAGGAAAATGATTAAATCTGAGCAAAGTTGCTCGTTGCAGCAGCATGGAGAAATCACTTTGGACAGGTGGGCAGGACGATGAGAGGAATTGTGCTGAGAGCTAGAAAAGGGGATGTGGTCCTGCCAAGGGTGGGGGCAATTGGGAGGAATGTAACTCAGAGACCCTCGGGGCATGGAGATTTAGAATGCCGGGGAACCTCATATGCATGTGGGCTTTCTCTTTTAAGGTGGGGACAGGTGCGGAGTCCCTAAAGAGCCAAGCAATACCTGACAATTCCTGAAACATGGGAAGAAGTGGTCGTACTCAGAACATCCCGAAGACTATGCATCAGTCCCCCACATGGTTCCTGAGACCCTCCCCTGTGCCCAGTGCTTTCACTCTTCAGTGTGGGGTTTGGGGTTATTGAGACCCCAAGGCCCTCCCTCTATTGTGCTGGGGAAATGGGGCCCAGCTGTTGTAAAGTCCCTTTTGGGGTTCTGAGGTTGCTGGGTGCCAAGAAGCTTCCAGCCTCCCCTCGGCCGCCCTTCCGCAGCTCCAAGGAGCATGGGCTCCCTCCGCCCTCCTGTCCCGCCTGCCAGAATTTCCAGATTTATTCTGTTTTGCTGCTGCATAAAGCCACACTCAATTCCAAGGCTAGCAGAAGGCATAAATTAACATTTTGTTATGTGTACTTGTTAGGGTCTCTTAAAGCAGACATGCAAATGCGAGGCTCCCATAGTAAATTGGGGCATGCCCAGGTTAACTGAAAATAAACCAGGTTGCCCTGGCCAAACCCTTGGAAAGCAGCACCTCGCTGAGCTATCCTGGGACAGACACTCACCTCCGCTTCTGCCCCCAGTTGTTTACCCTGGCCCCTGGCCACTTCCTGCTCCGCTTGGCACCCCAGTCTTCTCTGTCCAGCTGCCATTGGCTCATATGACTCCTGGTCAACTTTCATTTACAAGGGACCAATTTCACAAGCAGCTGTAGGTGAGCCTTTTACGGGCCTCTGGCAACTGAATGAGGGGCCTCGGGGCCTCCTCCACCGGGCAGCTGGACAAATACATCTGCCTCGGCCTTCCAGGGGGACCAGGCTATTTCGAGGCTGCCCCCTGATTGGCTCTTCCTGTTACTGTGCCTTTAATTCTAGCTTATAGCTCATAAAACCTTATGTAACAGGAACTTCAAGTTAGATGGAGCTTGATTTGACTTGGCTTGGCTCTAGGGGAGGAATTAGTAAAATTAAAAGTGAGAACTCCTGGGTATGTCATTTATAGAGCTCTACCTGGTTAAATTTTAAATTGTTCTAAGGTACAGCAGTTCCCCCTTATCCACGGGGGATATGTCCCAAGACCCCCAGTCGATGCCTGGAACCACAGATAGTACTGAACTCTATATATACCATGATTTTTCCTATCCATACATGCCTAGAATAAAATTTAACTTATAAAAGAGATGCCCATCAACAATAATGAAATAGAATAATTATAACAATGTGCATACTGTAATGAAAGTCATGTGAATGGCTTGGAGGCCAGTATTAAGTAAGATAAGCCTTACCTGAACACGTGTACTGCGATGACTGACAGTCGCTCTGATAATCAAGAAGGCTACCGGTGACTGCTGGGTGGACAGCGTCTACCGTGTGGATACTGGGTTCACACCCCAGGTGAGAAGGAGCAGAGTAGCATGAGATGTCATCAAGTTGCTCAGAATGGCACGCATTTTAAAACTAATGAGTCATTTATTTCTGGAAGTTTCCGTTTAATATTTTCAGATCATCATTGACCACAAGTAGCTAAAACCAATGAAGCGAAATCGCCGGTGAGGGGACTACTGTATTTCTTTCTAAGTGACGATTCAGTCACTGATTTTCCTGTATTGACTGAGGAAAGAGGACAGGAGAAAGAGGGAAAGAATCTTTTCCCCTTTGACATTTTAACTTTCCAGGTTCCCTTTGTATCCCTCGTATTTTATGTTGCTATAAACATTTGCCTTCTTATGAACATGTGTGGACAATCCAACTCCCACCCAAATAACAAGAGAAGGCAGTAAAGGACAGGAAGACGGCGGAACCTTCCAGAATTCAGGTATTTGTCATTGATGGGAAATCCTGGTTCTAATTCACAGCTGGAGAGCTGACTTCCTGTGGCCTTGGGCCAGACTGTGTGCACAGAGAGCATTTGCAGGTGTAGTATTTGAGCTCCCCTCCCTTAGAGGTCACCCCAGAAGGCACCGGCCAGTGGGCCCTGTGTAGTGAGTGTCTAGAGATGCCTCCCTGGCTCCCGGCCCCGGCTTCCAGGTGAAGTCTGGCTGACACTCCCACCCCTGTGTGTCACATGAGAGCGGCGTGTTCTTTCTGGGTGCTCATGGATGATCCTGTGCCTGGCTGAAGCTGCCCCTCTGAGGGCTTGCCCGCCCTGTTGCGGTCCTATTTTTTCTTCCAAACAGATGATTCTTTATCTCCCTCCGCTCCGTACCCACCTCTAGTCCAGCTTTTCTGCTCCCTTTCTCTTCTCGTTTCCCTCAGTAATTCTTAGCATCTCATTTCACTTTTTTGCTCTGTAGAGAGCTATGTGTGGTTTCTTACCTTCCCCCAGTGGCATTTAAAGTGTTTCTTAGTGCAAAACATCCTATTCATTGCCATAGAAACAGGAAGCGCAGTGTGAAAGAAAAAGAAGAAAAGAAGTCTGGGAGTCTGAAGCTTTGCAATTCTGTTATTTTGCCCAAATCCATAAATGGCAACATGCTGGGAGATATGCAAAAGCCTGCTCACTGTGGCAGCCAGAGAAGGAAGGGCCCTCCATTTCTAGGAAACTTTCATGGGTTTTCAACCCTGGTTGGAACCAGGGAAGAGCAGGCTTGCACAGAGAGGATCTCCGCTTTTCCCTCACGTGGAAGCTCCCAGTTGAGTCCGGGGAAGTTAGACAAAGCTGCATCCTATTATCGGTTCTGCATCTTAAAACCTGCAGCGTATAGGACATTTCCTTAACCACTCTCAATCTCGTTTGTTACTAAAATAAACATTATGAACATCCCCATGGCCTTTGGGTTGGAGTCAGGTGAGAGCTTCTGGAGCTGGGGCTTCACTGCAGCCCCTCATGGACTCACCATTCCCTCACTCTGTCACTGCACAGCCCTGGCGTTGGGGCATCTGTTCCCAGCTCTAAGCCCCTCCCCGGTATAAATCTAAGAGAACTTCACACTCACATCATCCTGAAAACACAGCCAATCTGCCACAGGAGTTCTTGAAACGCAGTAACATGTGTTTAATTTCTACATCTTCATGTGATACAGAGAGGACTCTTTTTCAAACCATTGGTTTCAAAGATGCATCTTCAACCTACACTCACTCTGCTACCCTTTCTGCCTGGGCCCATTACTCCCACACTGAGAACGGACCAACTGATTGCATGGATTAGAGCGTCAGGCTAATGATACGAACTGTGGAGTTTCCATCTCCACGGAGGCAGTGGGTTTCTCAGAGACAACCTTTATTCCATTTCCAGAAATGCACCTCCCTTCAGGTGATGACCTGTGTGCTCTGACTGTGCTTTCTTAGATTCTGTCCTTGTCTGTTTGGCATCCATTAATCACAGAGCCAAACTAATAGCCAACGTCGTTCACGCCTCCCCCGGGATCTAGCTTTGGCAAGGGCACAAAAATCTCATTACTCACCTTCCCACGAATTCCAGGTCCATACTCCCAAGTAGTTCTTTTCACTGACTCTCCCACAACCGGCCAATATTTCCCCTGCTCTAAGACACCCAGAGCTAGGTACCAGCAAACTAGAGATCACTCCATAGCTCGGAGCCCTCTAACAGCATTCAGGCTAGCCAGTCCCAAGCCATTTCCCCTGCCCGGCCCTGCCCCGCAATGCCAGTCCCACAGAAGACACAGTAAAGGCTCAGTGAAGACTCCGGGCCATGCTTTCTTCCGGATCCAGCACCTGCCGCTGGAGCAAACCTGGTGCTGCCCCATGTGGCCCTGTGTGACATCGCATGCCCTCTCTGGGAAACCGTAAGTAATGAAAATGTTCTTTCAATAACATAAGCCTTCCTGTGTCACCACTCAGTCACCTTTATAATTTAAGACCCAGGCATAAATCATCTTTGCCCACATCTATCCTATCAGTTACATGTGTGTCCTGGTAAGGAGATATAACTGGCTTATCACATACACAGTGCAACGAGGGAAGGGCTGTCCCAGGGGCATGCTTTGCTGGTGCTAGCTCAGCAGCATCTTCATCTATAAATAGGGTGACCATATGCCCCAAAGAGTCCAAGTTTACCCCTGTCGACCTGTGCAATTATTAATAGTGCCCTTGTTCCCTCCCAAAGCAGTCCCAGTTTAGAATACAAATCATATGGTTACCCTAATAGAAACGACCAAAAATTAATCACCCATTAAATAGGTAAATGTCTTTGTTACAGAGGACTAATTGAAGTTTAATCATTTAGTCCCACGTTTCCACTTGACGAAAGGGTCAAAAAGTTCACAGACTTTCTAAAAATATAAGTGTTTGTCTCCACAAAATATGCAAGAAGCTAAGGAGGAAAAACCAGCTGTACGAAGTATGTATACGAAGCAGAACAATGAATCATGATTACTCCAAGGTTTTTTTCATGAGATTGGAGGGAGGCAGTTATATGGTCCGCAAAGACAGAAAAGCTGGACAAGGGTGGGAGTCACTATGGGCCAATCATTTGCTTGAACATTTCCATGTGTTTTAAAGTTTGGTGTCTGAGAGGAGGTACGGTCACTCCGTCATTCCACAAATACATGGTGCCCCTTATATGTGCTGAGCACTGTATTAAGTGCTGGGGATATAATTAGAATCAGCTTCAGTTTCTTCCCTGAGGAGCTCATTCTAGAAAGAGAGATAGTTGCACACACAAGAAGTATTTCAAAAGATGCAACCACAGGTTACTGTACACCCATCTAAGAGAAGCACTTATTCTAGTCCTGAGGGTTATAAAGAATTTTACAGTTGAAGTTTGGGATGTGTTGTTGGGAGATAGGAGATTGAATTAAGGACCCTGGTAGAAGTTGAACCAGTGACAGTAGAACCATTTTTTAAGGTTCTGGAAGTAAAAAGACAGGGTCCAAGGGTATTGGAGGACCAGGTTGGGAGACAGTATGATATCAAGCATCCAAATAAATAGAATATAATGTAGTGACTGAAGGTCTAGCCCTGAATCTTAGCATTTCTGGACATGTAGAAAAGGGGATTTTCAAGGACTGACAGTAAAAAAAAATTACTAAAACCAAAATAAGAGAGAATTCATGATGAAGACTCCCAATTTTCAACCCACCTCTGAACAACCTGTATCGTCCTTCAGGTGCCAGGACGGGTGCTGACCTTTGTCCTTCACACCTGTAGCCTCTGTCCTGCGGAGAAGCACCAGCTGTGTCAGTCACAGGGACAGCTGCCTCCCTGCTGTCCCAGGGGTGTCTGTCTGGGGTTGTTTGTAATCAGGCCCTAAAAAATCTACGACATGCAGCTGCACGGTGTGTGATGGTAAGTATGTCAATGAGGAAAATTCATGATTTAGGAATGCATCTGAACTCTGTTTTGCTTCTCCACGCCCTCATCAGATGCAGAGTTGGTTGGGTCCTCTACGGGGTTATAAATCAAGAGCCAGCCCCAAGGGTTTGCTGAGGTAAACCCAAGGCTGAGGGAGCAATCCCTCTGTACTGACCTGACTTAGGCATGTTTGGAATAGGGTCTTGCTCTCTCCCCAGGCAAGGGGAGTTCCTGTGGAAAGAAATGCATGATATTGGCCCTAGCAATATTTTAGGTGCATGGAATGTTAGACACTAAAGGGACATTAGGAATACTTTCGACCTCTGCTATCACCTTCGAGGTGAGGAGTGACAGAGGTTGTAAAGTTATTTAATGGAAGTCCTCGACCGCAATTCTCTTTGTTTATTCCGGGTACAGCTAGACCCAGGGTTTTGTTAGATTGGTAAGTTATAAACAGCAGTCCCTGTCGTAGAAGTGGTACCCTTAGGCTAGGCAAAAGAGCAAAACGAACTGTGTTCTGTAGCTCAAAGTATTCACTGTCTCAGAGTGCAGCTCTGAGGATCCCCGGGGCCCATTATGAGACACTCTTAATTAGCACCCTGTACGTGGGGTCAGTCTCTCCATCCTCTTACCCATCACCAAGGTCCCCCATTATGTTCCCTGTTATCAGAGCTCTGGGAGGTGAGAGTTGGTCTGATAAACTCATTCACTCCAGGATATCCACACATAACATTCTACTGAGAGTAAATTTGTAAAAGTATTTACTTACTAAATTACACTTTAAAAAATAGAGGCTAACATTTTTTAATGTAATGAGCCAGGCATTGCACCATTTTAAACTCATCACCTCCTTTAATCATGACAACATAGACATCATTTTATTCCTGTTCCTCATACGAGGAGAGTGAGGTTTGGAGTGCTTGCTCGACAACATACTATCAATGAGTGGTAGTACGAGTATTTTAATTCAAAGCCTGTGGACTTCAGCACAGTATTCGGGATGAAGTCACTACTCCATGAACTGTGACTGCAAAAAACAACTAAAACAATGGTATTTGCATGTCTGTTATAATGTGTTTTCACAAAGGCACAAATTATGGTCTTCTGGGTAAAATCCCCTTTCAATAGCCCCCCTGTTGAGAGTTTAACTCAACCACTCCATCATAGTGCTGCACCAGCATCCATTTGGCGTGGCTGCGTGGCCCGCAGGGGCCTCGCCCTGGCCCTCCCTCTGGCATGTCCTAGTCAACAGCCTACAGAGTCACAAGGAAACCCAAGTTCCTGAAATGACTCCCCCAGCCACCCTGTGCTAATGAGTCACCCCACCTCCTAGAGCCTTCCCCATGTCTGCCCCTGATGGGAAGCCCCGGAAACTTCTTAAAACCTCTTTTTTTTTTTATATGCATTGGCCAATATGGTTTTAGCCTGGGAACGCCGAAGCACCACCCCCACAGACCATAATAAAGGCGTGCTCTCCGATTGTGCCCCGTGGCCCCCAGGGGTATGCCTTAGACCCTCCCCAGGGCCCGTGCATCATAAACTTCTCCATTTCAATTCCCTTGTGGTCTTTGGTTGACCCTGTGGCTCACCTTCTGACATCCTGGGGTTCTTCTTAACAAATGTTCACTTAACAAAGTCACAACACTTCATATTACACCCTAGCAGCAGCTTCCTTGGATCTCCATTCATTCGTTTAGCCCCAATAATTTCAGTAAACATAAAAAACAACAACAACAACAACAACCACCAAAAAATGCCAGCCAGTAAAGACCCTCTTTGATGGTGAAGCAGCCTTCATTTTTCTGAGATGAGGAGTTGCAATTTCTGCTTTCCCTGCCCTACCTTGTTTTCAGTCACATTATTTTCATCCTTGTCATTAGTGTTCTAATTCTCCCTCAAGGCTGTTCAAATGCCAGGGTCTCGTGGAAGTGTCCTCTGTCACAGTAGTTGGCTGGAGTGAGCAGGGCTGGGAACCTTGCCCTCAACCCCTCCAGAAAACCCATCACCCCTCAACTTCCTCTTTGTTCACACTTAGCTCTCTCTGCTCTTTAGCTTCCTCATTTGCAGCCTGAGAAGCTGTGCCAGGAAACAAGTCCAAGACAAATCCTGGGTATCACTCAACATTTCACTTTTCGTGAAAAGAATTGTCACCTCTGGGCTCAGAAGCTCGCTGTTGGTCTCTGGGGCCCTGAGAAGAAGGGTCTGTTACATCAGCCGCCCCGAGACAGACTCAGCCACCTTGGCACCACCCCGCATAGCCGCACTGCCTCTGTGTGTGTGTTCACGGTGGGTGGGTGGGGGCTGTTTTTTACTGTTTCTGTCTCTAGAGCTTCTACAACTGCCTACAAGTTCTTTAATCCAATCAGAGCTCAGTGTCCTGTTTTCTGTTATCATCATGCTCAGATTGCCAGACACAAGATTTTTGTTCATATTGGCAAACCCACCTCTCTCCAGAGAGGCCATTGCTTGAGGTTGCCCAACCTGCCCTCCCTGCCCAGATTGTCCAGGGAGTTTCTCAGTTAAGGCCCTGCCCCCCGGATCTTTTCCAAATCATTCAGCTCTCACTTTCTCTAGGGTCCTGAAGGCAATTTAGTATCTTCGATAATGTCCTGAGCATGAGGGAGATCTCCACTTCCTGCCAGGTAATCGAAGGGCATGGCACGTGAAAGGCTCCCCTCTAGTGGAAAACTCACCTACCTGAGAGCAAGTTGCAGACAAGACTTGGAAGTTCCCAGTACAATTTTGGTTAAAATTATAATTCTTTTTTTTAATTATAATTTTTTTCTTAGTTTTTAAAGTAGGCAAAAGAATGACCATGAGACATCGCTGGTTTTGAAGATGGAGAAAGGGGCCACAAGCCAAGGAATGTAGGGTGTCCCCACCAGCTGGCCAAGTCGAGAAAACTGCTTCTGCCCCAGGGCCTCCGGAAGGTACCCAGCCCCGCAGATACCTTGATTTTACCCCAGGGAAACCTGTGTTGGGACTTCTGATCTCCAGAACTGGAAGATAACAAATTTGTTGTTATAGGCCACTAAGTTTTATATATGGCAGCCACAGAAAATGAATACAGGTGAAAAAGAAAAACAGGTGGTTTAAAACCCTTGTCTTCTCAGAATCCCATCAGAATAGACTTTATTAAATGACTCCCTCTCAACTGGCAGTTACCTCTCGATGAGCGACTATTATAATTACTATGAAAAAGACCAGGTCACTATGTCTCCAAATTAGACAATAGAAATTTTGAGAAAGAAGGAAAAAAATATAAAAGGACAACATTATCCAGGTTACCTCAAAAATATATATTACTACCAATGTGGAAGGACATAGACTGGTATATATTAACTCCTGAGATCATTTTCAATGCCAACTGTTAACTTTTAACATGAATGTTCTTTTTGATTACAAAGCAAATGAACCCATTACAGTTACACATTTTATTTGCTATGATCCTAAAAACACAAAGGAGAACCGAAGAGTCTTTGAGGTCCTTTAGAGTCAGAGCATCTCGGAAAATCTCAGCTCACTATTAACCCTGAAGAACTTGCTTGTAGACCCTTGAGCCATCCAAATAGTGGTATTCAGCAATCATGCAAAGTCTAATCAACAAAGCCTTCGAGGGGGGAGAGCTGGGCTCAGTGATATTCCAGTACAAAATGAAGCTTCACCAAATTTGGTCAAAGCACTTAAATCAAGTGTCAGAGATGCTTTCTCTTATTGTTGGCATTTCATTTCATAGTCCCTTCCAAATGCAAAAAAGTGAATTACCTTTCTCTCCCCCTGCTACACCTGAATATAGTCTTGAAAAATATTTTTACATTCCTTCTTATCACTTAATGTTTGTTTATAAAATTGTAAAAAAGAATGAGTTAATAAAAATTTCTACCATTTACTGAGTAACTAGTATATGCCAAGCACCTGATTACTATTTCTATTTATTAGAGGATGAAACCAAGACTTGGAGAGTTCGAGTAACTTACCCAAACTCACAGAGGTGAGGGGTGGCCAAAGCCGGAGCACCTTCCCTCCTTAGGCAGGGGCCTTTTGGTTTCATTCATTATTCTCTGTGTTTCTTGAGTATGAAGTGCATTAAAAAACAACAGTAAGAGTCAACGCAGATTAAGACAGTGACCACTGGGCCCAATGTTAGATCATGAATACATTTCCCCATCCCAGGCCTGGGGTTCCCCTGTCAGCACATAGAGAGGACCACTGGCTTCCCTCTCTGGGATAGACAAATAGGGAACCAATGAACCTCTTCTTTGTTTTTGAGTCTGGCTTTCATCCATCAGTAATTAAATTCTTTCCTGATGGGTACCCTGGAAAGGTAAGAGTACCTACATGGCCTGAAGGCATGTGTCACATTGGAGGGTTACAGTAAACTCACCATTTCTATCAGGTAAGAAAACAATGTTGTTGGGTCACTAAGCTAGCATCCCCCATTCTTCACTCTGTTGCTTTAATTTTATTGCTGTTCCCCCAAAACCTTTCCTTCGAAGACATATTTAGTATCCTAGTGCTTGACCTATTTGCTCTGTCAAGATAGTTAGCCCTCAAGTATTCCCTCTCTTATAGTTCACTACTCACCCTCCACTCTTTAGATCAAAATTGTCATTTCATGGATGGTTTCTACAGCAATGACCGCTGGAGAATGATTCCTAAAACATTCTTCTTTCTTTGTTTTCCTTTCACTGCCTTACTTCTGCTTCTTGACATCCAGTCTTAATTTCCACAATATCTATGTGGTGGCCATGATGCTATGATATCCTTTTGAATCACATCATAATGTCTGGAGCCCCTTTCAGGTGGGTAAAGTACTTTAAGCAAAAATTTAGTAATAGTAATATGATTACATGGGCTGCTATAGGAATGACCAAACATAAAGTGAATGTTTCTTTCTGTTTCCTTTCACGAAGGAACCACATTGAGCTCATTTGTATAGTGATAAATACTTATAACATTTCCCACTTATATAAGTATATAGTTAATAAATACAATTGTTCTTCACATGCTGTGGCAGTAGATAAAATTCATAGGAGAGGTGATGAAGAAAAAAGTGGGTTTTGTGGGGATCATATTTATAGGCTCAGAGGAATCACAGAGATTGTACCAATGCACCCACAGATGGGTCAAAATATAAGAGTAACGGCTTGTGAGAAAGTAGGTCACTTCTTGTGGAAGTTGCCCTAACACTAGAATTAAAAAAGAAAGCAAGCCATTTGGGACCTGGCCTTTCAGTTTTCTGATTTAGAGTTCAGGCCTCTAAGTAAGAAAACCTGCATTCTATTCCTGTACTTGGTCTTCACTTTCCCAGGTTTCCTCAGGGATCCAAGTAATGAAACAGGCAGGGGATTGTAGGCAAGAAGAAACAGACTTCCTTCTAAAATATTGGACAAAGCTGGGATGATCCACAGGCTAACACAGAGTGAAGTTCAAGGAAAAATGATACCAGCAAACAAAATTGAACAAAAGAAATGTTGTGCCCAATTCAACATCAGGAATCTAGCTACCTATGATTTGCTTTAATAATTACCAAAGTGAAATTAGGAATTATAAATAAGTCATGAAAAATAAACTGCAGAATTTGCAGCTGCTGGTCTAAGTGCAATCAGACCTCAGTCATTCAGATTCATGTCTAGATGCTAAGTATTTCCCAAAAGAAGCCGAGAAAAGTTTGGTGTATTAAAATAAGAGAACAAACATTAAATATTATAAAGACAACTGATACTTGCACTACTAACATATAGAATCTTATTTGGGGTTATTAATTTCCCCAAATCTTAATGTTTCCAATGCTTATCTCAATGTAAAAGTTTTTCCTTCATTTCTGAAGTTTACCAAACACATCACAAATTTACTTGAATGAACTAAAGCATAGGACATTGAAGGCAAGATGCTAATATTTTCTTCAGGCAAACACATGCTGAGTGATATTTTCAAAATCATGTTAGCCTTTTACTTCTAGTTAAAATGAACTAGCTTGCACAAGAGCAATTATTCTGGTAGGAACAAATTAAAATTCAGCTAAAATATGAAGAAAAGAAGCAATAACAGCAGCCACGTGATTGAAGACACTGGAAAATGACCGAGACCACCAGGATGGGAGGGGCCGAAGTCCAGGAGAGTGGGGAAGTGGGGGAGCACAGGGAGAGGAGCTGAAACTCTGCATGCGTTTGTCCCTTCGGGCCACTAGTTTTAGGCCTGGAATCAGAGACTCAAAACCCACCTAGAGAGCTATGGCTGGTAAGCAGATGAATAAACAGAATTTAAGGAAATTTCACGAGAGTGAGAGAGAGAGAGGGAGAGAGAAGGGGAGGTTGGGCAGCCAACAAATCCAAGACTTAAAGGGGCAGAATCCTGGAGAGAAGGAAGCCTGCTCTCTCATGTTCTCCTAGAGGCATATGCCAAATTCTTAAGCCACACAGGACAAGAAGCCAAGGAGGAATTCACAGGAAATCAAAACAAAGCTTTGGCCTCACAGAACTGAAGAGACAAAAATAGAAATTCAGAACCTGACAAGATGGAGAAGTCCCAGTCAACACGCCAGGCTCTCCATGGGAACTCCTGGGAGCTACCCCACCGATGAGGTGCAAATCAGCAGTAGATGGGACTTTTAGAACTTCAACCCAGCCTACAGTCAGTTTAGTTGCTAAATGAACCAGAGGGCGCTGCCGCCATTCTGGCTACATACTGGGAATGAACATGGAATTGATCCAAGTTTGTTTTCTGCCCTACAGGGTACTCCCTGGTGTCTTTTTCATCACCTCTCATCTGCTTCACCCACCTGACTCACACCAACCCATTCAGCACTTTCACTGTGGCTGTTGAAGTCTCCTGCTACCAATCTCCCAGTAGGAAGTCATTAATTAACCTTCTACCTTTATAACTACCCAGAGAGGGCACGCCAGAACAATAGTGCCCTCCCTGCCACAACCTTGCAGTAGTGCCACTCAACAGTCAGGGAGCAGACACTCCAGACCCTGGGGACAGAAGGCAAACCAGACACAGCGATTAGAAGGTCGGAACCCTTCAGATTACATTTGCCAATGACTACCTAGTTGCTTCCTGGCAGGCCAGCCTTTTCCTGACTTGGGCTCGGTCACTCGGGCCCAGTGACAACAAGCCTCCACGACTGTTGTTGTTGGCTTGAAGCCTGTTGGTTTGTTTAATTGTTGTTTTTATGGGTGTCAGGCACTGTGTTGGACACTGATGTCTAATATCTCATGTATTTAAATGATACCAGTTATCGGTGGTTTCATTCGGTGAATGGCACAAATGACCTGCAGACTATAAAGCACGTTTAATATGAAGAAACGATCTGCAGAGGGTTTGGTTTTAAGAGCATAGCGTGAACATCAAACCTTCTCCTTTCTTTGATAAGGGATGTTAGAGCCCCTTCATTTGGGGTTAAGAGGACCACAGAAATACTAGACTAATATCTAAGATCTTGCAAAATTTTTTTTTCTTAGTTAAGTATGTCTGCTTTAAGGAATGGATACCTGACCTCAGGTGATGTCTTTATTTTTTGGAACTTCCCTGAGTTGGAACTAGACATTCTCACGGGGCAAAGGAGGTCCTGTGAAATCTTTCTTGTGACAAAGGTATCAGATGACAGCTAGGCAGCTTTCAGGATTATGGAGATATCCAAGAGGACCAGAGAAAACAAAGAGACACGATAATTTTCATTTCTAATTATAAAGGATGTATAATAAGTGGTTTGGAAATGACCAGCCTCTCTGAAATATAGGGGACCTAGCGCATGGCACTTCCAATGGGCAGTGAGTGCTTCCAACGAACACAATGGGCTTCTTAGGTGACCCCAGCTGTTTCTAGCCTGGCTCCTCATGGACCTCTCTCGAGCCCTGTTCTCAGACTCCCAGGCGTGAAACCTCCGCCACTGGGATGTCGCCTGCTACCAGGTGTTGAGCCTCCAGACCACTGAGCATCCGACAGGCACCCCAGCCCTAAGGACAGTTCCTGCTTGGCTATCCCTAGCAGCAGGCACAGTGCACTTGCAAGGCCTGCCCCTACCGTCACGTGAACGTGTCGAAGTTCCAAGTCCTAGTCGCGCCTACTCCGACTGTATCTTCTGAGCCTACCCATCAAACTCTGTCTGCACTTGTAACGATGTGCATATGTGTGCCTATGTTCATGTGTGCATGCGTATGTATGTGAAGAGTGAGAGAGCACAAAAGATCTTAACTAATGGGTACATATATTTTTTACCTTTCTCTTCATGTCCCAGGGATTCTGTGGAACCCCTTCCAGGGAAGGGGAGGAGATGAGGAAACCCAAGGAGCCTCAGAGCCCCCCAGACCCCACACTTAGTGCAGCTTCCTGACCATCAAGTTTGTATATTGCCTTTTGTAGAAAGCATGAGTTTGACGAAAGGATGCTTCACTTTAAAAAGGATGTGTGTGTGTGTGTGTGTGTGTGTGTTTATGTGTATTGAAAGCCAGAGATTTCATTCAACCCCTTTTTCCTACACATGAGTAAATCAAAAGAAATGAAGATCATCCCAGTCATATAGCTATTTCACTAGAGCAGAAACTAGAACTGACATTGCTTGAGTTCCCAACTGTGTGTTTTCTGTGCAGCACACAGCAGTGAGAAAGAAAATCAAACAAACAAACAAACAATATTATGTGCTTGTTACCTGTGTTAATAATTAGGTTATGTCTTGATGATAATCTAGGACTTCAAAGGCAAACAAGAACATGGCTGTGGAATGTCCTCTTCTATAATGTGTTTCAAGAAATGTCAGAAAAATCAGAGACTAAGCAACGGGTTGAAGTCTTGGGCTGTGGGAAAGTCTAGGTATATTTGGTGACTCATGGCCCACATTTTCACAGCATAAAGAGTCACCATGAATCAGAAATAGCCCCTACAATGTTTTCCATCAGGGACATCATTGTGGAAATGTACCTCATAAGCTGGCAGAATTTGGAATTTCTTTCCTATTAGTTATTTGTCGGGGGTGCTCCTAGAGTTGTGTCGAGGCTCATGAGCAGAACGCCAACTTCCTCTAATCGAGAAAATTCAGGTGAAGAAAGCTCCTAAAGCCAGTTGGAATGGTCTTTCCCACCAGAATCCCTTACCTGTGTGGTGTGTGAACACATGAGCCTACAGAATCAAACTGTGGCATGTTTTCCTGAGTTTGAAATCTGCACTTAGTGGACAATCGTGATTGTCCTACTAGAATCACCTGGGTAACCTTAAGTATGCAGATGCCTAGGCTCAACTCCAGAAGGGTGAAGTAAGAATTCCTGTGGGTAAGACATTGGCCATGTCCCAAATGGTTCTGATATACCACCAAGGTCAAGAACCACTGAGTCAGAGGGTTCAAAAGAACCCAAAAGGTGGAGGAGGAGGAATGAGAGAACAAGTCCCAGCGAGCCAAGGTGAATCCCTGTCCAAGCAAACCTCCTCAGTACCGAGTGACCTGTATCATGTACAGAACCCCGCTGGGAGTACACGCCTGCCTCCTGCTTCATCACCACCCTCCGTGTCTCACTGTCTCAGTGCATTTCTCTTGGGGTGAACTTCCCTCTGGAACTCTGCCTGAAATGCAGTCACTTCACTCTCAGTAACAACTCCTGCCTCCACTTCTAGGAAATGCTACCTCTATCTCCCATCTACCTTGAAGAATCAAAACTCTCACTGAGCATGTGTGTGTGTGTGTGTGTGTGTGTGTGTGTGTGTGTTTCCCCACCATTAACAAAAGAAAATTCCCGGATACTGCTGTTTTTCATGAGGCTCTAAGCGGATCCTTTCAGCTTCTCACAGCCTCTGTGCACCTATAACGGGAAAAGAGACCCTTCTGGTAATGGATTTTCCTTTTTAACTGAATCCATTTTTAACCCTTGCATTTTTCAAGGCTATGGCTGCTTAGAGTAGCTGCGATAGCCCAAAAATCTCCAAACATCTCTGCTAGCTCTGGTCAATGTTCAGATGTTGTGTCCCATCTGTGCCAGGGGTCCCTACTCATACTTGTTCACAGTCTCTAAATCACCCACCCTTTCAGCAAGCAAGGCAACATTCCCCTTGCCTGTTTAACTTCTGTGCAGAACCCAGCACTGTGCAAATCCTGGAACAAAGTATTTTTTTTATCTTGGCAACTCAGTTCAGGTTGGGACTGCTCAGTCTTCTGGTAGACCTGTCATGTCCCTCTCCCCAGAAAAGGTTTCCTGACAGCCTGTGATTCTGCCCTGGGAGAGAGGAGGGAAGCTAGAGCTCTGAGGGACAAGAACTGGAAATGGATCAAACCTCCTAGGAATATCATTGCATCCTTGATACTTATGTTTTCACTTCATTAGTGGGAGCTTACTGAAGGCTTACTCTGTGCTGTGTATGTGGGGTGGGGGAGAGGGCAGGGACGGCAGGAAGGGGAGAATAGGAGCTCTCCTGGGGCACTTGGAGCAATGTGATGATAATGATGCCAGGAGTCAGGATGTATGATGTCTGGTCTCCACTCCATCACTGGCATGCATGGGACTAAAGGCCAGGGTCCACTTCCCCATCCCTAAAGCAGAGTGACGCCTAAGGGAAGCATACTGGGAATGGGTGGCAGGGTGGGGGAATGGTTTGGAATTTCTGCAACTAGAAATCTGAATAGAAAAGCCACTGGGGCAGAAGGGAAATGACTTGAGAGGTGTCAGAGTGCAACATACACAAAACTTTGAAGGACTATCTTCAATGCCTTAAATAAATAAAGGGATAAATTATATTAAAGGAGAGGTATTTGAAGCAAGAATTGAGGGCACTGAAGAAACACATTCTTTATATTTGGTTCACTCATTGTGTATATAAGAATTGACTGTTCCCATTCCCTCAACATGCAGAGCTTTTGTTCTCCATATGCTCCTGAAACCACTTCTCATCAGAGGTATTCAGAAAGCCCAAATCTTGGAGAACTGGGATGATTTTGCATCTAACAACTTAGCTTCCAATTTGGATCCCCTGGGAAATGAAACTCTAAAGGGAGATTTCGTCCAAATGAAGCCCCACAGGAAAAGCTTGCAGGATGCCAGCCCCAGCTTTGCAGAGCTCCCTCCGCAATGCCCAGAATGGCAGGCAACCATTAAGAGGAGACAAAGAGCCAAATGAGTTTCACAGATATATCCATGCTGTGAACGTGCCAGTGAATGTCTGAAGATGCCCCCGATTACACAGGCTGCTCCATCATGGGCCTAAGGAAGCTCCATCACTTGAGACACCCGAAACTGGTCGGAGAGTCAGCTGACACAACCTGAGTGCCCGGCACTGTTCTGACAGGGAAACCCACGGTGTGTCCTCATCCAGAAGGTCTCTTCCTCTCCGGTTTTCCGGGGATTTGCAGGCTGGGAGCTTCCTAGGATGAACAGAAGGACGGGCCTGTGCATGTTCACACATATCATTTCATTCATTCACACTTCAAAAGGCTCCAGATTCTGTTAAAATTTTAACTCGCTCTTATTCTCAAATCCATTTTTGAAGCTGGCAGCAGTACCCCCAACTCCAGGTATAATAAATACACAGTTCCACGCTATCTCCCACTTCCAAACCTTGCTACCAAGTAAGCCACTACATGTTCCTCCTCTCAACACAAACATGGGGCTCTCATGCTTTTTTTTTTTTTTAAACAATGGGTGGTAGCTAGGCTAAAAATGGAGACAGAGGTTACAGACACATTTTGTTCCTGTTAAAGGTTCTATTTATTGTGTTACTGCCTTCTCTACTTCACATGAACTCCCTTCCTTCCTCGTCTCTGAGAAGCGAGCGCCTGTGATTGGAGTCCTGGGGATCAAGAGCTAGATTCCATATTCTGGATCTATCGTTAGGTTTAAAGAGTGCCTCTGTTTACCTGTAATTGTCCTTGAGAATGGGCTAAATCTCCTGTCATTGCTGTGGTCTAAGATAAACTGTTCCTTTTGGGATGACTGTTGTTTTGTGGTCAGCCGATGAGACAATGGGCGAATTGTGAAAATGGCACTCCTGGAAAACCAAAGTTTAAATTTTCTTCTAACTTTTACAAGTGAAATGTAGGATTTTGTGAAAACCCATGAAAGCTGACAAAAAGTTGAATGTCAGGCTTTTAAGACAAAAACAGCCAGCTTAGTCTCCTGTTTCTGCCTCTCACAACTTTGTGACCGAGAGCTTCCCAAAGTTCCCACATTGCATTTCCGTGTTATATCTCTTTAAGCTCCTTTAATAGAGAGCTCCCCTATTTATTACATTCAAGTTTTCCATGGCCTCCTGCAATTTTAATGTCTCTGTGTGCCAATTCCAAAATCTCAGTCATTTTGGGGTGAATTTTTATTGACTGGCCTTTTCATAGACATGGGTTTTATTGTGCTACTTATTTGTATGGCTAGTCATTTTTTTTATTGGATTCCGGCCATTGTGTTTTTTTTAGGTTCTCAGTGTTGCCTTCTGTCATATTCCTGTAACTATTATTGAAACTTGTTCTGGTATGCAGCTAAGTTACTTGTAATCAGTTTTGTTCACCATGTTATTTGGAATAATCTTGTTGAGGTGGATCAACAAAGGAAGCCTTTAGCCTAGGGCAAATTTATCCCCACTGCGAAGATGATATTCTTCTGAGAACTCTATGCAATGTCCCAAATGTTGTGAGGTCTTTACCCCCAGCTGGTTGGAAGCACCAACTATTCTCAGCCTTGTGTGCGTTCTAGGAAGTCTTCGGCCTCCAGCTCCCCAGTAGCTCTTTCTTTTGGTCTCAAGTATTTTCTTCTCAGTGATGCACAAAAAGGTACTCAGCTAAAGCCTTGAGATGACCTTGTGCACATCCCTGGTGCTCTCCGTGTGGCTCCCTCCTCTTCAGGATTCTGACGCGAAAACCCTGGCTGCTTTGGCCTCCCTGAATTCCAGTCTCGCTCTCCTCAGTTCGACGCCACTCCCGGGCTCCTTTGGGTCTCTCCTTCCTGTGCTGCAGCCTGGAGATTGCCTCCAAGCAGTAAGATGGGCCAGTTGTGGGGCTAACTACGTCTTTCCTTTCATCAGGAATCACCGTCCTGTGATGTCTATTATTCAACATCTAAACACAAGTGTATCATATGGGGTTTTTTTGGTTAGTTTTATTTGCGTGTTTTTACCAAGTTTTCCAGGTATTTAAGACAGAAAGATAAGTTAGGGGCCTATAACTCTATCACTGATGAAAGGAAAAGTTGCTCTTTATCTTTTTGTTAAGTCCCCATCAGTATTTAATCACCTTTTTTGCTTTCTAACACAATCACATGTTCTAGGGGTATTTGGTGTTTTTCAAGCGCCACACTCAGCACTAGCCATTCCTGCAAGGAGATCTACTTCACTTAATAGGTAATAGTATTTGGAAAACAAGATATGGCTGCTACATTTGCTTATTTCTACAGTAGTATCATTTGATCTGTAACTTTTTGAATTATTACTTCAAACTGATACAATGAACTCAAACCCAACACCATTCTCTTCAGGTTCTCTCGTGTCATATGTCTGTCTGTCTTTTTCTACAATGAGAATCCTGGTTTCCAAAATATTTACACCACTATGTTTACAAATTTTCTCAATATGCACAAAACTAATTTTGTAATTATTCCATTAACACCACTACCATAACAAACTTAATAAGTTTATGATTTTTTGCAATTATTCTTATCTTTAAAATATTCTCCACATAAGATATTCAGCCAGAGTACTATGTTAAAAATTATTTGGGTTAAGTTTTTCTATGTAATTTTGTTATACATTTGATATATAGTTCAGTTTATTTTTTATTTTATGTAATTTTAGGGTTTGCTCTAGTTTTACCATTTTTAATTTAATTTTTCTCATAATGTTTAAAATTTACATGGTACATCAACACTAGCAGAGATATCTCACTTCTAAAACAATTCCCTTTACTTCATTCTCCTAAAACCTTTAATCATTTTAATTACTGGTTGGTTTTTCATATGTTTCTTTTTGAAAAATGAATAAATATGCACAGTGTGAGCAAATATATATTTACACATATATATTCTAATTCCATTTATTCTTTCTTTCACATATAAATTAAAAACCACTATATATGCTCTTTTTGTACTTAAAAATGAGGATGTTGCATACCAAATGTCTCTAAGGTACCCAATTATAGATATCAAATAGATAAGTTGGACATATAAACATAAAGCTCAGAGGAGAGATTAGAACCTTAAGATTTCTTCCTGATAAGTTTCTCTACCAATTATCAAGTAATACTTACCCCTCCGATTATCAAGTAAAACTTCATTCTGATTTTGTTAAAATCAAGTCCTCTTGAAATTCCCCGCACGCAACTTTGAAACTATTACCAATGTTCTACAAAGCACAGCTTTAAAAGACAGAATTCTCTTCATCCTGACAAATTGGAATGATATTATTCTCTTCCCACTGGCCCCATTTTTTAAGATGCAATTCTCTCTACATATAACCTTTGAGGGACGCTTCAAGTTAACCATAGCTTGCTTAATTCGAGGAAGCCAGTGAATAAAATTGTCCCAATTCACATTCAACTTCCTTGTTTCTTTCTAAACATCGCCCTAAAGGTAAGGGAGATTTTAAATTCAATGTGCGCTCGACAAGCAAATTTCCCTAGGAGCTGCCTAAAACTGTGGGCAAGGAAGAGCTCCTCTTACTTAATTCATCAAAGTAGTCTTAGTGCAAAGCAAATAAATGAGCGAAAACTGTATTTGCCGAAGAATTAACATTGAAAAAATATTGCTGGCATTACACAGTAAGGGTGGCTTAAGTAAATTTAATAGACCATCTTAGAGTACTTTAGTGCCAGCCATGACCTTTTAATTCTTTCAATAGTGTAATATTGCCGAGTGAACAGCTAGGCTAGGGACTGAGCAATTGCACGTCAGAATAAATCAGAGCTTCTGCCCTCAAAGTGCTTGCTGGCAGCTAAGGACTCAAGTATATTCACAGGTATTATTATTTTCTAACTTTATTGTATTGTTGACACTATTACAGATGTCCCCATTCTCCCCCTACTTTTGCCCACATCCACCCAGTACCTGCCCCCAGTTTCCTCTGGCTACCCCCACACTGCGTTTGTGTCTGTGGGTTATGCATATATGTTCTTTGGCTAATCCTTTCACCTTTTTTCATCCAGTCCCCTCTCCTCCCCCCCGTGACAACTGTCAGTCTGTTACATGTATGTATACCTTTGTTTCCCATTTGTTCATCAGTTTGTTTTGTTCATTAGATTCCACATATAAGTGAGATCATATTGTATTTTTTCTTTCTCTGATTAGCTTGTTTCTCATAGCAAATAATCTCACAGGTATTATTAAAGTAACACATACTGTATATTATCATGAGAAGAGCCTTTTAGTAAAAGGCAATGAGGGTTCAGTGACAGGGACATTAATTCTAATGGTGGAATTTGACAACTTCTTGGCAGACATGAGACTGAATCTCAGTCTTTGAAGGCTAAGATTCTGACAGCAATGAGTGTCACTTGGTTTTGCCTTCAGCTAAAGAGACCTATTGGAGCTGTTGTAAGACACAAGACAGAAGACAGCTTTAATTAAGGCGATTCAATGGGAGTGGGGAGGACAGAGATTTCAAAGGTCAAATGTTCAACAAACAGGAAGATTTAGCAAAATGTCATTGATGGGCCCACATTGCACATTATTAAAAAGAACGTAAAATGAAGGTTTATTACCATGAAGGTGCTGAGAAAACAAAGTGAGTGTTCTGATGGATTTTTGTTTTTTTTTTACTTTACTCACAAGGTTCTCATTAATATGAACAAACGTGAACGTGAAAAGTATTTTGTTTGTTGCATAGTGTTCTTGTCATTTCTGTCAACGAAAGGAACAATAATACTAGGGCTCTTTGGAAGTCGTTTTTGTGCTGCGTGTGTGCGCGTAAGCCTGGTAGGGAGAAGAAACTGAAGGCTGAAATGAATTTTGCTGAAGATAATCCCACCAGAGGTTTCCAAATAAATTGTTTGCAGCTTCTGAGATTGAACATGGTGGGTTCTAAAAATGGTAGAAAAAGGGCCTTCAAATTCGTGCTTAGCCAGATAACTAGTTTTTGTGGGGGTTTTTTCTAAGAGAAGGCAATCTGTTGGAAATCCAAATAGTGCATTCTTTCCCAGGAGTGCAGGGTGGGCCGCGGTGATCTGGAGTTTTCACGAGTCTTTATTCGTAGAGAGGCAAATGAAGGCTCGTTGTGTCACAGAGTCCAATTCCGTGACCACCTTGGAACCTCTTCTCTACTGTACAGGGCATGCGGCCGCAGAATGACTCAGATTCCCAGAGTAATGTATCGTCATCGCCATCATCATTGCTCCAGACTAAACGTGGGCGTCACGCCATCATATGTGGAAACCGAAGCCCCAGTGGGGGTGGTATTAGGAGGCGGGGCCTTTGGGAGGTGATTAGGTCATTCGGGTGGAACCTTCATGAATGGGATTAGTACCTAGATAAAGGGGCATCAGCCAGAGAGCTCTCTAGTCCTTTCTACCGGTTAAGACACAGCATGTAGATGGACGTCTATAGTATGAACCAGGGAGACAGCTGTCACCAGACACCAAATCTGCCAGTACCATGAACCTAAATTTCCCAGCCTTCAAAACTGTCAGAAACAAATGCTAAGCCCCTCGATCTATAATATTTTTGCTATGACATCCTGAACAGACTGAGACAATCACCCACAGAACATTTTGTAAGCATCTGGTTTCATACGACAGTGTGGTAAGTGGTATCGATAGAATGACCCCAGTTGTGCAGATAAGCACGGGCCCAGACCCTAGAAATGAGGCTCCATGGCTACAGTGCTGTGTACATTTCTTTAAACAGAGAAAGTAATAATACCTAACATTTACTGAATGCAGGTTACATATTCAGACACTGTTTATAAAAGATTCTCATGTCTTGCCTCACTCGTTTTCACCACCACATCACCCTTTGAAGTAAATCTTAATCTTAACCCCATTTTACTGGTGAGAAAACTGAGGCAGTGAGTGATTCAATAACTTTACAAAACTACCTAGCTAATATGAGGAGGAGCCGGGATTTTAACTCAAGGAATATGGCTTCATAGTTCACATTTTTCACCGCTATAGCTTATTGCCTCCCACAGCGCATATTAAGAGTTCTGACAGAACAGGAAGAGTTTCTTACTGACTGGAGTCTAAGAACAGAACCAAAGAACTCCATGTGTAGATGTGGGGTAAAGGGATAATGGCAGCTGCCTTGGCCAGAGATGAGAGAAGTTCACAAATAAAGCCTACGCTTGAATTAGAGCTCTGCCAGTTACATTGTGACTTTAGGGAACGTTCAGCCTAGGCATGCCTCAGTTTCCACATCTGTAGAAACACATACAGAGAACACTTACAGTGAAATTTAAAGGATTAATACATGTGAAGAGCCTACAAGTAGTGGTGGACACCTGGAACACATTATAATTATTATTATTATTAATTATTTCAAATAAGAGTTCAGCTACCAGGTAGCTCTTCTGTAGGATGGTGCATTATATCCTTGTAATAAATTAGTTGTTCACAGGTGCCATAAAATTTTCTCCTCCAGTAGGGGAAGATTTCAATATAAGAGGAATGAAGGGGAAAAGGGTTCGAGGACCTGAAGGCTCACCCCAGCTGAGATGCAAGTTCTCCACCAGCGGCTCCTCAGTCATGACCTTGAGGTGCACCCCTGAAGTGGCTTGCTTCTTTCTCCCAGGGCTCCAGCCTGGGTCCTTCTCCTCCACTTCCTCCTGTGACAGCCACAGAGCCACACGGCGTCTCATAGCCTCCTGGGTTCCTGTCACAGGAACACAGAGATGCCATCTCACCAGGGATAGGCCCTGCTCTGAAGAGAAACTCTGCCTCTTAGAAAATGAAAAGAAAGTAAAAGTATTAAGCCACAAGTGAGAGCGTTTATAGCTTAGAATGAAAAAAAGTCTTAACAGATCTAATTCCAATTCCTCACTTGACAGTGAAGGAAACTAAACACTAGAGGAGTGATTTGCCAAAGAGCACTTAGCCAGAGTTAGTAGACTTGGAATGGCCAGATTTTTGGTCCAGTGGGTGATGTTTTCAAACGGTGCTCCTCAGAGCACCTGAGCTTCTCTGATGTTCTTCAGAGACCTACCTGCAAGGGACAAGAGAGCAGGGAGGTTTCTAGACATTTCCTCAGTGAGTATACTCCACGACGACATGGTTTATATCCTATGGCTTCTGACTAAGACCGGTTTTGGAGGAAGGACTCCAGGGCTGAAAGAATGTTTGAGAACCAGTTTCCGAGGCCTTGCTGCCTCATCGCTGAGCAATTTGTTGAAAGCAAACTGGAAAGTTCCCCCAATTATGAAGTCTTTCATTAAATATTGCAGGGCCAACACTGAAGATTAATGTTCAAATAGATCTGAAGATCAAAGAGGAGAGAAACCTGAGTATGTTTCTGTGTGACTTACATGTTTATGAATATTATTATTTTTAAAATTAATTGTAAACAATTTGTCTGATTATGACAGATATTGATAGAATAATAAAATAATCTCTTTAACAAATATTAAGTGCCTACTATGTCTCAAGCTTGACGTGTTGTCTGAATAAATTTTTCACATATATGTGCTATTATTTTTCTAATGTATACATGATTTTACACTGATAAAATCTAAATACATATTAAAATGCTATCAAATTTATCTCTCAGTTATCATAATATTTTCTCAGTTAACATTTCCCTCATTATAAAATCTGTTTTTTTAGTTGTAACATGAGAAATACATTCCCATGTGTGAAAATCTAAGAAACCCTGGTTAGTTTGCAAGACTGGAATGAACCTTGAGTAATCCATTTTTCTGTGCTCTTAACATCACACTAAGGAAAGATTTCTGAGCCTTTTTGAGTTATTTCAGGTTCTCACATGTTTTTGTGAGACTGATCACTAATATTGTTTTATAATAGTCACTTGAACTTGACAAAATCTTTCAAGTAGAAAGACATGAGCTGGGTTATATTATCTGAATATCCATAAAAATAAAAACCTTTAGAAAAGAGATGTAATATAACTTCTTTCTTTCTCCCCAATAACTGACTCTGTAACTATATAGGGGACAAAGCCATAAACAAAAAGGTTAGCGCTTGTTTTAGATCGAAGTTGATCATAAAAGATGAGCAAGCACAACAGAACGGATGGCCCAGTCACTAGCTATAGTTAGTGTTAGGATGGGAGAGTGGTTCAGACAGTCTGATAAGGCTGGAGATGGAAGTGAAGATACCCACTCCTTATGTGGTATTTATGTGGTCACTGAGCAAAGTCAGAGCTGGATTCCATTGTCATGAAAATCTAAAGTAACGAGGTTATCACCACACAACCACCTCAGAAATATTGGGGATGTTGGAAAGTGATGATCTTTTTGTGGTCATTTTTGCTGTTCTTAATCTCCAACCACAGTCTGAAGCCAACAGGAGTTTGGAGGGGCATCCTCTCAGGAACAAGGAAGCAGTTCTGGAGCGAGAGGCCGTGTTACAGCCAGGAAGGCAAAGCCCATCACCAAAGGGGAGCAGGTGAGTGAATCTGACGACACACACTCACTGGACTGGAGATAGCTGAGCGGAAGTGAGAGCCAGAAGCTTCAGGCGACTAAGAGAAGAGTCCTTTTCTCCTGTTCCCCACTCTTGAAATCTGGGCAGACACAGCTCCAAGAGGCACCTCCTGGGCTGAGCTGCCCCGACTGTTTGAGTCACAAACACAGCTTCTGCAGTAAAAACTACCTTGTGCCACTGGGTTTTGAATGGCTACCCTGGATATCAGGGAATCGCCCAACACCTTCTCTGCCAAGAGCAACAAAACATTCTATTGACCTCAAACTTCTTGAAACCATAACAGCTTAGGGTGGTTACTTTCCCAGATAACAGATACTCTCTTGTCATGGTGTTTATCCAATTCTCAACAAGTCTGCTTCCAGTATTTATGCCATCTAATTGTACAGCATATGGGCTGAATGGTTTCATTTCCTCAAAATCTACACATTGAGGTACTAACCTTGATTTAATGGCACTTATAGGTAAGGTCTTTGAGAGGTAATTAGGCTTAGATGAGGTCACGGGGTGGGGGGCGGGGGGTGGGGGGGGGAACGTTCTCATGATAGGATTAGTAGCTTTAGAAGGAGAGGAAGAGACACCCTATGTCTCTCTCTCTGCCCTGTAAAGACCCAGTCAGAAGGCAGCCTTCTGCAAGCCAGGAAGAGGGCCCTCACCAGGAACAAGAATGAACCAGCACCTTGATCTTGGACTTTCCAGCCTCCAGAAGTGCAAAAAATAAGTGTCTGTTGTTTAAACTACCCTTAAACTAAGTCTATGGTATTTGGTTATTGTAATCCAAGCAGACTAATACATATAGTTGCAGGAACAGGTCAGGTAACTCTTGACAATATGCTGATATCTATCACTTTCCTTTTACATTCACAGACCCACTGAAAATTTTCTTGAGAATGGATGGATCTATGTGAAGAGCTCTCGAAAGATTCCCGCAACTCTTGGAAATCAGCGTTCTAAGCACTATGGGGATTTGAGTGCGTGAACTCATGCTAGCTAATTTTTCTGGTTCAGAGAGTATATAAAGGATCTTTAAGAACTAAACAGAAAAGAATTGTACCAAACGGGATTAACTGGGGTTCCTCAAGTGAGGGCAAGCCCAGAACACCTGCCAACCGTTAAAGATTGTGACCTACAGTCATTGTAACAAATTGCATAAGACTGATTTGGCAGAATTCCAGGTAACACCTCCCTGAGATCTGCTACCAGGAAATTGCTAGTGAAATGCAATGAAAAAGTGGCTGTAAGTCGCAAGCAGTAGCCCCCTTTCTGCAGTGTAAGAACTTTATTTTTTATTTCCAAATGTGTGTGATCTTTTGGATTGAGAGGTTCAAATTTTGATTTACTTAACAGCAGTCCTTTAGAATAAGGGTTAAAATCCTTTGCCTCATAAAGCTTTAAACATATCCTCTCCTGGGGAGGGGCCTTATGGGGAGTATGCAGGAAACAAAGCTCTAATGGGAAAGTAAGTATGAAATCACATTCCCAGAGACTGCAGTTCAAAACAATTGGCTTTAAGTTCTATGTTGTTTCCTTTGCCTCAACTTCCTCTTCATATCAGTAAGCCCCTATCAGATTACTGAAGTGATCGAAGGTCAGCACACCTATTGATGAGTAATGCATCATAGATCTTAGTGTGTCTCCTTAGGCAGAGGCAATCAACAGCCATGCAGACTGTCTGGGGCTTTGGTGATGCACAAGCTATAGCATGAAACAGCTCATATAAATCACAGCCTCTGCGTTTCTTATTCCTGTAATGCAGGAAGCGCTGGTTCCACAGGCCGCTGTGCTTTCAGAGATAAGAACAATTCTGCACCGTGCAGAATTTTTAGATAGCCCATTGGAATTTTGTAGGAGATATGGAGTACACAGTCCCACCCTGAACAGACAGGAAATTGTTCTTAAGGTGTCATCACCTCCTGGACCTGTGTCAGGACCTGGGAAATGCGGATGGCTGGGATTCCTCTCTGGACTCGATACAGGCCATCGTGTATTTGGACAGATAAACTTCTATCTAGGTGGTTTCCAGACTTTGCTGTGGGATTTCATTCACGGGAATAATGTCCAGAATAACAGGGGGAGATCCCGCTGTGTTGGGTCGGTCTGCATAGGAAAGCAGGCTTAGATGTGACAGCCCAGGGTCTGATTAAAAGATCAAATGAATCAGCCATTAAATTATTAATCCATTTTTTTCTGTTACTTGAAACACATTCTTGCCCTAAAGCAAGGTAGGGTAGAAGCAATAAGGAAAAGAATGATAATAAAAGTTGTGATGTCTGCATTCTGGAAGCTTTCATATATTTAGGGGGCTAGGGGAGGGAGTGGGGGTACAATAGTGAATATCTGTGTTATGAGGGCATGACATGAATAATCTCAAACAGGGGATGGTCAGGAACGTTGAAATCCTTCTGTTAAAATCTTCTGTGAAATCAGAGCAGAAAACAAAAGTGAAACGCATATAGTGCGCAACGGTGACTTCAGTGCAGGGGCTGTGTGTCTGTTGACATGACTGAGGGGAAACACAAGGAAATGAAAGAGATTATATTCTGGATGGAGAGTGGGCCTCCTGTCCCCCCATGATTGTTGTACATATGGTGCACAATGGTTTTAACGGTGGACGACGTGATTCCTGATTTCTTTGGAATGTGCATTCAATGTGTTCTGATGTTAGGGAAGTATTTAGAGATCTGCTGTATAATGTTGTACCTATAGACAACAATACTATACTGTATACTTAAATTTGCTGGGAGGGTAGACGTCATGTTAAGTCTTATCACAATAAATATTTCAAAAATAAAATAAAATAAAATAAAATAAAACAAAATAAAAGGAATATCTAGAAAGCAGGCTGGTTTTCTTACTTTGCCCCCAGACTTGTTCCTATTGGGAATGCTGACACATTTCCCTTGTCCGTAGAGCCTGTCCCTGAGGATTTCTGTATCCCAAACACTTCCATAAAGTGGGTAAAGGAAGCATTTAAGTGTTGGACTTTGAAAATATTTTTCTAATGATAGAGCCTGGTTCTGCAGGGGCTTTATTGGTTATTTCAAACACACGCTCACTTCCATATCCTGCAGATACCCGACTGAAGGAGATCATTTTTCTGGTCTTTAATGGTGTCAAATCAATGTTACCAAAAATTCTGCCAATTAAATCATATTCATCGCTAGGAGTAATACGTGGTTTCTCTGCTTTGCTTTATAGCATGTCCTGTCCTGACAGTATTATCTCTACCTTAAAAATACATGTATGACCATTTCTCATGACTTCTTGCTCCAGGTCACCATCGTTTCTTCCCTGAACTGCTGCCATGGCTCCTGATTGGTCTCCCTGGGTCTGAGCTTGCCCCCCTAGGGTATGCTGTCTATAGAACACTGAGAAGGATCTTTTAATATCTATCCCACTACTACTCTGTTGAAGGCAAGAGAAACTTTTGAGAAAATAGATTGGAATGGGAGGTATTGATATGGACTTATGATTTCTAAAATGTGATTTCTAAAATATGTAAACTTCCATATACATGCGTAGAAACAAATATATACACACACATATATTTCTTAGTTCTATCTGCTGAAAAAACCTTGGAGCAACTGGCACTCCCAGCAACAAAAAGAACACATTTAGCATCCAGATGTTGACTTGGACACCATCTATACTAAAAGGGATCTGGGATTCTCAGAGAAACGATTATTTTCCAGGCTGGGATATGGTAAGTACAACATGATACTAACAACTTCCTTTATGTGACAGATTAAGGAACAGAAACAGACTCACTGATACAGGGAACAGACTGATGGTTGCCAGATGAGAGGGGAGTTAGGGAGTTGGGTGGAAAAGATGAAGGAATTAAGAAGTACAAATTGGTAGTCACAGGGATTATAAAGTATAACCCAGGAAATACAGTCAATGATACTGTAATAACTATGTATAGTGCCAGGTGAGTATTTGATATATTGGAGGGATCACTTTGTAAATTATATAAATGTCTGAACACTATGCCGCACATCTGAAACAAATACAAAATATTCTTGAATGTCAACTGTAATTAAATTTTTTAAAGAAATAAAAAATAATAAAAGATAAAAAAAGATTAAGCAAATGTTCCCCCAACATGATGGGGACTTGTTACAAGGACAAAGTGAACAGCTTGAAGGAGCTCCCACTGGGACAATATGAGAAATAAAATAATTAAGAGCAGTAATTAATCATAAGCCATTTTAAAAAGCCATGTGTGCATACTAATAATGAGTAATGAAGTAAAAAACATTGTAGAAGGGAAAGCTCTTGGTAACAGCAGAATATGAGGTGAGTTACTGAATATAGAAAAGCATCATTTTGCAAGCGTCCGAGTAAAGAGGCAATTCAGGCAAAGATGAGCAAGAAGCACTAAATCTAGGGAGTGCACTTCAGTACGGTCAGGACGTCCGCCTGGATGGTTATTAGCAGCAAGGAGAAACAGTATAGCACCTTGACTGGGTGATTAAAATTAATATAAACGGAAGACAGTTGGGCAGTGTGTGTCTCCCAAAGGAATATTCTAAGGACAAACACCAGTTCTATGTTATTCCTGTCAAGAATGCATAACCTGATCATGAAGAAACATTAGACAAACCCAAAATGGGGATTGGTCTATTAAAAAGGGGCGTTAGGAGCAGGTATGGTGACAGAGGGTGGGAGACAAAATGCTTCAAAACTGTCAACAGTCATAAAAGAAAAAAAGACAAAGGCTGAGGAACTGTTCCAGATTAAAGGAACTGGAGACATGAAAACTAAACTCAATATGTGAGACTAGACATAAGGAGGAAAAAAATGCTACAAAGGGCATTATTGACTCAACCAACACAACTGGAATACAGATGGTACTTTGGATAGAAGTAATAAATTAATGCTAAATTTTACTTGAGTTGATAACTATTCTGTAGTTATGCACAGAATTAGGATCCTTCAGAGAAACAGAATCAATAGGAGAAAGGTAGGCAGGTAGATAGATAGATAGATAGATAGATAGATAGATAGATAGATAGATAGAATAAAAAATTGGAACACCACACTTTCAACTGTAGAGGTCAGCAAGTTCTAAGATCTGCAGGACGGGTCATCAAGCTGGAGACCCAGGAGATCGAATGATGTCGTTACAGTCTAAAGGTCAGCAAGGTCAATTCAGGAAGAGCCAGTGTTTCAGTTTAAGCCTGAAAACAAACAAAGAAATAATAATGTTCCTGGTCTAAGACCATTAGGTAAAGGATTTTCTCTTACTCTGGGGAAGGTCAGCCTTTTGGTTTTATGTGCCTTCAGCTGATTAGATGAGGCCCAGCCACATTAGGGTGGACCATCTGCTTTACTCAGCCATTTAATTTAATTTAGATGTTAATCCCATCAAATGCACCCTCATAGCAACACTCAGAGTAATGTTGGACCAAATACCTTGGCACTCCATGAGCCAGTCAAATTGCACACAAACTTAACCCTCACATGAATGAACAGTCTTTTTATTGGGAATACACATTGAAGTGTTTAGAGGTTAAAAGCCATGATGTATGCCATTTATTCTCAAGTGGTCCTGATAAAAAAGTTCCTGAGAGAGACAGAGATAGTAAATGATGAAGGAAATTGAGCCAAATGTTAAACAATAAGTGAAGCTGAGTAAAAAGGATGGAGATATTCTTTATACTCTCTAACCTAAATTTTCTGTAAATTTGAGCTTATTTCCAAACAAAGTTTTCTTAAAAGCCTTCCAATGTTCTCCTAAAAGTGCTCCTGCCGTTTCCCAAGCACTAAGGATGGATCCAACTTACCTCACTTGGCCTCCTGGGCTACAAGTGGACCAGTGTCTGTCCACTTCTCACCTCCGCAGGTCCTGTTCACCTCCCCAGAGACCCCTTCCCCCCATCACCCTGCGTGCCTTCTACTCCCAGAAGAGGCCAAGTTCATTCTCTCCACAAAACTTTTACACTTGAGTTCTTATTACTGAACAGCAATTGGGGTCCTGGTGCCCACCGCCTCCCTCTAGGCAAAATTCCAGAGGCAAAGGTTTATTGATAAAGGAAAAGAATCTTTATTCAAAAGCTTCACAATTTTGGAATAACAGTTTTCCTCATTAGTCACTCAAGCCTATCAATTACAGCTAAACTCTTTAACACCTGAGTTCTATCATTCCTCCTGTTAGTTTTTAATTATCTTTTTTCTATAGGGTTAGTTTACAAACTAAAACAAATAGGATTAGTTTACAAACTAAAACAACATAAGATACAAAAGCTACACAACTTTGCAAGAATGGCAAGCTTCTGCCTCAGAAGTCCTCCCCTCTAGAACACCCAAAGGAGAGCAGCGCTGCCACCCTCTACCAGGCCATCCTGACCCTAAACTGCACCTGGAGTTCCTTCCCATCCAAAACACAATCCAGTGGGAAATGGAGGCAGGCGGAGTATGATCCTCCCGGCATCCTCGAGGAAGAAGAGAGCCCAAGGGCCCGCCTCTGCCCTCCTTTTATTTTCAATCTTCTGGCCCATAATTCCATGTGCTCCAGAGACGTTCAGCTTCTCAGCCAATCTTGTCCTAGGCTGTTTACTATTTTCTTGGGCAACCTACTTCTATGACCCGTCCCTTCTCCTCCCCAGTGAGCTGATCAGATCTCTCTGTATCAATCATTCTCTCAAAGGAAAGCTCTTCCCTACTCTTCACAGGGTCACTTCTCATTGCTCACGAGTTTTGTCAGATGTCCCTTCCTCAAAGAGGGCCTCTACATCAAGGAGCCCATCTTCGGTCGCATTGCCCTGTCTCACGTGACTCTCTGAACATACAGCATTAACTCTCTCCTTTACCTAGTCATTGTACCTCACCAGGGTGTACATTTCAGAAGGGCAGCCTCCTCATACATACTGTTTGCTACTTTATCTTCGGTGCCTAAAACATTGCTTGGCATAGTGTAAGTCCTAGCAAAATATTTCTGAATCAACAGATAAACATTGAAGTGCCTATAATGCTACAACCATTGAAATTAAACTACTTAAATCTATTAGCTCTTTGTCTTTCATTGGTATAAATAGGCTTTTCTAGTTAGTGCCAAGAATTTAATAATTAATATTATGATGTTACAGGTATGTATCAAAGACAGAGTGTTATTATAGGGAGTATAAGGATAAGTATGAGTGGATGAATAGAAACATTTTTTAAAGTAATTCTGATGATCCAAAAATTGAATTAAGCAGACTTCATTAATGTGAAAATTTCACAGACATTGTAGTAATAAGAAAATATCTTGGTAGCAGGTCTTCGAATTCTAACAGTCTAGCACAGTACCTGGAAAATAGGAAAAGATTCATAAATGTTTAATAAATATAAGAAATAACCTATCGATAGGTCAAAATTGGTTTACTCCAAGGAAAGAGATCGCTAGTTTTGCACCTTTGAACATTAAAACAAATTTAGTTTTTTAACTAGAAGAAGAGCTCATGATAGTAAGAGGTAAGTTTTCCCCAAGGAAATAGAAACAATATTAGGAATGACAATAACAGCACCTGCCTCCAGATAGTTGCCACCTTCTTAACATTTTTACTTGTGTTTTTTGTTTTGTTTATTTGGTACCTCTGGTTCAATCAATGACTCAAACTTCCCAAGAAGCCATATGTTTCTTCACAAGGTATTCCCTCTCTATATTCGGTAGGGATGAGAGCCAAGCAAACATAATAAAACCCCCTTTTATCCATCAAAAATAAAAATGAAATTCCATCTGCAGCAAGAGTTAATTAGCAGACCATCCGCCATTTTGGTATGGGAACCGTGCCCTCTACTCTGTAGTGATGTGGCTGGTTTACACTTTCACACTGCATCCCAGCATCACAGTAGCTATACCACATCAGGTGCTCTCATCACTTTTACAAAAAAGTCTAGAATTATCCAAGCCCACACCCCTAACTGCCTCCTTTATCTAGCTCTTGTACTCTGGACTACTTTCCACCTGCTCAGTCACCCCAGAGACAGGTACCAGGCAGTAGACACAGCCCCAGAACCCACTAAAATTATTCAAACAGCCAAATCCAGTTTCCCTGCTTAACCTTTTTCTGCCAGTGGCAACCGCAAGAAAGCACAATGAAGGCTTTTGCCCATGTGATCTCTCTCCCTCTGCCTCCTGACCCACTCTGGTGCTTCCCCGTGTGACCCCCGTTGAGTGGTGTGCCACCTGATCTTGGGACCTGTTAGCATAATGAACTCTTTTTAATGGCAGTCATCTCCTGGTCGGTTGGCCTCACCCTACCTGAATTATAGTAAAACCTGTTGCGCTGGAGAAGAGAGGGCACATCTGAGGGATATGGAGATCAAAAACTTGGTGATTGATTGAATATGGAGGAGTGTAGATATAAAACTGGGTATGTAATCGTTAGCCCTCAGGCAACGAAAAACAATAGCAAACACCTATATGGCACTTGTCATGTTGTCATGTTGTCATGTTTCAGGCACTGTTCTAAACACCTGATATATATGTGTGTGTGTATTTATATACACACACCTATATGTATATGTGCATGTATATACACATATATGTATATGTATACATGTGTATATACATATAATATATGAAGTCTGTCCAGAAGATGTTCAGCCATGTGATATGAAAAATAGAGACATTTATAGAGGAAGATACAAGATATAAGAAACATTGTACATAGGATAATGATGCCTCAGTCCCCTTCAAACCCTTCAAAGTAGGCATCTTGGGACTTCACACAGTTCTCCCAAGCACCATCAACTGCCCGATCATATTTTCCTGAATCTCATTGATGGTCTGAAATCTCTTCCCTTTCAGAGGGGATTTTAGTGATTTTAGTTTTGGGAAAAGCCAGAAGTTGCAGGGTGACAAGTCTGGGCTGTAGTGGGTGTTGAGTCACCTGGGTGATTTGATGTTTTACCAAAAAACTCTGCAAGAGACATGGTTCATTAGTGGGCATGTTGTTGTGATGAAGCTGCCAATCACCAATTGCCCATAGCTGTGACCTTTCGAATCATCCAAATAGAAATTTTCAAGCTTAACGCAAAATTTGATGCATATTCGTTGCTCTACTGTCTCAGTCATTTTGAATGTGACGGCCACACAGTACACATGCCCACTCAACTGTTTCTACCACCCCCACTGACTAGTACAGTGAAGTCATCATTGTTCACACATGCACATTCCAGTCCACTCTCCTTGGCTGCCAAGTTACATAGACGTCATGCAAACCATTCTTGTTTTATTAAAAGTCCACAGGCTGGACCTTTTCCAGACAGACCTTGTATATATACATATATACATACATGTGTATATGTATACATATATGCCTTGCACACACATGCACTGAATGAGTTTATATATAAATCCAGTTTATTATTCCCATTTAACTCAGGCTGAAATGGAAACACAGAGAAATTGAATAACCTTCTGTGGCAGGGACTATTGTCCATCTTTTATCTTTTGCCTCCAAGGAAGGCACCTGGGCCCCATTTCTCCCGGACTTGCTGTGTGGCCAAGTGACTGGGTTCTGGCTGCTAGAACATGGATGGAAGTGATGTATAGCACTTCTGGTCCCAGTTCAGAAAATCCTTCCATATTCCACCCATTCTGTGTGTTCCTTTCCCCTCTAGATTAATGAATGAGCCTGCGGAAAATGTTGGAACCATAATATTGATGGAGCTTGGATTCCTAAATGAAGGAATGGCAGACGTTTTCTGTAAAATACCAAACAGTAAATATCACAGTCTTTGAGGACCATGAGGCTCAACTGAGAATATTATGTAGCTATGTCTATAACCATTTAAAATGCAGCCATTTAAAAATGTAAAAACCATCCTTAGCTCATTGGTCATACAAGGGTCATGCAGCACGTCAGGTCCAGCCTGCAGCCTCAGCTTACTGAGCCCCGTCCTAAATCATCACTCATAAAGAAGACACTTGTTAATCTGGAAAACTTCCATGAGAGAGTAATAGACTGCTTGTGCATCAAAACACTGAAATTTAGGGGCCATATCTTCCTAGCAGTTTGCCTCCCATAACCTACCCAAAGCCGCATCACTAGGAAGTACCAAAGTGCATATTTGGACCCATGTAGTCTGGTTGTCAAGGCTCTGCTGGCTGACAATGCACGATGCTGACTTGAAAGAGGACAAGTTTGATCACTGATGTTCTCCCAGGCGTGGGAGGGGCTGAGGAGGCTCGCACGCTTCATACTACCATCCTAAAGCCTGAGTCAGAAGGAGATGCACAAAGACGAGCAGTAAAAATTCCCCTGTAAGTAAATGTATCTTGAAAACACAATGGGTACCTAATTTTGATAAAGGCGATCTCATTTAATAATGTCAAGAATAGTGACCTGTTACTCTTCTTTCAAGGAGTAGAACTACGGTTTTGCATTTTATAATTACCCTCAATTGCCATTTCTTCCAACTCCAATTCTACCTGCCACCTTCTTAGGAGTGCCCCCACATCCAGAGCCCACACAAATCTGGAGGCATACAGCCCTTCTGCTAGAAGGAGGGTAATGGAGAGATATGTAAGGCCTGGCTCTGGGGTTGCCCCATACTTCCCAAGGTCTGCCTACCTGAGAGATGTGTGACTCCTTATTTAAAATGACTAAGGAAACAAAGTATTTGTTTCCGGAACTTTATGGAAAGGAAAAATGATGGGAGGGAGGTCTCTTGACTATGTCCACCACCCAACTGTTGGATGGTATATGGTGTGCCTAAAAAAAAAGTAGGTCTTCCTGGTATAAATTTGGGAAGAAATAAATTGACCTTCAAAAAAACAACCTCTCAGGCTCATTCTTGCTCTTTTCCCCACCAGACTGGATTTGTTTATACCGGTGTTTATAGTTACTGGTTGGCCTCAAAATAGATATTTTAATTCTGAGGACTCACTCATGGATAAAGAATGTGAAAAGAAGGTTTCTGTGGTGATGTTTGCATTTTGAAAATAAGGGTGCAGTTAATTAATCTTTACTATCCATCTCAGGAAAAAGAGGATGATTAATTTGAAAACAGAGGTTGTTAGAAGAGAAAACAGTTCGTAATTATTTGTTTCGAAATTTTTTTTAGACTTTGTTTTTGTTTTTAGTTCAAGTAGGTAGAAAAGAGCGTTATTTTTATTTATCCTGAATCCAGTGTGACGAGGACAAACAAATCAAGGTCTATATTTATATACTGTTCCTCATTTGTGAACGTTCCTTCATCAGTTGTAGTGGTTTGGTTCTATCACATCAAATTCTAGAATTTCAAGGCACCGTGTAAGTCATCTTATATAATGCAACCGGAACTAGTTGCTGCTTGGTTAATTTTCAGAAGCCAAAGGATCATAAAAACCTTATACACCTAACTTTAAATATTTTTTAATAACTTAAAAGTTTTAAATGCCATACATTTAATCATCATTTCGTGAAGTATATGCGCCACTTTTTCTTTGAGCATGAATTTGTGATTAGAAATTTAGCCAGATGGCTTAAATAAAACCTAACTATAATGCATTGCCTAAATTTCAGTTTCACTCTCTTTAAAGAGGAATGAGAATTTAAAGACATTCAAAAATCAACTGGAGGGAAGAATCATTTTTTATTTTATTTTTTGAATCTTTTACAGTTGTATCGCCCACACATAATTCAATGGCCATTTTTAGTAACTCCCTTGCAAAGCCTTTCTAAAGCATTTAACTTAGTAGTCACAGACATAAGCACTCTCTCTTTTTTTTGCATTCATACTTCATAGGTTTACAGGCGATTTAAATGATATCACTTAGACATAAAACTTGCACAAACAGATTTGGGATTAAGTTCAACTGCACGTGAGTCAACTGGTGACAGCAAAAGTGCGCAGATGTATGGAGAGGGACTTTGAGCATCCAGCGTGGGCTGTGAAGAGAGGGAAAAGTGCAGTCACTCTTATGCGTCTATTAGGCAGAGGTCAATTGGAAGATCTTTGAATGCGTATGTAAAGTGATGTTTACATGGTCATAGGTTTTACAAATCCTCTGTTACTACAATTTAATGAAGATAGTAATAGCAAGGCTTCATGGACTCCAATAGTATGACTGAAACTGTAGTGATCTTCACATATGGCTTACTTTGATTTGAACTTGATAACCTTACTAATATTAGCAACACAGGAGTTAAAAAAAAAAGCAGTTATTGCCATCATTATTTTTAAATTCACTTAAATAACCATCATCTTCTTAACACACGGTGGGTACACTTGTATGTCAATTACCTTATTCAAAAGAAACTTCCAGAAACTGTCAGGTGCTTTCAGGTATTTTCTCAGACATAAAACCCAACACGTTTGGTTCTGTGCTATTGGAGATGAGTTTTTTTAAGATAAATACATTTTTGTCTGATAAATTTCTATTCATCTTTATCTACTTCCCCCAGCTTCAAAGGGACCAGTGGTTCTCATCTGGGCAGTTATAAGTCCCCCAAGCCCACCTAGACATTCGGGAAATGTATAAAGGCCTTTAGATTGGTGCCATTAATGCAGGATGTCACTGTCACTTATTGGACAGGGTTCTGGGGCACTGGACACCCAGCAACGTGAAGGACAGTTTCATACAACTTTTTAATCACCCTTCAGACAGGACACTCATGAAAGTGAAAAATCAATTTTGGTTTAAATAAACCTAGAAACTAACTCTGTTTTATTATAAAGACAAAATTTTTGATGGAGGGTACAGATTTTTAATAAGTCATTTCTGTCTTAGAAAACGTGTGCTCCTAAAAGTCACCGTGTTACCAAAATTGTGCAATAAAAACCACAGGGTCTAGGAGAAAAACAATTAGGATACAATTCCTGACACAGGGACACCTATAGAAAAAGATAGGGTCCCTGAAACAGCGGTTGCAATGTTCAGTGGTTAAGAAATACACACGTACTACAATGAATGCAGCACTTAACATGAAAAAGGCCCGAAGTTTGCTAGTGGAAGTGGGCGACAGAGATCTGCACTTGGTGAGATTGTGAAGTGGCAGCAGGAGCGTTTTCTGAAATGGGACAGGAAGTCGCAATGCCACACACTAGGTGTGTGGGTGTGGCTCATAGCACAGGTGGTGAAACGAGGGAGCTGGTAGGTGCGGTGCGTGCGTGCATGTGGTCCTGCACAGCTGGTTCAGCCAAGTGCATTTTTCTGGCTTCACGTAGTGTTTCTCACCAAAAAGGGCTTTAAATTGTTTGCTCTTACATCAATTGCATTGGAACAAATTTTAAAACAAGTGTTATAGCAGCGCTGACTGTAGGCTGAATTTTCTAGGAAGGCAAGGGCCATGTAAATTTTTTAAAAATTTTGCTTTGTTTCAAACTTACCAAGATTTGTTCGCCATTTCAGAAAATTAAGTCCTTGAGGCAATGCCACTTGTGGTACGTGAACCCCAATGCCACGCGCTGGTGTAAGCGTGCTTTCGGAGCTGCTGTATTCATGGTGATGAGTGTAGAGGTGTGAGTACCTACTACTTCATTGGATCCTCTATCGTAATCTTTAACTATAGTAGTAAAAGGACATTTAACTATTGAATAAATAAGATTTTCTTGTAAATTATTTTCCAACACTTTCTCCCTTCTATATAGTTAGATATGCTGAAACTTTTAAAATGGTATATATGGAGCAATTATATTATATAAAAGGAGTACTATAAAATATGTAGCCAGAAAGAAGGATGGCAGTGGGTTTGAGAAGGATGTGAACCACGGATATAGAGCAATTAAAAAGAAAGAAAGGGAATGCTGGCATATTTTTACCCACTAATACATGTAAGGATTAAATGACATATGCTGGCATATGGTCAGATTTAAATAAATTTTAGGCAGCATGATTAAGATCATGATTATGATTATTGATACAATGTCAGAAGAACCACATACCCAGTGGCTCCTTTCGGGTGCCCCACAGGTCCCTCAGACTCAGAAGCTCAGTCACCAACCTTCTCACCACTCCCCCAAACCTGCCCCTCCCCCAGGGGTTTAACCTGTAGTAAAAAAACATCCACTTTAACCCAGTAGCCTCCAGCTAGAAATGGGGCATTATCGGTGACTCTTCTTTCTTCCGGAGGCCTGTACCTAATAAACCACCGTTCCCATAAGTTCTGCCTCTCCGATGGGTTGGAAGTCTGTATGACCTCATCTCAGCCACTGCCGCATTGTTTTGGGCTGCCGTCACCCCTGCCTTGGTTATGGAAGGCGCTCTTCTGAGCTCTGTCTGCCCTCTCATCCCGTCACACGTGTGCTCTCTGGCCTCATCCGATAGGGGCCACCTACGCAAGTGTCAATTTTCTGTATCAATGTTTAGAAAAGGAAACATAGAAAATCAATTTTAATAATATTTTATTTAACCCAGTATATCCAAAATGTAATTATTTCAACATGTTATCAATATGAAAAATTATGAATGAGATATTTGGCATCCTCCTTATGCTATGTTTTCAAAATATGACATATACTTTGTACTTACAGTATCAATTCGGACTAGTAACATTTCAAGTACAATGGTGTTTTGTAATACTAAATGTATAATTTCTGGTAAACCAGATCAGGCGATGTGACTGGGCTTCAGTTGAACTGGGAAATATATCACGTGCGTCCCCTTCACAAACAGTTTTCCATAAGAATAGGATAGTAAACCGTTGCCTTGAGACATCCACTGTGAGTGAGGAAGTAACTTCTCTCCGTGTTGGTACTAGTTAGGACCAACTAGTTGTTACCATGAGTATGGTACTAGTTATGTGCTCTCCTTAGGTGGTTTGAGAAAATAGTTTAATCATTTTCTGATGAACTTAATTCTTCCCAGAAAAGGATGAAGAGTCTCATGATTTACTTAAGGTGCAGTTACGTTATCTAATTTCTTTGTCCAGTTTGTTTCCGTTGACTATCACTTGATTTATAATCTTACTGATTTCAAAAGATGACAGGGAGTCACAGAATGTGCTTTGGGGGGAACAGGGTCCTTGGTGGTAGTGGATTTTCTCCAAAGGGTGGAAAATTCACAGTATGGTTGTCCACAAGTGGCTCCTTAGGCCAGCGGGAAATGTTTGAAAGAGAAGCCTTTTCCCTCCAGGTTCCTCACGGAGCGGGAAGGAACACTCTCTGTTTCTTCCCTTCCTTCATCCCCTTCGTTATCGTGGAATAAGAAACCGCAGCGCTGTGCCCTGACTTCAGCCCTAGGCTGACCCTTCTGCTTCTCTCTCGTTTATTTACTTGTGGTCATCGGAAATGCAAGGTGGGACTTCCAGGGGCCCCAGGGCAGACAGTTGTCTCCCCCAGACCTCTGTTCCTGTGCAGAAGTCGTCGGTCGTCAGGCCCTTCTGGGAGCCCGGTCAGGGGCTCTTTTGTCATAGGCCTGCAGGAGAGTGTGCATTTACACTGTGGCAGCAAGAGGAGACCTCGCGTCCCTCTGCGGCTGTGATGTTGTCTTCATCCTACCTTGTAACAGAGATTTCCAGCAGGAGGGGGAGGAGTCACCTGTCAGGGGCTCGACTTCCTCTTCACACAGTCATGCTTTGGCTGTTACTCCTCGGGTGAGTTCCAAGGTCCGAAATGCAACAGGAAGAGGGGCAATCCGCAGGACTGCATCGCCAAAGTCCTTAACTGAGTGTTTAATGGTAAGCACTGAACACAGGTTGTATCATGGAAGGTGTTTTGTTTTTGTTGTTCACTCCTCCATATCCAGCACCAAGAAGGGAGCCTGGCACATGACAGGGCACATGTGGTACAGCTGCTGTCAAAGGTAAGTGTAACCTCTCGCGCTGGACTGTCCTATTCAGAAACCACTAAGCCACTAAGATACTACAGCTACTAAGGTTTAAATTAAGTATAATCATATAAAACTGAAAATCCTGTCTTTCAATGACACTTGCTATACTTCAGGTGCTCAGTTGCCACAGATAACTAGAGGTGATTGTAAAATGCAGGGACAGAAGAGTTTTATCATTGCAGAAAGTTCTACTGAATAGTGTGACCCCTCTGCCTGCTCTGTTGTACTCACCATCTGAGTAAACATAAGCACATTATTTCTTTCACTTTTGCAACTATTAAATGAGTGGCTAGACTAAAGCGCTGAAAACAGGACTAGCACATAGTTCTTAATAATTATGTAAAAATGATTTCATATTGGGATGTTGTCCCAATACAAGGAAATGGGTTCCCAGAAAACATACGTGTGTGTGAGTGTGTGTGTGTGTACTTTTCCCTGCATGGTATAATAATAAGACGAGACTGACTCAAGGATAACAATTTTGAGTCTGAAAAGTCTAAAGCCATCATCTATCCTTAAATCCTGACAAAGAGTATTCCTGCATTTGAGGGTTGCTCTCTTACAATCAGACCTGGAACTCAAGAAGGATTCTTTCTAAGGGTAGAGATGCTCAAGGCTAAACGATTCACACAGTCTTTGCCCTTCTTCGGGCTGGGAACTTGGCTGTAAAGGGGCCACACCTGTGAGGATTAAGGTTTCCACGGGCTTTGATAGGCAGCCAAGTGCTCAGCGTGCAGCGCCCCGCTGCCAACCGGTCCGTATGTCAGTAGCCACCACAGTTTTTGAGGTGATCCCATGCTTTGTTCCCCTTGGAGAAGTCCTGTTGCGCCTTTTTAATGTTTTTCTCTCTTCATTTTCCACAAAGCTGCTTGAACTTTTCACTTTGCTTTAGGGATATGGCTGGCTCACTGATACCATTTCATGACTCTTTGGTATTTTTTAATAGAAAAGTTTTCATTTTGGAATATTTTATCCATTAACACCATTTTTTAATGAATTCATAAAATGTATTATTATTAATCATTCTATTTTTTTGCTGAAAAGAAATTTTATTCATATCAAACAATAATTATTCAGCTTGAATTTCAAGAAGATCACAAAGCTTGGAGTATGAAATATACCAGGGATCTATAGATGAACTGAAACACATTTTGGGTATTTAGTAAACAGAAAAGACATCTGATGGTTAGGTTCATTTTGATGAAGAACATATATTTCTGAACGGGATCCTAGTCATAGCTAAGCAATGGGTATGTACTTAGAAAATGACCCATAGAGAGCTCTAAAAAACTGAAGATTGATAGCTTGTGCTTGTTATTCCTTGGCACTTGTTAATTCCAAATAAAGTATTTTCTGTCATTTTCCCTGTTCTTCATCACATCTCCTGAATGGCCAGACCTGGGTTTTCACTGAATCTGGAGAGGGGGTAGGCAGAGCTTCCCCTATACTCGGGAATCGATGGGAACATTTTCATGCTCCGTATGACACCAAACAACCTGTGACAAAGTAGATGCAAACATCTTTCATGACATATTCGACATGAATAATAACCTTGGTTATCCAGGTGGAAATGGGCTTTCTGTCTTTGAGACCATTCAGCCCCTAGCACTTTCTCAGTAAATTGTTGTGATTGTCAATACTGGTCTAAGTGAGCGCAGCATAAATAATCAGAAACTGTTCTTTCAGCAGATCTGGATGGGGATCTGGGAGATCTTGTTTCTCCTTGAAAACTTCACCTAACTTCTCTGAACCACAGGCTTTGTCAAAGAGCTTTGTAAATGACAGGTGAATTAAATAATCGCTAATTGTTTCATAATAAAGCTGCTATGATGTCACTAAGTAAACACCACAGTTTTAGAGTTCCATAAATAGTGTTGGCTTTTTCCCTCATAAAATGATGTTCTTAAGGTTTTGCTTTGTAGATTTTATCTTGGAAAACTTATAAAAATCAAGTTTTGAAAAATCTCACAAAATTACACATCATTAAGGCTCAACAGACATGAGGTGTGCTGTCACTGGAAATATGTCTTCCTGGTTCACCCCCAAGTTCCCTGTCCTCCCTGTGTAAGTCCCCAAACCCTCTTCTGCTCTTCCTCATACCCTGACTGATTTCATTCAATTCAGCCTTCGCAGCTGTGACAGGGAGACAAGAACTGACAAACCAGCCTCTAACTTGGGCCTTTCCTGAGACTGAGCTATGGATGCTGAACTGCTTAGGGATCAACCTCATTTCATTTCAGTGTATCCCCTTATCCACAGTTTTGCTCTCCATGGTTTGTTACCCGCGGTCAACCACGGTCTGAAAATATTCAATGGTAAATTCCAGAAATAAACAACTCATACGTTTCAAATTGTGTGCTGTTCTTGAGTAGCATGATGAAACCTCACTCTGTCCCACCTGGGACATGAATCACACTTTGCCCAGGTGCTTCATGCTCTAGACACTACCTGCCCTTAAGTCACTTAGGCCTCTTGGTTATCAGATCAGCTGTTAGAGAGAGAGAGACCCCACAATCAACTAATTTTATAACGGTGTATTGTTATAATTGTTCTATTCTATTATTAGTTATAGTATTCATTTCTCACTGTGCCTAATTCATAATGAAAAGTTTATCATAGGTGTGTATGTGTAGGATACAACATAGTACATATGGACTCAGGCACTATCTGCAGTCTCAGGCATCCCTTGGGGATCTTGGAACATATTCCCTGGGGAGATGGGGGCGATCTTCTGTACCTGCATCTACTACAAATCCACTTTCTTTGTTGGTTAATAATATCACTTTCTTTCCACTGCCCAACTTAAAAACTTCAGACATCTTTATCTCCTCCATCTCTCTCCTCTCTGACACCAAATCGGTCACTAGTTATTATCAATTCCTCTTCATGAAGCAAAACCCTCCCTTCTTTCTTCATGACCTCGTTATCTGTTTGGCTCGTCGATGCCCTCATTTCCATGGAAATGCCATAGCTTCATAATTCTCCCAGCTGACCTGCCCGCCTGCCTTCTTTCTCCTCCAAACCTATTATCTTCATTGCTGCCACAGTGATTATTTTCTCAATTACAGCAGCATCAACATCAATGCCACTTTCTTGTTTCTGTCCTTTCTTGCCTCCCCCTCGCTTATGGAGTCGGATCTGAGCTCCTTCGCTGAGATCAGGAGGTTGGACTTTGACGTGCCTTTCTAGCTTTAACTACATGCCACCCTGCCACATCCCCAGGGAGCCAGGCACACCTTGCTTTTTACCTGTTTACTGGATATCTAACGTGCCCTTTACATTTTATTATGCCCCTGACCTTATTAGAATATAAAATTCACTTGGGCAAGGACTTTATCTGTTTTGTGCAGTATTGTTCCCCTAGCAGATGGAACGTGTTCCAATGTGGGTAAGGAAAACTTATCTGCCAAATGAGTAAGTGAATAGATTGTTTCAAAGACCTGTCCTAAGGCCACCTCTGTAATGAAGCCTGCCTATCCGTCCTCCTGTTCTCAGCAGGGATATTGCCCTCTCCTTTGTGATTACAAAACACACCAAATATGCCATTATTTTAGCATTGTTATCATGTTGTCCACATTTACTCACACTTGAACTCCTTGATGGCAGGAATACTCTTATTCATCCTAAATGCCTACTGTAGTACCCAGTTCATAGCAGGCGCTCAAAAACTTGTTTTAAACTGTTTTATGAATGAGTGCCTACATGAGACAAATTAGAGGGAGAAGAGTGATTTGATTTGGCCCAGAATCACACACACACACACACACACACATACACACACACTCCAACCAGGAGTAACACATACACCTTATTCTATGTAATTGAATGTTTTAAGGGTTCTTCTCCATGAGAGCCACATATTAGTCTGCCTGACTCTGCTGACCTTTAATTCACCTTTGTAAAACATACTTTAAAAAGACAGTCTGGCTCATACACCAAAAGTAGTTAAATTGTAAATCCACCAAGTTGAAGTTTTTATAATGGCAATACTAATAGATTTTGACCTTTAATAAACTTCTACTTTCATTATTAAAGCGGTTCTATCCTTTGTTAATAAAGGAACTGTGATATGTGGATATTTTATGATATACTTCTTTCAGTTGGTTTTTGCCTTCAGTCACCTTGACAAAAATTAAAAAGAGGTTCCCCCAGTGGAATTTCAGATACGTGTGCATATGGAGAGGGAGGCAGAAGGGAAAATGTTAATTTGCTTTATTCGCGACTCTTTTATAGTATATTTTGCCAGAGCCCCTGATTAGGTTCCAATGACTCCATTTCTAGAGCTCATACCGTGGTAACCACTGTCTGTCCTAATTGGTGACATCCAGAAGCCAGCGACAGTCCTCACTTGTTAAAAGCATTCATATCAGCATACCTCGGGATGGGCAGAGCCTGGCAATGAAAAACACAGATGGTAGGTTGTTGGTGTCATCAAAATTCCTTTAGAAAAAAACTGGGAAATTAAAATGTAAAACAACACATAAAAACTAGACACCTCAAGCATGTAATTGTATATTTATTTCTCTTTTTAAAGAACACTCCTTAATGTAATTCAATATACAAACGGTTTCACAGAATTATAATCCACTATATAGCACAAAGATAACCCAGATCGCATGTGTGCACGTGCACACACCTGTGTGCGTGCACATGTTGCTGTACTCTCCCTCTCTTCCACTCTTCTGGACCTGCAAAGACTCTGCCCACCCTCGACACTCACCAAAGCCCACTGTGAATGTTATATACAAAAGACATCATGCTTCCACAAGTTCTTTTCCCCAGAAAGCTCCTCTTCCCATTCCCCCTGAGATAGCCAGAAGTGTGACACTCTTCCCCTCTTCCAAAGGGTAAAGTGGCTTCTCCTAAAGCTGATGCCAACCCTGTTACCGTGTGGACTGGCTGACAGGAAGGGCTCTGAGCAGCTAGGCCTCCGTGCCTCTTCCCCGCTTCCACACCCACCCCTCAGAGTCCAAGTGCGACCCCTCTGAAGTAGCCTTAGTTCCAGTCACTGTGCCTAATTAGTGCTCGTGCAGCAAGAACCAAGGAGATTTCTAAGCCCAGGTCTTCTCCATGGGCAGCGCACAGCACTGCCTGCCAAGCCACCGGGCCGGCCGATAACCAAGCTCTACACAGTCCCATGTGCTTTGTCACTTTAATTTTTAAAGACACCCTAGCATAGGTCTGTGGCAACCTAGTGTCCAACTGAGTTACATAAAATTGTACCAGTGATGCACTTGTACATATTTACATGGGGCGGAATGTTTTCCCATATTTTTAGATGAGTATATAGATCAACATGTTCACATAAGACCAAATACTTTTAATATTATTTATAACTGATTTATAAAGCTTTGAAAAAACTCACAATAGCACATTGTTTACTTTAATGCTTTACGGTACTATCAGTTTAAAAATCACAATCAGCACTTAAGTTATAGTCAATCCAGCAAACAAGAGACAAAAAAAATTTACAAGAGTTAAGAACTGACTGATATATCCTTTATCTTTTTTTTAACTAATGCATAAGTGCAGAATAAGATACTCTAGTTTAAATAACTTGTTTACAATATACATTTTTGTTCTAGTTACGCAACAGTAAATCCCATGCTTCACATAGAAAAGCAATCCACAACATTAAGAAAAAATGTACAATTTATGAAACAAAGTAAATAAATATTAGTATTACAGAATCAGAGCTGTACATAAAAGCTGTTCAGTTTTAATCATATAAAAATATGTTTTAGTGCAACCTCACATATATATTGATGCTGTTTTGCTTTACATCATTTAGATCCAAGTGTCCAAAAAAGGAAAGAAATTACATTTATTACAAAGCAGATACACAAATTCTAAAATATGTACAAATTACTGCTAAAAAATGCTTATAAGAATATAAGCAAAGTAAAGAAAAGGCACAAACATCTGTACAATTTTAAAAGTACCAGACCCAATAGGTTAATTTCAAATTTTGTTTTGGTCAGGCTCATGATGACTTGTTAATTTACCTAATTCTTTTGCTATAACAAAAGTATATATAATAGCAAACTACTGTAACTTAGGACAGGCATGCTATAAACTCGATTACCTCTATTTCTAGAAAAACAAAACAAAATAAGAAAATGTGGAAATGAAAGTCCCCATGCATCTTAGATCAATGTAGCTGACTCTTTTCTGATGAAGGTTCTTTGCCTTCCTCTGTGCTTGAAGGTGAGTCTTTGCTGCCGTGAAAGCCCGACGGTTTGTCATCCACACAACCTTGGCTGTAAAACGTGGAGTGAGCTAAAGCAGTCTGTGATGTACCAAAACTGTCCCTTCCACCATCATGCAAGTCCGTGTGGGGAGCTGAGGTGCAGGGCTGACCCGGCTCAGGTCCACTAAAGTGTCTAATGCTAGCATGTGCGCTTTCCAAGGGTTTCTGCTGGGGCTCCGGCACCCGTGCTGGCTGGTCTGCCCCAAGCAGAGTGGCCTCTTCTGTGGCAATCCGGAGAGAGGCGATGGCTTTTGTACAAGTCTGAATATTCTCCTCCTGTTCCCTCTCTGTGGCATTTAGGCTGTCTTCTGAAGTGCTCTGCTTCATCAATAGCCGAGGAGAGGAGGGCATGCTAGGGGGACCAGAAGACTGCAAAGGGTGAGGAGATGGCTTCTCGTGCTGCTTCGAAGTAGCATAGGGATCCTTGGCGAAGAATTCCCCAGAAGCTCCTTTCTTCTCCTCAGAGCCCTCCATTGGCAGAGGCAATGTGGGTGGAGGATGTAAACCAGAGAGGGCTGGCGGCATGGAGTGGACCATTTGAATCCCACCAACTGGCACCATGGGGATAGGAGCTCGCACTTGCTGCTGAGAGTGGAGTGGAAGGTGACTGAAGACATAGTCATGAGGTCCCTCAGGGAAGAGGCTGGAGCCTGGATGTTCATGAGCACCTTCTTGGTCTCCATAGAGACTGAAGTAAGGAACCTGAGGTAATCCTCTTCTTAAATTCTGCATTGGGAAACAGAGAGCACGAGATTTAGCATCACTCTTCACGCTTAGGTCAAATGACTTCATTCATTCACTCATTTATTCAAAGCACTTAAAAACTAATTAATCCTGCCCTGGCTGGTGTAGTTCAGTGGACTGAGTGCTGGCCTGTGACCCAGAGGGTCGTTGGTTCAATCCCCTGTCCAGGGCACATGCCTGTGGTGCAGGCCAGGTCCCCGGAAGGGGGCGTGCGAGAGGCAACCACACATTGATGTTTCTCTCCCTCTCTTTCTCCCTCCCTTCCCTTCTCTCTAAAAGTAAATAAATAAAATCTTAAAACTAATCCTTTCATTGGTTTTTCATTTTCAAGAGATTTCTCAGTTGTCTTTTAGGATCCTTGAATGAAGCTGTTCTTGGAAAAGTTACTTTTCTTTTTAAACGGCAATATGATAAAACATGCATATGTTTTTTACTAGGTACAGAGACCTTTACTAGGTACATTTTAGCTCTGCTTTTTTCATAAGAAAGAATGAAAAGAAAATAGTGGATAATTAGTAGAAAAAATTTACTGAACAAAACCACTAATAATAGATTTTTAAATTCAAAAGAAAGTAAAAAGACAGTCCTTTGTTTATATATCGGCAGAATTTTAGTATTTTTCTTCAGTGCTGGTAAGTATAATCAAAGTAACATTCCTGAAAATTTGCATTTTAAAACTTTTTCTACAGAGCAAATGGTGGTGATACGCAAACTGGTCCCTCCAAAGTGCCAGTTATTGGTCCAATGGAATAAATTCCTGCCCAAGGGATGTCCAGGCAGATGACCAGAGTCTTCATCAAATCACAAATTAAGGCAGGTTTTTGTAGAGGAAACTATCAATCAATCGGATAAGCAGTTAACATTAAGTATTTCAAGTAGTTACAACTCTTACTCAACTATATAGCTGGGAAGCAAAGATGACTGTCTATTATTTCCATTTGCCTATCTTCTTGGAAATTAATGAATTAATGATACTTAAAATTTTATGCCAAAGTTCCAGATTTCATTGTCTCAGCCAGAAAAATCAGGTTTTAATGAGATTATCTGGTTTCAATTACTGAGATTCGTCCTTTTAATGGACTGTCATCCTAAAGGGACTCAGTTTATTCGTATTTTTTGAGAATTTAAAATCAAATAGATGTAAATGTGTCAAGTACGGCAGTATCCCAGGAAAAAGATTACAAAAAAAAAAGTTCTAATTCATTTCCTGACTGTTTCCATTCCAAAACTGAAGGTACGCGCTATACCATTAATGAGTCATCCAGCCCTGTTTAGATGGTGAGGCTGGCTGAGGAACGATACGTCAGCCCCGCCACTCTGCCATGCTTGGCCCTTACGCGGCTGCGCGCTCCAACTCACTCAAGCCAGACACGAATGATTTGTCCTGGCAGTACAGGCGAAGTCATGTAATCATCAGCCCTGTAATCACAAAGACCTCACAAGCTAGGCAAGGGAGGAATTTTATGGTAGAAGGAAAAAATCATTATATGCTACCCAAAAATCCTTCTTGTGTTGGCTCTGGCTTCGAAAAAGGTATGTTTCCTTCCTCAAACACCAGTCAGGGTGGAAGAACTGCAATGCCTAAAATAACCTTTGGAAATAATCAAATGAATCTTCTTTTCATCACCATTGTTACAGTTTCAAAGTTTAAAATAAAACGTAGTTGGGTTATTTTTCTATTTTGCTTTTGGTCACTGTCCCATGAAGGGCACTGCATAGCCCTCATCAGAGAGACAGGGAGATGCCCAATGACGTGAGGCCTCTCACTCGGGGCTCTCAATCGGAACGATGGGCCGTCTTACACAGCTAAGATTTATTCATTATGTTCAAATTCCAACGAAACTGTATTTGTGTTAAGAAAAAAAGTGTCACATTCAGACTTTACTAATCAGAAATTAAATGATTACAACCCCAGAAGTGAGCATGCAAGCACAACTCCTTCAGGGAACGCCTGCCCGCACATCCCTTCTCCTCCTATTCACCCTTCTTTACCCTCCAAACAAACTCTCAATAAGGTTTTTCTAGTTTGGTTTTTACTCCTTCTGCAACCCTATTTTGCTTTGTAACTCGGGCCTTGTTGTTGAACAAACTCCCATCTTGATGTGCAACTACACATAAGGGTTGTGCTAAGTATATGTATATTTATGTGTGTGTGTGTGTATCAGATACGTTATCCCACTCATCTTTTCAACAGTGTCAGCAGGTCCTCTGGAAGCAAATGCTAAGAAGGAGGAAGGACTGTAAGAGGTTCACTGATTGGTGTGTGTGTGGAGGTGGGGGTAGGAACAGATAAACTAATAAATGTGAGGGTAACAGGAAAGGAAGCAGGTGCTCAGCTCAGCCGTGACCCATCCGAGCTCAGTCACTGGCTGGGGCTGCAGAAGAGAGCATGGCCCGGGCTGAGAAACAGGTATATCCCGCAGGAGCTCACAGGTGCATTCCTTACAGCTGGTTGGCAAGTTCTTCCCAGGACAGAAATCTGCTTGGCCCACCTCCCTGGAGGCCACAGAGAGGTTCAGTGACTTGCTCAAGACCGCACAGAGAGCAGGGAGAGCACTGAATGGGCACTCTTTCCCTGGACACAGTGTTCATCTACGCTGCGTACCAAGGACCAAGACACTCTTCTGTCTCCTTGCTATTTATCTACTGAATCTTTAAAAATGGAAAAGAAATGGCTTTTATTTAGAAAAGATGAGGACAGAAACCATACAATTTTCACCTTTATTCTTCAGCCACATATAGTAGGCTCTCAAAACATATTTACAGAATGAAAAAGGTTATTTCCTTTTTATTCTATTTCTCTATCTATTTACCTACCTACCTAGCCCTCCCACCAGCCTAAAACTGAAACTAACCAGAGGGTATCAGGGCAGACACAGCCGGGCAGGAGGACCCCAGGAACAGCATGTCATCTCCACCAGGTGTGCTCCCTGGGGCCTGCCGCTCAGCCTGCACCAGACAAGGAATGTATCGTGCTGAGCTACAAGGCCCCTCTCGACCGGGGTCGCTGTCTTGTGAGCCCTTGGTCAATGTTAAGCAATAAGACAAGGTATTGCTAATGGCATTTCCATCATAAAGGTCTATTTTAGGGTGATGGCAATTTAATATTTTCAAACATTATTCAGAGAGGGTGAAACCCTCCTCAAACAGGAGAAGTATTTCTCACAGCATCGCCGATTCTACTTTGCTCCGGCAACGGGAATCTAATGCACACGTCACAGAAAGAGGAAACCGTCCCTTGCTCCTCAAAAACAGTGTGATAAAGCATAGAAGTGTCGGGAACCGACTGCTCCTGCTTCAGGGAGGGTCCCAGACCTGTTCTCTCACATTGTGCAAACACAGCAGCACGCTGCTGTTCTCTAAAGGTAATTACGCTGGGTAATAGACCAAAGCTTCATAAATATCCAGGTGAATTGGGCACATATCCGAAAATTAGATGAGCTCCCTTAGCCCATGTCCCCTATTCCACTGCCTGAGTTTATCGTGAGTGCTATTTTTTCAAAAAATAACAACAGTGAGTTGGTAGTAAAGGCTTGTTTTTTGTGACTACAGTTGGCTGAATGTGCTCCAGTATCCCACTAATACCCCAGCCTTAGTCCACCTGCCCACGACCGGAACAGGGGAGCCTCATCTGACACACTCTGCCAGCATCACGAGGTCACCACCAGAGAAAGCACTGATTCACCCCAGACGGGGTGCCCGGGCCTCTCAGGGATTCATCATGCTTATTACACTGCAATGGCATTTACGTCAGAAGATCATTCCTTTCTACTTAACGCCACCAAGGCATCAAAAACCTGTGGAAATGTACCTCCTCCTTTTTAGCTAGCTAGTTTATTAGCTTGGCAAATAAATTATATTTCTGTAGTAGTTACACCATAAAAACTAAGCTGGTGTAGGCTTGTGAAAAGAGGGTATTGGGGACAGGGGTCTGGAATGCAGCAGGGAGCTATCCTGAATCTCAAAAATGACAACCCGAACTTATGATTCAGGCTGGTGAAGAGGTGATAAGAGGCAGGAACCCGGCCACCAGGGCCGTGAGGAAACAGAGCTGGGAGCTGGCAGCGCTTCCTTTGGCTGTGGAGGGCAGGGCTGACCCACGTGACAGAAACCCAGAGCGAAGAGAGAACGGCAAAGAACAGAGACCGCGAAACGAAAAATCACGTGTACAGTGAACAAACTCAAGAGGTAACATTCTTCTGTCTATGCTCAGTGGCCGCTTCATTCATCTTTTGAAATCCTACACAAGCTGAAAGAGACATCAAGGTCTGCCATGCTAAGGAAGGAGGCAGGGCATGTGCTTTTCAATGGATTTGCTTTAAAGCTTCAGTCTAAATTTAATTCATGAGTGTTACTGTTGTTATCTTAATTTATACTGAGGTTGTAACGTAGCAGTCTCCTCTGATGCTTTCTCCTTTCGTTCTGCTAACTTCCCACTCTCTTTGGGCCACCATCTCACTAAGCAAGAGCCCTTGGTTAGCAGGAGGTCGTAGTAACGGCAAGAAAAGCATCTACGACCATGGCTTTGAGTTACAAACATACTGAGGGGCTCATTCTCTGTTCTCCCAGCCCCTCGTTAATTTCACATGTCCACGGTCTGTGAGCGAGGCAATGAGTTTATTTACAAAAAACAAAACCTTCATAGACGTCAAGGCTAATACCTGGGTCAGAATCCTTACCTAGCAAAGGGTTCTATAACTATGACAACTAAATATCCCCAAGATGGTCTGTCTAAGCAGCATGACATTCCAAAGACATTATTTTTTCTACCCGTGTCGAAGTTTCAGCTCGTGTTTATAATTAGTTAACCTTAGAAAGCACTTAGAGAGGCCTCACCTGTTACCAGCTGGAATGCGCTAGTGCGCTGATGCAATATTACTACACTTGGGGCGATGCCACAGCCACGCCACCGACAATAGCTTACGGTAAAAAAAAATGTCTTCCTGCTATTTACAGTAACCGAGTTCACTCCTCCCCGCGAGAGAGACAAATGTTATAAATTCCACAGCAGTGTGTTATCAAGAGGTTCCCATGTGCTATGTCTTACGTATTAAAAAGAGAAAGTTGCTTATACTCACGGGCGGCCCCAATACAATTGGCTCGGCTTGCAAATACTGCCCCATGGTCAATGGCGGGTTATGGTATAAAGCCCTTCTGGGAGATGGTGCTCTTATGGAGGTCATGTATCTTCTCTCTCTTCTGGGAGAGAGGTCTCTTCTTGCCGTGATATCTTTCCCAGGTGACAATGGCCTCCTTGGGGACAGATGCCTTCTTGGTGAAACATCTCTTTGTGACATCTCTCTTCTCAATGCAGCTTCCTTTCTTGGTGAAAGATGTCTCATGGGTGACAGCTCTCTCCTAGGTGATAAATGTCTCCTGGGCGATAAATCTCCTTTGGGTATCAGATACCTCTTTGGTGAGTTATCTCGACAGGGAGAAGAGTCATAGCCTGGTGAGGAATGGCGGCTCGACGGGGAGAAGTCTCTCGGAGAGGAGCTGGGCTCCGAAGACAGCATGCACTCTTCGTCCAGACAGCTGGGGATGTCTAACCGGTCTTTGTCTGGTTCCGAGTCTGTACTTTTGCTCTGGAATAACCTCTGGTATTCTGTCATCTGGGTATCTTCACAGGAGTCACTTGGTGTCATGAGCTGCGTAACCTGAATACTTGGCAAAGTAACCAAATAGCTGATCAACGAGGAATGTCCCAGGGAGCTATCTGGAGGAACCCCGTGGGGCACGGCGCCAACGTTCACAGGCAAGGAGGAGAATCGAGGAGGTTGAGGACTGGTGCTTCTCGATCTGGTTTTTGGTGTCAGGTCGCCCTGGTCATCAAAGTCATCGTCATCTTCATCATCATCATCATTGTCATCTGCATCCTCACCGTCCGATTCTTCGGCATCTGAGAACTGATGATCAGTCGAAATGCTGGACATGCTATGCTTCTCGGTCGTTTTGTGCAAATCTTCCATAGTTTCTGAAATGATTGACAAAGGACAGTGGAGGTCAAGATCCAGATGTCAAGGTCAGGAGCTAATTCAGGCCCCATCTCTTTCCAAAAATTTTCCTCAATCCTGAGGTCCCTGAAGACAGTTCACCTCTGAGCTCCTGTAACACTCACTGGGCACTTACCTCTGCAAGCCTGCGTTGGTTCTTATCTTCTATGTGCCTATCTGACTCCATCCCCACCTTCTAATAACAAAACCCCAGAGCAGGACCTTATATCTCAGGCATCACACCACTCAAAGGAAACCGTCAACAAATGGGTATATAATGTTGTAAATGATGTTCGAAGAAAAAGAGAAGCAACAACTTGTCTCTACAGGTATCAGCTTATGCATCAGTGCCGTGTCTCGGGGGGTCTGGCTGACCCTCAGGTTTTCTACTGAGGGTAATGATGATTTTTTCCTACCAGATTTCCTCCTAATAGGAAAATTGAAATGCTTTCCAAATTTCCCGGAAAGTTTTGTAAAACTTAAATCACCATCACAACAAAAGTGCAATTAGATTTCCTTTCTGGTTCTAGATAGAAATGTTTTCATAGTAAGACCTTCCTCCCTCTCTAGGTCTGAACTCAAATACGTTTATTTCTTCTCTCTAGGTTTTCAAACAATGCAATGTCAGACTTCTTTTCCCTATTTAGTATTTAATACAATGAAACATCATCAATTTTTAAAAAATATCTAAATTTACTGCTATCACTTTGGCCACAAAGCTGCATCCTGCACGGTGAAGAAGTCAGTAAACTAAATGATAAATACCTGCTTCCTCGGGTTCTGTATCATCCACTGAAGTCATTGAGACTCCCAGCTCCAGGCATTTTTTCATGTGTGCTTTAGATTTCATATGCTTCGTCAGGTTTCCTAGAAAGCAGAGAGAGAGAGAGATTAAACTGCTACCCAAATGCGATGACTGCTCCAAAATTCAATGTGAAATGAACTCACTTGGGATAACAGAGATTTGCTTCTGTCCACTACCCCTTGCCTCAAACTTGAGAGACACAAACGGGTTTCTGAAGGTACCAACAAATGAGGGCTTTGGCCCAATCTCAGGTTTTCTTCCTTCTCATACAAGTCCAGAGTCATGTGTTTTCAAGAGCAGCCTCTAAGCATGACTGGGAATCCCAAGCTCTCCTGCCTGAGAGAGAATCTAATATCTTTGACTCAAATGGGCCAGCCTTGTAATACTGCATAGAAAGCCAAGCTAGGTCACACCTCAGAGAAACTTCTGAATGAACTATTATCAACACATCCAGCAGACCCCAGCCCTTCTGGCAATGATCAGGTACAGATTAGACTCACAGAATCCTACCATGTCAGAAGAAACAAAAAATATCCAAACTTGCGTTGGGGCAGCCCTATAAATGAATTCAAAGATCCAAACAAATATTTAGCTAACTATGTATATGGAGTATTACTCTTAGCATTGAGCACCTGCCTGTCAGACATATGTCAACAAACTTGACGACAGCAGTTTCCTCTGGCGTAGCAATGCCCCCTTTGTATTTATCTTGAACTCCCATGATTCTTAGGAAAAAGAAAGGTTTTTACAACAAATATGGATTATGATGATGAAATATGTACAATTATGTGTACATGTATAAGTGTGTGTGTATGTTTCTGTAGATTTGTATCCTTGCTATATGTAATATGAGAAATTATGAAAACACCGATCCAATCACTTTTGATTTAGGATCTATAAAAAAATACTATCCCATGTCATGTATATATATATGTGTGTGTGTATATATATATATATGTGATAGAAAGGTATCCAGGGACTAACTCAGTTGCAAGGGCCATGACGTTGTCTATGCCCTTTGACCCCACCTTAGCAATCTACCACCAAACGCCTTGGTTTTATGAATAAGCTTATCGAATCTAGGTGGGGACCCTCAGCCTGCTGAAATAGTTTGTTCCCCTTGGAGGGGTGTTTAGTTTACTGTTATTGTAACGTGGGAGTCACAAATGGGGACACTGGTCTTTATTATTTTACTTATATTACTACTTTTTTTTTTAAAGCTCAAACATTTTTGTAGCTACATCGAAAACTCTAAAATCATTAAGTTAAATATATCTATAAACTAATAGAAATCATCTGCTTCTGCGAGGGAGTGAGGAGTTGTGTATATGTGGGTGGGTGAGGATGTTAGGTGTGTTAAGATAATTTACTTAGACCTTTATATGTGTTTCTTCTGTATTTTTCTGTCCACCCATTTCAGGCAGGTGGTCAGGCTTTGAGTTCTCATCTTTAGGGAAGATTTGTAGCAGGAAATCTGGCTCCGAAACAATCCGCCCTGGCTTCAGTCTATGGAATTCTTGAACTTCTGAAGGCGCCCAGCAAGGAGAGGGGAGCCGAATGCTGGGCGGCGGGTGGGTGCTGAGGCAGCGGCCCAGGCTCGAAGGAGTCCTGCTCCTGACCTGAGGTGAGGTGGTGTGGCTTTGGACAAGCATTTCAGTCAGAGGTAAAAGGTGGAGGGGTTTCCCAGAATATTGTGCTCATTTTAAGATTCTGAGATATTTGCACATTCTCAAGGGGTGACTAGGAAACTCAAATAATGACCAAGAATAAGTTATTTCCAGCTAAACTCCAAGACAAGGGTTCAGAGGCAGATTTAATTTGATTTTTAAGAAAATCTTTAAAATGTGTTTCTGCAGCCAGTGTTTCACACAGCTCTACCCTCAGACAAATCACATGTCCAGCAAAGATACGCCAGTTGTAATAACTGGCAGATTCGCAGTATATTCTAAAACTAGAATTTATATTTTCTTATTTCCCAGGAAGCCTCTTAGTGAAATTCCATACAAAAGGCTTGACCGTGCGAAAGGGAATGGTATTTAAAGGACCTTATGTCTATTTCTTTCGAAATGCAAATTAACACTCCTTCCCCCTTCTTCTGGCTTCAAAAAAGGCATTCTTAGAATATAGATACCTTGTTAATAAAGGAAAACATAGACATATTGAGAGGCTTCACATTTATACTTCTGACAAACTGATGGAACAGTTCAGGATTTTGATTATAAGAGAAAACAAGTACACATTTCTTTACCAAAGATTATTTCATATTTATTTTTCTTGATGTGTAATGAGCAGATCAACTGGTAAGCAAATTTAAAGCTAAAGCTTTGGGAAATGATGTGAGGCTAGTGAGAGGTTATCTGTAGGGTCCACTAGTACTTTGTAGAAGTAAAGTGGTAAAATGTGCTTCCGCAAAAGTCGAACCACCTGTAATTCACTATCGTTTGTATTCTGAGAACACTGGGCTTATGAACATTTTCATGATTTTATAAAATAATAGAAACATAACCAAAGCAACCTTCTATAAAATACTTTCCTATAAATCTACCTATTAAAAACAGATTTTTTTTGGGGGGGGCGGGGAGACAGACTATCATTTCAAGGCAATTCCTAGTTTTATGAGATTAACAGTTGTGGCCTGAGAGTAAGAAACTGTCTTTGTACTGATAAATACACAGGGCCCAAGCTATCAAATTTCTATGCATAATTAATGCAACTGAGGATGGAGGGGCCCACCTGGGAGTCTGTGGATTTCTACATTATTTATAACCTTGAAACTGACCGTGGGCACATGTCGGTTGTGTTGTTTTTTTTTTTTTTTTTTGCTTTCCTAATGTCACAGCATGGATTGCCTTCCTGCAGTACTTCAACACTGGTGCAAAGATTTTCTAGACCACATGACATTTCTAACATGAAGTAAGAGCTTTCCAGGCAATTCTGCGCCACTTCCTTCAGAGACAACTGGCCTGGGTCCAGCTCTACAGAGCTTACTTAAGTCATAAACGGAGCCTCACCGTCTCATGTACATCTTTTGATCACTTACAGGAGGGAGAAAATACATTTCAAGGGGTCATATTTTCACAAACAAAACCATCTTACTTATAACTTACTTTCATAGACGAAAGTTAGTTATAAAAGGGATTCGGAATCCAAAGTAGCCATAAATAAGCGATTTGCCTCTAAAAAAGAAAAAAATCAAACCCGTACCTTTAGTTTTGAAGGCAAAGTTACACAACTTGCACACGTAAGGCCGGACATCAGTGTGAGTGCGGATATGCTTCTTGAGCATACTCGGCTTCTTACAGCGAATCCCACATTCTTCACAAATGTACTTCCCACGTCCACGCCCTCTGACATATACATAATCTTCATTTGACTTATACCTGTTTAAAAAAAGGTAATCCAGTGTGTTTTCAAGTACTTCGGCATGTTATACGAGGGGGGACCCCCCGAAATATGGAATTATCTTTTCTATCTTTTCTAGATTACAGGTTCCCTGTAGTTCAGGCTTCCCCCGCTAGGTGAGTGTTCTAGGAACCATCTGTATCAGTGGACAAGCTGGCATTGTTGTGAGAGGCAGCATTCAGCTTCAGTGAATTTTTTTTGAAGACTCAACGTGTTTGCTCATTTCATGACGGGTGATTTACGGGCACACTTGCCCACACTGCGCTGAGTGTTCAGCAGTTCTTGCTCAAAATGGCACGACCCTGGTGCCCCACCCTCCCTATTCACCTGATCTCACCCCAAGTGACTTTCTCTGTTTGTTTGTTTCCTTGGATGAAAAAAGTCCTCAAAGGGAAACATTTTGCCAATACAGAAGGGGTGAAACAAAAAACAGCAGAAGCACTAAAAGGCATCAAAATCAATGAGTTCAAAAGCTGTTTCGAGCAGTGGGACTGCTCAAATTGTAACATTTGAGTACGCCTCAGTAGGTGCACTGCATCAAATGGACAGTACATGGAAGGTGACTGAAGTTTAAACATGTAAGAATAATTACACAATTTTTTATAAATAAATTCTGTTTTCTGGGGTCCTCCTCCAAATGGAAAGCTAATCATTTGCACGGCAAATTTTTATGAGGGGCTTTTTATAAACAATTAACGCAACTTCTAAGAAGTCTATAAAAATTTATGCAATAAATGCCTGAAAGAGCTAGATAACAGATTTGGCACTATAAACAAAATGTAATTTTTTTTCTATATGGAGTTCACCGCAGAACTGGCTCTTCTAGCAGGTGTAAACAGACGGACTAGGTATAGACACTCAAACGGGCTTATATAAGCATCGAAGAGTTGCAGAGCTGTGCCTCAGTGCTTTTGGGTTCCAGTAAAACTGCCAACCAAGAAATAATTTAAAAGTTATACCAGCATGTTCAAATCATCATAGGTCATTTATTAACATTATATCATTTAAAATGTGAATATGCAATGCATATACCCCTCTAAATTTTCTAAAATTAGTATAAGTGATTGTAGAATTCTTCTTTTCAAATTTCTACTCGATTTTCATAATCCTGGCATGAGAGTGCCTTGGAAATTTCTAACTTACACCGGCTGAGCTGAGCTCACCAACTGCTGTCTACAGATTTTATCTGCTCTTCCTAAGGACCGAGAATCTGTATACAAGTGAAGTCTAAATTTCAAGTGGCTTCTGGGAGGTACTATTACATAACGAAAGCTAGAGATTCTATTGTTCACTTAAATTTGCATTGCTTTCCAGAAGGATTTCATTGAGAAGTCTGAAAGAAGGTCTAATGATATCAGTCAGATGAATTCGTGATTACTATGGTAATCAACAGAAGCAACCTATCCAGTGCTCAAACATCACATTTTGTTTAGGATACAAAGAAGTATGATCTATCATTGAGTAGGGAAGCATTCTATTGAATAAATCAATGAGTATCACTATCTTCTAAGTCACAGAATTTTGGTCTAATGTCATTCTTGGAAAGTATTTCGTTCCTTTTGAGGAGTCCTTTTTATAACTTCAAAAGATAAACGGACATACAAAATGCCTCAGTTCACTGGGGATTGACTTAAAGGCACTAGGTTTATAGTTTTTTACATTCTAGGAACATTGCAAACTTCTCCATTTGTCCTAGCTAACCCACCACTCCGAGTAAGAACAAGCTCAACTTCATTCATCCAACGCACTGATGGATTTTTAAGTGAGAAAAATCCATCCACATATTTAAATATCAAGTCCACTATAGATCCTATTTAATCTTAACATTATCTACGTTTTGGTTAGTACCAATTCAGGTAAGAATTAAGTAGTATTAGAAAAATGCATAGTTATTTTGGTATGTTTCCTGCTCTTTCAAATCTGTCCTTTTTTACAAGAATTTCCAACAACAACTTGTTCTTCAAAACTATTTTAAACTTTGCTTTTATCTCCTTGGAAACATTGTGTTTTGTAATTAAGTAGAAAAGACCCTAAAGATGCAAAATATCTTTCACCTTTTAATTTCACTACTCTGTGCTCCTCAATAGATGACATTATCTAAGGAATACAGAATAAAACAATTTCATAGGAAGCTTATTTTCTTTGGGGAGGGATACTTTAAACGTATTGTAGCCCACCATCACAGTTGATGGGGAATACCTTTTTCCTTCAAATAATATGATTTTACTTTTAATGTCTTAGCTGACTAACTTGCTTCCAGGATAAAAATACAGTAAAGGTCTGAATAAAATATAACTGTATACAAAAAAAATCTATACAAACAAAATATTTACCAATCCATTCTGCAGACCCATGAGTCTACTTGACATGAGAATACATTTTGAAAAAAAACAAAGGATATGTTTAATTAAATTCTTAAACTATAAATTAGATAAGAAACATATACATTTAAACAACTGGTCATTAATACTCTTTTTTTAAGTTATTGCTTTGCAATCACCAAAATAAGAGTTGATAATACGCGGCTTGGAGTGAACTTGGGCACTGTCAGGCAGAAGTTGGGTCCCAGATAAGAAATGCTTGGGACATGGCCCACAAAATGGGGCAATGAAAGGAAGAAGGAGAGATATAAGGCACAATCCTTTTGGACCATCAAAACACAGCAATAAAACATAAACATATGCTTTTTCACTCGTGTCCTTCATTAGCGGGGACGGGCTCCCCCAAAGCATAGAGTAACCATAAAGGTCTCTCTAATCTAGAACAAGGGCACTGCTGTGAAGAAGACTGCGGAACGTCAGAGGGTGTTGCAGCCTCAGGGACCGCTCGGTCTCCGAGGAAAGGCAAAATCTATTTCTGTTAAAAGATGAGGGATGTCAAAAAACACTGAGACAAACCTCATGACCATACACAACCGTGATTTTAGTGAAACTACGAGACATCCTTCCAAAAGAAGCCAAACCTAGGAGGGAGTCAATTTCAATCATCCATCTCCAAACTGGTAATTTATGTGATAAATCAGTATTTCATATCACTAAACAGTCAACATTTTACAGTCAGACAGATAACATTATTTTGTCCTCCAATATAACTGGAATAAATTCATGCTGATGGAAATAGGTGAATTATAGATCTGTGGTACAGATCATACTAGTTACATTATAATCCTCTGAATGTAGTTAATGTACTTTAAATATTTTTTTAATTGTAAAAGCAAAAATCTGGGCTTTTTTCCCACTGACTAGATAAAAGATACATTTCCATCAAAATCTAAAACTAGACATTACATGTATGTGTAATTTTTCTTAGTTATACAGACAATGAAGTCATTGAACCTTATTACTTATGTTTCTACTACTCCTAATGTAACATTAAAAATAAATTCCTAGAGACAGAGAACTGTCACTGAGCAGAGGAGGTGGGAAGGCAGGACAACAACATGCAGGATGGTCCCCTGGCTTGGATCGTGGAGCAGAAAGAGGATATTGATGGAACTGGTGAAATCCCAATAAAGTCTAGAGCTTAGATACTAACAAAAGCAATAAAACAAATAAATTAGCTAGTTCCTAGGATGATACATGAGTGTACATGATTACATTTTTATAAGCATAGAATAAAAATATGTTCATTAATAACACAACAAATGTCCACAAAAATAGTATTAAAGAATAAAACTTTCAAGATTCCACCAACTTAGTCAATTTCTTACTACATTAGAGGCATAAACATTTAAAGCAGAGGCTCCAACCATATGCAGCGGGGACGCTTTCATTAAAAGCAAGTCATGAAAGCAAGGGTGTGAACTCGTTATCCACGACCAACCAGACTTCGGAACTGTGAACAGAAAAGGCACTCGCTGTACAGTTCCAACAAGAGTGCATACCAGTTTTTCCATGGAGACATTTGGGACCATTTGCTCTGACTTAAAACCGAATAGTTTACATTTGCCCTTATGTTTCCTTACCCTCCTTCAAAGATTTTAATTCGGATTGGCTCAGTTTGTTTGGATCCAATATCTTTATCTCCATGAATATCTCCTTTCCCTCTTTCCTTTAAGATATTTCCCACTAGTTTCCTTTCTAGTTTGCTGCCAAATAAAAAGGACGCATCAGGTTTCATCTGTAGGACAAAGAGAGAGAATCATTTCATATGCTTTCTCTAGGACAGAGGGGAAACCCACATATCCCGCTCTTTTACGATCTCTGAAAATTAGCCTCAATTCCATGCTGAAAGGCCACGGGCTGGTTACATAAAATAGGGGACAATAAAAGGGAATAAAATCAGAAAAGAAGAACACTGTCTACTGAATAAAGTCAGCGTTTTGATTCAAAACCTACTGCTTTGGCACTTATACTGTGCAGCACTAAGAAAAACTGTAAAAACATTTTATATTCTGAAGTAGCCATTAAAGCCACCTTTATTAATTAAGGAAATATTTTCAAAAATTATGGAAGGGAAGTGGAAGCTGAAATAAGTAAAATATATTTTTAAATCCTCCATTTGCTTCCTTAATAACTTCGCATAAATTCCCAAGTGCCCCCGTTAATATTTTTATAATTTCACATGTAAGGCATTAATTGTTCATTGTTTGAACAAACTAGCTAACCATTTAGAAAAAAATGAGTTTTGGGATAGATACATAGAAAATAGATTTCAGTAAAAGGCACTGTCAGTGGGAACCAGCTCTCCGAAGTTTGCGACGTTCAGTTCTGACTCCCTGCCCCTCCCCGGTCTGAGAGTCCTTTCCGGTGTCCAGTCCCGCTCTAAGTCCCCGCTTCACAGTTTCCTGAATTCCTCACATCAAAAGAGAAATCAGCCTGCTAGGTCATTAGCACAGGTCTGGAGGGAGAAGAACCCAGAGGAATTAGTCCCTGAGAGAGAATTTCATGGCACATGGGTGGAGGAGATACTTTGTGGCCGGAGCTTTCCCCGAGACCCTCATAACTAAACTCACGCCAGTGGCTTCTCCCACCCACGGGTAAGCCCGGTGCTGCACAGGGCTCTCCCAGCTCTGTCCTTCATTTTATTAGCATTTTTTAGACTGTCCCCTCCTATGTATTCTGCTCAGCAATCCAATCCACAATACAGAATGCTTTCAGAGCAATATTCATTACCTGAGCGAACTGCTTCCAAGCACTTGATGATGTCAGTTTGCCGGTTCCAGGCCTGTGCATAGCAGCCAGGGTATAAATTTCTGCGGTGATTTTTTGCTTCGACCTCAGAAGAGCCAGAGTGGTCTTGGTGTTCAATCCTGACGGGTTTGGGTTACAGGAACTAATGCACCATGAAGCATAAACCGAGGATTTGAAGGTGGCCTGTTGCACATAATTGGGTTTTGTATAATTCAAGAAGCACCAACTCACAGTAGTTGTTGTCCGCAGACTGGGGAACTGAAGAATTTGCTGGAAATCGGCCACATCCGTGAAAAGAAGTGTTGAGTCTGCTGCTTTCCCGCTTGGGCCGGAGGCCATGTGGACCAGCATGCCAACAGGCAGCTTCTGGCCCCTTGCTGGCTCTTCCGGTTGACTGTCTCCGTGGGGCAAGGAGGGGCCCTGTGGGCTCATGCTCATGTCAGAGGCTGTCTCGTCAACATCTAATTCATCTGAGGACTCTTTGCTCTCGGAAGGCCCACTGGACTTCTGCCCGAGAGAGGGTGCCCTGGAGCTGGGAGGGAATGGCTCCCTCAGGGGCGTGCTGGCAGAGGGATGGTCTTGAGATGAGGAGGGGGACAGCGAGGACAAGGAAGACGACCCCGACTGCAAGCCGTCCTTTGGCTCAGAAGTGCAGCCTTGTCGAACCAGCTGGGGTTTCTGTGGGCGGGAGAGATCCTTTTTGATGTCTGAGTTGGTGAGCTCCACAGCACTGAGCTCCTCAACAATCTGCCCATACATCTTCTCTTCTTTGACCCTTTTCTGCTGCTTCGTCTCCATGAAGAGCTCTAAGCTGCTGGCAGGAGAAAGCATCCGTTTGCTGCCTCCCAGGGAGGCGGCACTGTCCGAGGTGGAAGGTAAGCACAATGGGATTGAGGATTCTAAGCCAAGGGGTAGGGTCTGAGGTACTTTCCAGATGGGGTATTTTTCCAAGCCCGCATGCTGCCCCAACACCTGGGCAATGTTAAACCCTATCCCTTGCATGGTCGCATTTGTTACCAGTGTTCTTTGGGTCATATTCTCGTCGACTTTGCATATGACAATTGCAGGACTGTTCTGTCCAAGTATCTGGGAAATGCTTGTGTACATGACGCTCCCATAGGACGGGACATGGGTCTGGATCCTAACAGGAACCACTGTTCCAGGTAAGGATTGTAAAGGCCCAGCAGTCGCCGAGGCAAAATCTTCCTGAAGAGCCTGCTCGGAAGGAGTATCCATTGGCTTGGTGCTCTGGTCCGATGGAAACTTTGGAAGAAGGTTCTTTGAGTGTAGCCCTGATGTTCCTGAATAACCCAGGTAAGTTTGCTCTTTTGTGTGTGCATAGTCAGCGGCTTTCTTTCCAGTGTGCTCTGCAGCGTGCTCTAAGGGGTAGCTGGGATGAATTTCCCCCTGGAAAGGAGGCTTGCCGTAGCTCTTCTGAGGGTGTGGCACAAGGGGGTGTGGGAAATGGGCCTGCCACCAAGGAGGCTGCTGAGCCGGTAAGCGAACCATACAAACAGTGGGGTACTGGAACTGAAACAAGGCATTCTGAATTGGAGAAAACGGAATCGTCTCCTGGTGCGGAAATAAAGGCGGCTGTTCAGACAAGTGCTTGCTTGCAATGTAGGATGTTGGCTGTATCAAGGGATTTCTCAGGGACTCCTGACTGTCCATGTGCATGATCTGTGGTTGTGCCAGGTGGAGTGGCCCTGAACTCAGCTGGGCACAGGGACCCACAAGCTGCTTCCCTAAGTCCTCTGCCTGGAGAGGTGGCAGCACAGAGGAGGGGATGTGGTGCCACGTGGACCTGAGGCCAGCGTGCAGGTGTTCCATCTGCTCCTGCTTGACGCCCAGGTCACTCCCGGCCTCACCCTGGGAGATCTCAGGAGAGCCACTGAAGGAAGCCTGTCGCACAAGGAAGCATTTCTTCCTCTCCCGGGATGGGGATAACGTGGAGGCCAATGTCCCTGCCACCGGGGCGTGGGACAGGTTCCCATAATCAAACGATTTGCTCCGAATCTCTGGGACTTCAGTTGGGTGAGGGCAAGGCATCTGCTCGGACGAGCAGCGTCGCATCTCTTTCTGGTGGTGGTGGCCTGGGACAGACAGTGAATATGAACCAGCGGGGACCGTCAAAAATTCTGAATGCTTCCCAAACTCATCTTGCTTACCAGGCGCAGCAAGCTTAATGGTTTCTTCTCTTTCAAAAGACATTGAGAAGCTGGAGCTGTGGGACAGGTTGCTTTCCTGACTGGGGCTACGCGAGAGGCCCGTGCCCGTGGACTCAAAGCTGGACTCCCCGGAAGAGTGCTCCATGTCTGCAAGTCGCAGGCGCTTCTTTTTGGGCGGCAGCTTCTCGGCTGGGAGCTGGGAAAGGGTCTCACTTCTCTGGGGCCACTGAAACTCCTCCATCGGCTTCTCTGGCTCTTTACCCTGGGTTTCTTTCTCCTTGTCCGGTTTATCTGGCTCCTCGGTCACGCGAATCTCAGGAACCTGGATGTTGTGCTGGCGAACGAGCCTGGGCTGCGCATGGCACGCCTGCTGGTGAACCTGCTGACCAGGGGACGGTTTACCCCCGCCTTCGGCACTCTCCCCGGGGGCAGCCCACTCTGGGCTCACCGGGGCTTCTGAAATCTCACTGTCACAGGTCTCAGAAGGCGAAGAGGCTTTCTCCTGTGCACTAGCTACCAGTTCCGATGACTCAGACCTTTCGAATGAATTGGGTCGGCTCAGTGAGTTTGTGTGTTGAATCACAGAAATCACATTTCCTGGAGGTTTCCTGCCCCCTAGGTCTGACATCTTGTCTGAATCAGTGGCTGACGGTAACTCCTCTGTCCCTAGAGATGGACTTCCAGAGTGCAGTTGGGGTCGGCACGGGTCAAAGCGCTCCGAGTGACTGTGAGCAGCACTGTCATGCCCAGCCACAGCAAACCCACTTCTTCCACCTTCCTGCAGCTGCAATTTGGGGTCATAATCTGAAGTTATTATAGCCACGGGAGTGCTTACAACGCTGCTGCAAATCATGGGGGAGTCCTCCTCATCTCCTACGCTCTTCTCTTTCCGGCGTTTCCTATTTTCACAGGTAGTTCCAAATGTGGTGGGCACTCCCTGCAGTGGCACCGAGGGGTCCATAAAATATTCCCCGCCATGTTTTACAGAGCTTAAACAGGAAATGTCCCTGTAGCTTGGCTTTGGTGTTTCAGAGTCTTCCCACTTCTTGTAAGGTTTCCGGCAGACCTCATAGTCATAGCCAGCCCTGTCCCCAGGAATCAATTTCTTTTCCTTCAAGGATGAACCTGAGATACTCTTTACCATCCGGCCGTGGTGTTCGGACTCCACGTGCCCCTCCTGTACTGAAGGCAGCTCAAACGCAGCTTGTCTTCTCAGCATGCGCTGAGGGGGGATTCCAACAGTGCCCGGGTAGAACACGTCATCGGAGCCGGTCATCCTCTCATCAAATGAGTGGCTTCCTCTCAGAGAAGGAGGGATACTCAGATTCGTTGCTGAAGAAGTTGGCATTGAGTTGCTTCGAATAAGGGGTGAAGAGTCCATAGGAGCTTCTAAGAGAGCTGGGTGGCTGCCTTGGAAATTTGCAGGGTAAAGTTTTCCTTCATTCCTGATAGATGATGGAATAGTCTGGGGTTGTCTGGACTCGCTGTTGAACTTGGTGGATTTCAGCATGCTTGTCTGACTGGGATCGACTTCTCCTTTGCTTGGGATCAGCTGTGAGACAGGATCTTCAAACATCTTGACGTCTAGCCTGGTGTTGACGTGAGGTAATGGTTCCATTACACCCTTCCTGCCCATTGTGGCACGCTCCTGACTTGTGGTCGTAATGCTGAGTGTGTTCCTGGGACTAAGCCGACAGTATTTGCCAAAGATGATTTCTTCGTAAGACTTTGCATTTGTGTTTGGAGGGCTTATTTGCTGCTCCGCGCTTTCTGAGCGGGAAAAGTAACCAGAGTCAGTGCTTCCTTTACTGTGCGGGCTCAGAAGGTTTAGAGATGGCTCAGAATCTTGTCCTTTTTTCTCTGACAGTCTTAGTGCAAGTTTCTGTTTTACTGTGTGAGAGTCATCAGCCTTAGTATTTAACGACAGGTTGGGTAGCATGTCAGAGCCCATATACTGAGAGCTTTCATTAGCTAAAGGAATCCCGCTTTTCGGAATAATCAAAATCGGCACCTTCATTGGGCCTCCCAGTGATTCTTCCAAGGACCCATGATAGCTCCCTCTGCTTGCGATATCCAACGGGATCGGCGGGCCAGGACTCATTTTGTCAGAGGGCTCCACAAACAAAGAGCTCTCCTCATCTGTGTCTGTGCTCTGTTCACCATCCGAATGTATTTCTGCTTCTACATCAATAAAACCAGCCTCTAGGTCCAATTTAGATACGGCTGACTCCGTGAAAGGGACTAGGCCCGCCTTAATTGCATGGGCATGTGACTTCCTGTGCTTGTACAAATTGCTCTTCGTCTTGAAAGAAAAACCGCAGGGGATGCATGGATATGGCCGCTCACCAGTATGGGACCTGATGTGTTTTTTCAGCACGCTCGGTTTGGCACATGCCCTGCTGCAGTAAGGACAAATGTACTTGCCGGGCTTTTTGGGTTTGTGCTCTTTCTTGTGAGCATCTTCCGACTGTTCGATACTTTTCTGGGAGTATTGGCTAAAAGCAGGGTTCAGGCTTGAAATCTTTTTTCTAGGATAACCACCACTGTGGCCATGGATAGGAAAGGAAAATAAGTCCTCAGAGGCAACAGGTGGCAGAGGGCCAGGGAAAAGCCACGGAGGGCCTTCGAGGCCCTGACGTGGCTTGCTGCTGTGCATGAGCCCCTGCGGCAATGAGTGCTGAGGGAAAGAGAGCGAGTGTTGGCATGAATAAGGACTCGGACGGTGCGGTGGGTATTGCTTCTCTGGGCCTTGCTGTGCCACTTCGCTAGGGGAGGCCAGTTTCCCAGAGCCGAAGAGTTGTGCTGATGCTGTATTTCCAGTCTGCTCCGGATCTATTTGTGGTTGCCGCTGTCCTTCTTGACTGCTGAAAGTGCTCATCTTAATAACAGCTGATTGTTCCTGTCTCCATCTACCTGATGCTTTATCAGTTTCTCCAGACCTTGAGGTAGCTTTTTGTCCTAGCGCTGTGTCCCCAGTGTCCATTTTTGTTACACAAGGTCTTAAGTGCTAATTGGCTGGAAAGCCTTGCAGACTCATGGAGTGTCTCCAAAGCTGTGCTTTTCAGAGCTTGCTTGCTTCCATGTTTCAGGTGTCTGCAAACTTGCTGAGCACTCCTCCTCTTGGGAACCTTTGACACCCACCCCGTAGTCTATGGGCAATGTCCTTGGACCAGGGTTATAACACAGTTCTCTCCATTGTAGCAATGGCCATCCAAAAGCTAAGTGTAAATCTGTAAAAATTTCTTATGGCATTTGAATATTTTCAACTAGGATGAAATTGGGATGATGAATAGTCTAGGAGAAATTTTGCCCATCAACTAGAGCAAAGTTCAGTTGCCAGTTTCACTAAGATAAAATGATCTGGGGGAAAAATAGAAATACAAAGAGATTGTCAAAAACAGTTATCAAGTGAAAAACCAAAACCAGTCCTAAATAACTAGCCTGAAATTAGATAAATTGAAACTGATTTTTACTGCAACGAATTCTTTTTATGGTCATTATATTGTTTCCACAATTAAAGGATATTAATATCAAACTTAGCATTAACTTATAAGCATAAATCTCTTCAATGCTTGAATTGTGGTCATTCTTTTAAATATGCCTTAATTTTGGTTAGAAAAGAATTTTAAGAAAAACTTTTGATGAATATTATTTATAAAATCATAAAAATTTTAAAAACCCTCATTAAAATAAATTTAGAGCTATTTCTAAGCAAGTTCTAAGACTTGCATGCTGGTACACATATTTTTCTACATAGATATATTTTATAGCTTAATATAAAATATCTATTTATAAATATATAATATAATTATATAAACATATAAGCATATAACAATATATAATGGGCAACACAGACATGCTTATAGCTTAAAAGCAGTGATCAGTAGAGCTAAACTAAGTCTGTGAGAATTGATGATTGCCACAGAACTTTGGAGAAAGCAGGTAAGTCAAGATAAATAAATAATTATAAAATCTCCATAATATGGAAAACAAAACATATTTTAGAAACAGTTTAAAAGTGTAACAATTACCTGAATGGTTTAGAGTTCTCATGGGCATGATTGTCTTGACGCTTCCTGGGTAAAAAATAAATCCAGTTAGGAAAAATTGTCCTGTATATTAAATTACAACTTTGCTACATACAAATGTCAATTTAAAGTTCATTTATACCAGAGCTCACAATGCTATGAGCCGTACAGAATAAAAGCAAGTTACTTGGAATACTCTGTAATGAATCAATAACACTATACTGACATGGTGTCCAAAAATAATTCAAAGAGAAAAAGTTATAAAAACTTCAGAGTAATACTTTCTAAGATTATTATATGAAACAAACCTTAGTTTTTTTGACACAATTAGCCTGGCTCCAATCCCTTAGGCAGTAAAAAGCTGAGAACAGTAGAGTTTCCTTTTTGAACCCATAGATTTGAGTATTTAAAAGAATACATTTCTCTTTCAGGAAATTTACATCACAAGCAAGTAAAGAAACCCTCCGGATGACTGTGGAGTACTTTGACAACTTGAAAGCTATTAGATTTTAAGTGACAGTCAACTTTCATAAGCAAATTTCCAATGTACTATCCAGAGAATCCTGAGAACTTCAACGCTCAATTGTATCAACTATGACGAAAGCTGCGCTATTTCCTGGGTAGGTAATGTGGTTGTGCTTATCAAAGTAAAAATCTTATGCCTTTGGGCCCAGGAATTCCACTGCTTGGAATCTATCCTTACAGATGTACCTGCACAAGTGCACAAAGATTTGTGTACAAGGATTGCGTAAATAAATTATGGCTCTATCATAAAACTCAGCCATCTAAAAAAATGAGGTTCAGTATGAGTACCAATATAAAAGCTTCTCCAAAAGATAGTAAGATTGAATGTAAAAAAATACATATTGCACCCTAGGCTGTATTTAATAATCCCATTTGTGTAAAAATGAAACAGGCAATAAACAGAAAATTTATGCAAAGATGCCAAACAGCTTTTAATAGTAGTTAAATAGCAGAAGTGGGACCAGGGACTCAGAGGGAGTGGCAGTAAGGGGTTTCTACTTTTCACTTTATGACTTGCGGTGCTTTTTATTTTTCTTTATATGTTTAACCTAAGCATGTTCATCTTTTTAATAAAATATTGTTTAAGAAAAAACAATGCAAACGTACCATAATTTCCCAAACTAAATATCATGTACCAATCTGACTTTCGTGTCCAATTTGCTCCCTAATATGGAATGTTACTGTAATGGTGACAACAGAAGCTACAGTTAGAAAAGGGGGAAAAAATGAAAATTCCCATGGAAATAATATGTCTCTAGGATGAGAAATCACTAGGCCCAGATATTGGTAGCAAGATATCTGTAATCAAAAGCTCCTTCTGCTAAGAGCCATGTAGATTTGTAAAGCAATCGTTGGAAAAACTAAACAGCAAGCATATTAACTTAGGGTTACTAAAAAGTTTTAATATGGGATTGAATTTTTCCCCCACAGTGATTTTCCTATGCACCCTCTCTGGGTAAAAAGTCAAAGAAGGAAAGAGAAGTAAGGGTCTTATAATACCTCAATGCAAAGTTACCTCGGCCAGCTTCAGCAACCACGCTAGCAAGAAGGATACGCAACGTCAAACCCAAATAGGCTGAATTGTTTGTTTGATTAACTAAATATTTAACATTCATACAGATATACCCTCTGTTGAACTTTCAGAGGTAAATTACGCCTTCTAAAATGGCAGTAGAGTGTATTTTCAAGTCAAGACAGAAACATTTTCGAGTATTTCCTTAATTAGAAGTCAAAGCTTGAACTGAATAATATCTAAGTTGCTTTTCATATTTAATATTTTATCATGGTATTGATTTAGGCATACAATTCCATGGCCAGTAAACAATAATTTCGGTTTTTATTGTGCATTTACTGTGTGCTGGAGACTGGTATGGAATTTCATATATATTATTTTATTTGATCTTCATGACAGCCCTGTGCAATAAATGTTATTACACCTACTTTACAGTTGAAGATGATACTTAGGTAGTTTGAGTGTCAGAACCAAAATCAAATCCAGGTTTGGCAGACCTCCAAGCCTAAGGGGTCTCACCTCTCCCATCCACCTCCGCTGTTAAGTTTTATTAAAACCTAAAGTATTATATCATCAATAATAATTTTTCCTAAATATTTTCATTTGACTCCAATATTTCTAATGCTTAAATTTTTCATGGTCCTGGGAGAATATGAGTTTTGCATAGTAATAGTATCAAAATTACCCCTCCCATGCCATTTCCTAGAAATCAAATAAATCCATAATTTAAATAATGTTCAAAATGTGTATATTAAAGTATTGATAAGGACTACTACTATGAGAACATGATAAATTCCCATGACAAAAAATTGTTTTACTTACTTTATTCTTTAAAAAGGGGACTGGGTGAAAAGGTGAATGGATTAAAAATTGGTAACTACAAAATAGCCGTGGGAATGTAAAGTTCTGCATAGAAAATACAGTCAATAATATTATAATAACTATGTACGCCGCAAGGTGGATACCGAAAATATTGGGGGAACACTTTGGAAAGTACATGATTGTCTAACCACTATAGTGTATACTTCAAATGAAAACAAAATAATATTGAATGTAAACTGTACTTAAAGTAAAAATTAGCCCTGGCTGGTGTGGCTCAGTGGATTGAGTTCCGGCCTGCGAACCAAAGGGTCACCAGTTCAATTCCCAGTCAGAGTACGTGTCCGGGTTGTGATAAACGTCCCCAGTAGGGGGTGTGTGAGAGGCAACCACGCATGATGTTTTTTCCCCTCTCTTTTCCCCTTCCTCCCTCTCTGCCTAAAAATAAATAAGCTCTTTTAAAAAAAAGTAAAAAGTTAAAAAAGCATTACTTTTAAGGAAAATAAGAATCTCACCCAAGTGAAAATTAGGTATATGGTTGCTTCTCATTTGTTAGCTTATACAGAATTATAATTTTACTTAAAACACAGATTTCACATATAAAATTATATGAAAAATGGGACTGGGGTAATATGTTTACTAATTAAGTAGAATATATTTTCATGCAATGAGAAAATACTTTAATAAATCAGATGGTTTTGATTTTTGTAGTTTACAGTAATAGATTAAACCATTACATCCTAAACAAGACACATACTATTCTTATTCTTAAGGACATATCACATAAAATAGATGCCTCAAATTAAATTAATAAAAAATAGCAATAATATTTTGCTGTTCAAGAATAGGTCAGAAGATAAAAAAGTGATTTACATAAAATTTAAAAATAGATATTTACTAGTCAGAAAAAAATGTCTAAATATTTAGTTAATTGTTGTGGGATTTAAGCTTTTAGAAAAGGGGGCTAATCAGGAAAAGTCCTATCTACTGTTTTATTAAAAAAGTAAAAATTAATTTTGCTGATATTAACGTAGTATCATCCTGTATTCCGATAGCATTTGTCATCCAGGAATTTTTTAAAATTCAAAACTTTGATCCTAGTGAAAAAACACATTGGCTCAATCATGCAAATTGCTTCTGTCAGAAAAATCCCTTCCTTTTAAATTTCTAAGATACACCTACCTAATACATCCTCCCACTTTGTCATGACATCAGATGGTGCCCCCCAGCCATGCCCCCTTCTCCTGGACATTCAGGAAGAGCCCTGTCTGTGACTGCAGTGGAGGTCCCAGCAGTAGCAGGGCCATTCTGGTCCACATTCATCTGAGCTGCAGTGTCTAAGTTCTCACTTCCGTGAAAAGCTTAAGAATATTACTCAGGAACTGGAAATCACCCCTATTTCACATGACTCTTTTGCATTAGATTTTAAACCTTTTTTACATGAATCGTTTATATTAGATTTTAAGTATATTTGAGGATATTCTCTTCAACACCAACGAAGTGCTATCCATAATATCATTTTCCTTTCTGGAATTTCTGAGACATATAGAGAAAGGTAGGTGGGAGAGAAAATGAGTGGTCAGTCCTTTGGGGAATTTACTGATCACATTCATGAACCATTAAAAATGTGCACTCTTCAATAATCTCTTGTCTATAACTGCTTTAGCATTGAAACTGAAAAAGCTCTGCAGTGTAAATTGTGTTCACAGATCTATTCCAGGGCATGGCTTGACTGTCTCTTCACCAAGCAGGAGTTGGAAGTGTTCAAAAGTCACTTTGCTATTCCCTTCAACTTATACCTAGGAAAAGAAATTCACTTTCAGAATCATAAGGCTTTCCAAGTTTAATCCAAAATTTGACCATGACATTCGTCATTTTTTGTGAAGTGACACTTTTACTTAGTAATCTAACTCTACCAACAATAGTATAAATTCCTGAACTAATGTTTTTATTACTTAAATGTATGAAAATGCTTATAGATTGGGAAACAGTTTCTTTGGACCTCATAATATCATTACAAAGCATCAAATGTACCACTGAATATACCTGCAGTTTTAGTTTAATTTTCTTAATATGGATCTACCTAGTGTTATAAAGATCTATAGTAATGTGGTTAATTACAGCTACATTACTTCTCTATGACTGGGTAGATTATTTCACTTTTCATAAACTCTAATTGTTAAAAGTAAATTTCCAGTTTTCCCAATTAATCTATATGTTTAAAAAATGCAGTATTAGAGCAATTCTCACATAAAAGCAGCCAGTTATCATTTCATTCTCTGAGATTTCTTTTTATGGTAACCAAACCCACGCAAAGTCATTTTCGGTACTCATTGCCAACAAAGGAGAGGTATTCCAAACACGGTTTCACATTCCCATTTAAAATTTTCCCTAATGTCTTTGCTACAAAAAGAGAAAGATATTTTTGCTGGAGGATGTGACTTTTGGGTTTCCTGTGGAAGGTGCTCCAGCCCATAGGAATCTATCCTTCAGTGAAGACAGGCAGTATCGAGCAGGCTCAGCACATTTTTCAGAGAGGGGCTGTGATGAAAAAGATACTACCCTCCACACGGCTACTTCGGTGGTAATGAAACTAAAGGAACTGTGCAAAAGAAAAAAGAAAATGATATACTACATGGAAGAGTTGCTATTTTTCTAAAAAGTGTACTCTGTCCTTTGGCCCCTCTTCATAGTCCCACTCTAATAAATTTGGCAACCAGTTAAATAATTTCCTCAGGCAGGCCCTGAAAGGAAGGGCACAGAAACAGCCCCCGTATAGGCCCTGACAGAGGTCTCTTCAGGATAACAGCTGGGTGGGATTGGCAGGAAGGCAGGCTTGCTTTGCCGATGCATAAAGGCCTACAGTATCCAGGGTTGTCAATCTGGGATCTTTTGCTTAGAAAAACACTATCTTAGAAAAAAAACTTTACCTCAGGAAATTAATCATTACTTGAGTGGTGGCAAAAGTCAAGTGAGCATTAAATAATAACATCCTAAATAATAATGGGATAAAATGACTGGCAACAGACACTACTCCTCCACTTCCAATATTTTGAAAGTGAAATATTCTTAAACACTGAAATGGTTATTTGGTCTTTTTTTTTTTTTGAGAATTTAGTGGTATTTTACTTGTAAACAAACCTATGTCTTATGATAGTAGTCAGCGAGCAAAATTTAGAGGTCATTTCCATATATTTGATTTTCGAATGTCAGAGATCAATCACAAAATATTTTAAGAAATACACGAGAGCCTCAGAGCACTGCTGCTTAAATGGTGATGGCCCACAAGCCACCACCATGTATGACTCCCGGACGAGGGAAAAAAGGATACATGAAAAAACTGTGACCGATGCCAGCATCCAGCTGAATACAGACTTATTTCCACAGGATGATGGAAAAAAGGCACCTTCCTGAGAGCCAAATTCATTATAAATGCTTCTTTTATTAGTAAAAATTCCCATAACAACCTCAGCTCTCCCTAAAATAAGCAAGTCGTCGATATGAGGAAGATACTATATATTATATAAAACCCTGCCAAGCATTCAGAGAACTTTTGGAGAAAGGAAAAAATATCATGATTTGACTGTAGTCTGCTACTTTTAATATTTTGTCATAATTTTTTTGCAATATTTTTACAATTGTGATTTTGTTTTCCTCATGGAATGTTTTCCCATTACAAACAAAAATAATTAGGATTTACTACTAAGTAAAATTTCACATGAAAATAAACTTTGCCAGAAAGAGATTCTTTGAAATGAAGTTATCTCATTCAAAAAAATTATAATTAAGCTGGTCTATAATTTAAAAAAAAAAGCCAAACCAAATCATGCCGCTTTCCTCTGTAAATAACATATACATTTTTCGTGCCAGATTTGATGACAAAGTCAGTTTATATATGGGTGCAAAACTGCTTTTCAAGTTAAATGCAAGGAGAATACAATAAATAATAAATTTAGTTATTAACCTGTTATCCTCATATCACAAAGCTGCATCACAACTGCCTGTTCCTTCCACGGTGCCAACTCTCCCACAGGAACTCATGCGTAACTTCTGGGAATCTAAAAGATGAACAAGAAGATTTAAAAATGATGACACTTGTAGTGAATTTAAGAGGCATGCTTATTCTCTACTCACAGAAACTGCCTTCCCTGAGGGGAAAGAAATAGAACTGAATCTCTCAAGAAGACTTTTCTTTCCCCAAGAAAAAAATTTCTCTCTTTTAATATAGTTTAAATCTTTGGATAAGTACATATATTTAAAGAGAATTGCTTATAACAATAAAAGTGGAGGCCAGAAGGCTAGAGTTAAAACTTAACTTAGAGATTATACCACTGAAGAAGTCCATGATACACTTCTGCACTAAAGCTGAGATTCTCACAAAACTTATGGTGCATCAGCAACGGAACTCCACAGGATGAAGTCTCAGACCCTCGTAGCAAACCCTTTTCTGTAGTTTACATCAGCAATGTTATGTTCTGTGCTAAAATGAATTTCTAAAATAGGAAGCCAAAACCAACCAAAGTAAGATCCTGATATTTAACAATCCCTAGTAAGTAGCAAAGAAAGGGACTTTCTCATACTTAGAAGTAATATTTATCCAAGCTTGATCCAAAAAAATGCATGGAAGCTCAGTTAAATTACTTAAACCAAACAGATTAATCAATCAACCATGTTAAGATGTTTTACCTCCAAGTATAAAAGGCCCATATAAAATATAATTATAATTTCCCTAGATAGTTATTGTGTATTTATTCATTTTTTTAAACATTGCTCTTTGTTCCAGAGAAGTTATTGTCTCATAGGAAGGACTAAAGCATCAAGACATGACTATTCAAATGTGCTTTAATCCAGAACCAGTTCATGAGAGCATTCAAAGTTCTTAATGGAAGAAGCTTACTTTAATTGTCCCCTCCCTCCCGCACATCACTGCAGTAGCACTTTGGGACACCCTGTGCACATTGAGACATGAATCACTACAAGCAAGGAGGCCCATCAGTTCCTCAAAAGACATAAAAGGTGCAAAAATAGCTTCTGCAATTGAAGCAAGAACTGCATTGGCAACCAGATGAATGTGGGTGGTCAGATAAGATTCTGTTGCTGCAAAGAGCAAATTATTAAGCAAATGCTACATTAATTTTCTTTCTAAACTTTGTTCTTGCCTCAAATCAACCATTTGCTGGCACTTAACATGACACTTGACAAGCTCTATTATTTTCAAAACTGAAAGCTTCATCGAAGCCAAAGAGCAGGATTGATTAAACATCAAGAGAATAGTAGCAGTGCAGAAAGAAAGGAAAAAAGGAAGAAAGAGAAAAAATATATTCTATAAGATAATGAATAATTAACTATACATATATTTCTAACAAACCAAATAGCACCTCTTTTTTGAAAAATAGCAGGTAATAGTGCTTTAAAAAAACCCAAATTACCCCTCGGCAATATGACCTTAGCTAAAGTAAAGCACACCCTTCCTTCAGAAAATCAATCAATCAATCAATCACTGAGCCACTTTGCACTCCGAGCAAATTCACCCAAGACATCAATGGGCCCAGATCCTGTAGATTTAGCTACATATAGAAAAAATAACTTCCACTATTCAGTCACTATCTATGATTGGCAATCCCCTAGTCGCTGAACTAAGAGGTAAGAAGGGCGAAGGGGAAGGTAATCCTCAGGGGTCAGCGCTGACATTCACTCCTTCCAACGGTGAGGCAGCTGTAGGAGGTACCCAAACCGTGCCCAATCCGGAAGTCATCATTCCTACCAACCACCTCCACAGGAGAAACAGCAGGTGAGTGCCCCCGAGACAAGTAGTCACCGGGTAGTGCTCCCAGTTCCGACTCTGCTTTTCCAGTCTTGCTTGCCAGGCCTGTGGCTACTGGAAGTAGAAAATGCTCGTCTCACGACATGTATATATTTGGAATTTTAGATTGCAGAAGGTCCCTCTTTTCACTCAGTAAGAGGATTCAAAAATTGTTTTCTGTCATATGACTTACAATTCATGACTTCAACGTCTGGTTTTCCTTAACAAAAAAAGCAACGATAATGATGTGCTACTTATATTTTTACCTCACAGAAACTTCCAGGTAATTAGTGCAATTTTAAAGGAAGTATCTCAACCTTATTAATGGTGAAAGATATGATACCAATTTCTGAGATTTTGCACAAATCATTTTGTTGCAAATTGGAATCAGTAATGGCCTCTACAAGGGAAGTGATTATTGGTATTATTACAATAAAAACATGGAGATAACCATCTCTGAAAATTATTTTTGCATTAACCTTAAGCAAGTTTTGGTGCTTTAGTTTCTTCATAAACATAAAAGAAAATGAGCCCTGGCCAGGTGGCTCAGCTGATTGGATCATCATCCTATAAACCAAAAGGCTGCGTGTTTGATCCCAGTCAGGGCACAAAACTGGGCTGTGGGTTCGATTCCTGGTTGGGGCACATAGGGGAGGCAACCAACCAATGTTTCTCTCTCTCTTCCCTCTTCTCTTCTCTCTCTCTTTCTGCCCCTTCCTCTCTCTCCAAAATCAATACACATGCACTCAAGCAAGGATTTTTTAAAGTGATAATGATAACATAAATAAAAGGAAAAAATCTTTCCCCAAACAGCTCTTGAGAATGTAGTATCACAACTCTGCTTCTTTTCTATAGAAATCAATAGTTCCCATGGTACACTATTACACAATGGAATAAAAGAAAGAGAAGAGGTTTTAATTTCTTCAACTTTACTTTTAGTTTATTTGATTCATAAAAAAAATCACCATGCAATGACAACTCAATATTCAATAAAACTAGTAAGTTTTCAGAAAATAGTGTTAACAGGTCTTATTAAATATCTTAAGGTCATTTAAAATTCATTCTTAAAAATGAGGTAAAAATTACCTTCACTTTACTAATAAAGTACAGATTGATTCTTCTGTTACTTGCAGGCTTGTAGAAAAGTTCCTTAAAAATATTTTCCAATCCTCTATTTCCTGTTTGCAACCAACACCTGATAAACTTGAATAGTATTGTTCCTACCTATCCCAGTGATTTCTTAGTCTTTATACTTTTAGAAAAAAAAAATTCTTGGCATTAGATACTCATTCTTGAATGCTTACAGGTTCACTAAATCACTAAGCTAAGCAAGGGTCATAGGTCATACTGAGCTATGATTAGATGGATAGATGATAGATAGGCAGGTAGAGGGGGGTATTTTTAAACTATCCATTTTGGGCAGGATTCCTTATTATTTCAATTCTCTACCATTTCAAATTATTTTAAGACAAGTTACGGTTTAATGATTTAAAAAACTATTTCATGAATCTCGCAAGAGGTTAAAGTTTTATTGACAAATTTCTTATGCAAATAAATACCTTCCACCATTCTTGTTTTTCCTGAAGTTAAACAAATATACACTAGATCATAATTTTAGTAAAAGAGCTGATAATATAAACCAGTTACACTTTAGGTAGGAGTTGTCACAATTAAAAATAATTATTATTTTCATAACTATGAAAAAAATGGCAAATAGGACCTGGAAACAAATATGATCCTTATATTTCTTTGTTATAAGGAGTGTTTAAGCACAATATTTAAAAGGACAAATGCTACTGTTTATATATTAGAGAAGGGATATTTTTATTTTATAGAAGGTAGAAGAAGAGATTGAAAAGTAGTAGGTAATAATGGGAGATGGGTCCCAAAAGATAAAAATGCATGTTGAAAATACAATTTATCAATTCCACCAATTTTTTTTTTGAGAGGCATCTTTCCTTCTCTACCAAAAAAAAAAAAAAGGCTCTAAATGGATTCACTGATCCACTTTGCAGTGTCTAGAGTGGCAAGGTAAGAGATGCCAAGGAGGCACAGAGAAGGCAGGAACAGGCTGTGAAGACACACACACACACACACACACACACACAAATATTTTGATCAATATGATGACTACATGGAGGTAAAGGCTGGGGTCTGGTTTGAAACGTAAAAAAGATTAAAGATATACAAACAGGAAAAGGGAAAAGTGGTAATTTTGGAACACTGGGCTATTCATTACTGAGACAACAAGGTAGAAGACTTTGAAAAGTCAAAAATGTGTATGGGAAAAGGGATTTTTCACAAGAGTTGGCTGGGGCAAAATTCATCCAGTCTGCCATATTGTTTAGGATTCTGGTTTTAGCGACTGCCTGTAAAAGGGACCCCAGACCTGCCTTTGATCTATTACTGCGTCTCAGCAGGCAGTCAGCACTGGAGCAAGGAAAGAGACAAAGGAAAGCATCGTGTAAGTCAACGCTACTGCAGACAAAAAAGCGAGTACACGTGAATTAGCGATTGTAGCTTAGGCCTCTTTAACTGGAGGCCCATTGGGCCTTAACATTAACTGTTTAATGACGTGTATTGAATGGATGCCTGTTATGTGCCACAAAATGGGCTAAGTTTATAACATACAAAAAGGGAAAAGGCGAGCTCTGCATTTTAGGAGCTCAGAACCTACAGGGGAGACATTTTGAACAGGTAAGTTCAGCAAAGTGCTCTAAGTGCTTTGACATAAATGTAAATGCAGAGCAGGGAGACCACAAATGAGGGAATGGTCAATCCTATCAAGAGACTAGAAAAGGCTGTCAGAGAGGCAATGATACTGAGCAAGTCTTAAAGAAAACTATGTATGCTGATATACAAAACGACACAGTTCTCAACTGTGATTTAAATAATTAGCCAGATGACATAAAAATATAAGACTCTCATTGCAGTTTCTCTCTAGTTGTATATACTTTATCATAGTGTGGTGAAATGTTGGTTCTCAGGGATGCTTAAGGGATAAGATGTTCTAGTTAATACAGCCTCACGGCTAGGTAAAGACCAAAGAGAAAATTTTTGTTTTAACATCTGCTAGTAATTATTTTCCACAGTACATTAGCCTTCTCCTTGAGTTAATTAGTCTCCTGAACACAATTTCATCTTTCTTTGATGATTCAGAATCCTCTAGTCCTTAGTCACATCTGGGCTGTGATACTGGATATTAGCAATGCAAATTCTGCGCCCCCCACCCTGCCCCACAAGTGTTCTTAAACACATGCAATGTTTTCCAAGACCTTTGTTGTAACTGAGATTTGTTTTCTTGACCACATATTTGACATCAAATAAGTCATATCTGACTAACTTATTAAGGAACAAATATATTACTATCCACTTCAATCACCACTAGTTTTTGAACTTACTCTAAATCATAGCAGGAGTGTTTAGTATTGTTGAAGGTTTTAGAAATCACTGAATCTATCAGCCAACTAACAGAAAAAAAGGCTGAGAACTAGAGAAGTCAAAAGACTTGCTTAAGGACTCACAAGTCATTATGATGGCTCAGAGCTGTAGCTTAGGTCTTCAAACTTTCAAGTCAACTATTTTCCACTACCTTACTACTTCCTTTCATTTAAAGTTTTTTTTTAACCTGGCCCTACTGCAGAAACTGATTGAGTAAAGGGATGAAAAATAAAACACAAATGGTATTGCACTTCAGATGAATAAGACATGTATCATCCATAAGTTAAAGCTAATCAAAGAAACAGAAAATAATAGTAGAAAAGGAAAAAAAACAATGTTGAGCTATCAGTTTTTATAGAAAACAAAAAAAGCTCAAAAATTTTTCCAAAATGAGTTCATGATATCATGCAATAATTGTCAAAATAATCAATTTCTATAAGTAGTAAATTATTTAATATCCAAAACAGGCACTAGTTCTCCTGCAGAATGGCGTGTGGGCTGCCTTGTTTTGGCAAAAGGACAAGGCCAATTAGATGTTTCATAAAATTAAACATTATTTCTTGTTTTTTTCATGTGTGATATATTTTAATTTTTACATTCCCATTTTTATTTCTTTCCCTTCCTTTCAATTCCCTCTATTCTATCTCTTAATGTTATTATGGCAGGTAAGTAAATACTTCTTGACAAGCTATCTAATATTTACTGCTTTAACTAAATATTTGGAAGATAAAACCAAACCATTTGACTAGCGCTCTAATGAGAACTATGCCATAACAAAGCCATAACTCCAATGTATTGTTTTCTCAAGTTTTATCTTTTACAGTGCTTATGTTTACTATTTGGTTGCTACAGGGATACATAAACAAGGTCAGGATTCTCCCTCCGATTTTTCTTTCACTCCTGAATGTCCCAAGATTAGCATAAAGAAACACCAAAGTTAAGTCTGGATTATGTAAACAAAGAAAATGAAGAAATCAAATAATAAAATATGCATGATATTCTTAAGTATACAAAAAACAGGCTAATCTTGCCTGAAGAAAAATCCTCCCTTGCCTGGAAAACAGCCTCCCACATCAGTGTAAATAATATCAAAAGCAATAAAAGCAGGGCTGACGTCTTGGGCTACATTCCATATTTCACACTACAGGTGATTCTCAGATGCAATGAAAAAGGACGGTCCTCAGTGTTCCTGCGTTAGGACTCTACACAATGAATACCCCTCAAAAAGAAACCAAGGTGAAGCCTATGACATATAATCTAACCAAACAGGCACAAGCACTCTGATAACTGAGCTTCTAAAAAAATCAATCCTATCTCTTCTCTTGAAAATTTGGACAGAGTAGAGAAATTAACCAGTATACCAGTGAAGAGGCAGACAACCTCAGTAAACCAAAGAGAAAATCTTGATCCAACACCAGCCCGGGACTGGTGAGGCATATAGAGTAAATAAATGACAGGGCACCATCCCTCAAGACTTTAGAAATGGACATAAAGTTAGCACACACCAAAACACCTGAACATCAGTTATTGTCAGAGTTCTAGAAAGCAACTAATCAAAAAGGGCTTGAACAACCAGGCAAGACCTGATAGAGATCAGTGCTTCAAAGGGAAGCCACGCTGCACCCACAGGAAGCAGCCAGAAAAGCTTTTCGGACCACCTGTGCTTCGTGGTTGCCCAGGGGCTCCCCTGGCACACTGTAAACTCAGAATGGCATTCATACTTTTGGCCTCATCTTGGAATATATCATTGTCTACAGAGTTTAAGGATAGAAAAATACTCGAGTTTCAAGCAGGTGTTTATAAGGTCCCATTGGGCAAACTGTCAGACAATTCCAGCATTCCATCTACTGGTCCATTTACTCACATCTTTTCCAGAGCTTATATTCTAAAATGTGATGAAGTAAAATATTATTGGAATGTAAATTTCAATATTTACTTGAGTTTGAATCCAGATATTATTGCCTAATTTACCAAATACATGTTTATATAGATTTATATATAATAAAATATAAATATATGTAGTTTAAGCCCTCTTCCATGACACTTAACAATTGGGAATTAGCAATAATGTACACACACCAAATTCAAAAGTAAGTAAGATACAATTCATGCCTTCGAGGAGCTTAATGTCCAGTAGGTGAAGAAAACATACACACAGTAAGCTGTAAAAAGCAACAGAGGCATAAACGGGAGTACAAAAACAAGAGAAACAGAAGATTACTTGGGAATGCTGCATTTCAGGAACATTATTTTGGGTCTTGAAAGAAGGTAGGATTTGGCAACTAGAAACACAGAGACGTATTTAATGTGAGCATATCACCGTGCAACAAAGAAGGGCAAGGGACATTGAAGAAACAGTCTGTGTGACTAGAAGAGTCACTGCTGAGGCAAAGGGAGTCAGGGCAGAGGAGGGAAGGTGGTGGCAGATCCTGAAGGAACTCGATCTGGTTGACAACAAGCGCCATCAGAGGTTCCAAACAGAATACTGCCACAATGAGAAAGACACATTAGAAAGTTCACACTTATATCTCATCTCTTTCCTTCCCTTTTTTGGGCCAACGTCCGCCAATGTGTAGCCTGAAGAAGAATCGAAATTGAGAGTAAGTTTGTTTCAGGATGAAGAAGGTTTGATGCTAAGGGTTCAAAGATATGAATGATAATTAGTAGGAAAAACTCTTGGGAAAGTGAGAAAGAAAAACGAACTCAAAAGCATAGATTAAAGGATCGGCGTCAGTAGAAAGAATGAAAAATGCTCTGTTTTAGAATGCAGGGGAGGGAGAAATAATAAATCAAGATAACCTTTTGGCTAGAAAAGAAACTGAGAAGTTCCCTGAAGATGTTCATAATCTACTCAGAAGAGCGGAAGGCTGGTCATCTGCCGGGAGTGCAGGAGACAGAGTTGGTCGAGAGGCATGATGAGCTTAAACAGCCATTTGCCCTGAGTGATGAATGCATGTAACAGTCTCAGGTAGAACACTGTTTCTTATTGTGCTATTTAAAAAGGATATTTGTAAAATTTATCTAAGTTAATAGGCATATAGAAATAATATACTATCATAATATATCAAATAATACAATAAAATATATATATTTATCTTTTATTTTTCAATAAAACTCTGAAGATGAACTGTAAACCACTATCTATAAACAGTATATTTAAGACAATTCAAAAAAACTTTTATGCCCTGTGTTTTTATAGCTGCGGAGGTCTTCTTTAGAGTACAAAGGTAAAAATTGATCTATACTAATTTTAGAAATGTTACTGAGTTTTAGAAGATCAGACTGTTAAGATCTGGAATACAGATCCCTTGCTTTATTGAATTGACTACTTATATTCAACTATATAGAATATATTGAAAATTAAAAAGCCACCTGAATGTCCCACAGGACATAGGACAGTGACTAGCAGAGTAGAAAGCAAAACATTCATCAGTTCAGTGACTGAATGAGTGGATAAATGTGAATAAATGAATCAATGAACCAATGAATGATGTGAATATACCCTATGCATGTGTCCAGCACCTGGGAAAACACTCCTCTGGCTTCATGACTGAAAAAGAGCACCACATCCCCTCAGACACAGAGCATGGAAGGGGTCTTGACAAGTCCAATACCATATCAACAAGCAAGGCCACGGAAACCCCTTGAGACTAAGTGACTGATATAAGTGGAATTCTGAAAAGTTGAGCCACCCTAAACCTCAAAAAGGATTCATTTTAGAATCTCTAACACTTTTTCAACTACCAAACAGAAAAAGAAACATTTCGTAATTTTGAAATGTTATAAATTTACATAGAAACAAACCTTAACAGAAATGTGTATTTTTCACCAAATAGTAAGTGTACACATCTAACTACTTTATCCTTTGTTAAGGATCTCAACTCAATACAGTACCCAAATTGAGTGATTAAGGGTTAGGCTTAAATCTCTTTACCCAAAATGTGAACAATAAACAACTTAACCTGGACTCTCCAATTTCTCATTCTTTCTTTCCTGCCTCCTTATTGATTGGTGTGGTCATTTTAATTGCTGAAGACTTGTGATGTTTGATGCTGATTCTACGTACAGGGTGGGACAAACATAGGGTTACAGTTGTTTGTATGAAAAACATTACACTAATTCACAAATATTAATACAAGAATAAACTCTGTGTTTCTCATACTCACAATTGTAACCCTACTTTTGCCCCATGCTGCATACTTTTTCCAAACATATAAATGTGAAGATAACTGAAAACCAGGGGGAAAGAAAGATGACTCTTGGATTAGAACTTGAAGCACTGAAGCAATGCTTCACCGCAAACTTCTGTCTCTGCCTTGAGTGACGGCCAAGGCATGTAGGACAAGGCAGACATCGATGGCCCTCAGGATATCAAAAGTCATCCCTCAGAGTTGCTCATGAATTCTCCTACCTTTTGCAGTCTTAGTCTACATTTGCCTTACTGGCGATCAAGATTCTGGCTACTTGCTAACTTGAAGGGCAGAATGAGGTAGTATTTAAGGTACTGAAGTCAGGCTGCCTGGGTTTAAATAAATCATGAATCAAGCATTTACTAGCAATGTGACCACGACCATGAAATCTTAGTATAAAGGAAGTAACAGTATCAAATACCACCCACCAATCTCATTTAATTATGAGACTTCAATGAAACACATTGAATTCAATGAACCCAAAACACTTAGTAGACAGTGCCTGGCACATGGCAATTGTTCGATTATTATTGTGGTTGTTATTGTTATGGGTTATAACTGCCCTCAGAGACTTAGCCTGGGTCTTGGTCACTTTAATTCCAAATGGTACCAGGATATAGAGCCAACCTAAAGTTCGAGCCAATGGCACAGGATGATGATGGCTCACTCAAGCCTGCCCTGAAACTAACCCAAGCCCCTGAATCTAGTTTGAGATCCTCATGCATGTCCCAGGCACAAAAATGAAGAATTACCTGGTTGCACTCCACCACATGAAATTTTCTTATAACTGATAACTGTTATGCACTGAAAGTTTATGTCCTCCCAAAATTCATATACTGATACCCTAGCCCCCAGTTAGGCTATATTTGGAAATGGGGCTCCCAAGAAAGTAACTAAGGTTAAATGAAGTCATGGGGTGGTGCCCTGGTGCCATAGGGTTAGTATCTTTGTAAGTAGAGACATCAGACAGCCGCTCTTACTTTCTCTCTCTGCATGCACACAAGGAAGAGGTGGTGTGAACACACAGTGAGGTGGTAGCCCCCTGCAAACCAAGAGAGGGGGCCTCTGAATGAAACTCAATTCGATGACACCTGGACCTTGGAAGTCCAGCCTCTGGAACTATGAGAGGTATTTTTCTGTTAAGCCACCAAATCTGTGGCTTTTTTAAAATGGCAAACTGAGCAGACTAATGCAATAATTGAAAACAATTTTACAAAGTACATAAAATTGTTGGGATGAGGGAGAAAAGGTAGGAAGAAAAAAATATTGGATTTTGAGTCAGGAAATCCATATTTCTGTGCTAGCTCTAACGCCTGGTAGCTGTGTAATCTTGGACAATTTATTTAATCTTTTTGATCTTTTTTCTTCACTCAGAAATGAAAACAATTTCATGCTGGTTGTTGTAACCGGGATGCCTGCCATCATACGTACTCAACAAACTGATTTTTAAAAAAGGTAATGGGATGAAGGGGAACTCCTGTGAGGGAGAGAATACAATAATTAAAGATATTGTATCTCATAATTCTATATTACTACCTAAGGGAAAACATTGCAATAGTCATGTTGTGTTTAATTCTATCAACACTTACAAAATATTTATTGATAGCCTGAATATTCACTTTTTATGGTGTCATCAGTGAAGCGACTTTTCTCAGTGTTTTAGTCAACAATTTATCAAAGGATTTGATAATGACTCTTGTATCACATTTCCTTCCCCCTACCCTCCCTGGTTCCAGGTTACCAAAATATGCATTGGTTACTACTATGGACAAAGCAACATATCTACTCTAGTTTATTTAGCATTTAAAAAGGAGCCATGTGGTTTACAATTTTTAATTGTTTATTTAAAGGGAAGGTCCCTGAGAGAAATTTATCTGGTGTCAGTATCAAGAAGAAGTTTATTCTTACTGAAAACTGTCTTTACCGATACATTTTAAGCCTCTTCAGTGTCCCTCTTCAGTGTCCCTCTTCAGGTTGGCTGCGGAAAGCCAGGGTTTTACTTTGGGGCCTTCCTGGCATGTATTTTGATCATGAGCATCATTTCTGGCTTCAAGCACTGTTCCTGCTCTTGTTTCCTTTCATGTTCACCCTCACCGATCTGTACACATACACAGCTCAAGAACTGGGACTGTTACAAAAGATGTAATAAGTGTAGTTGGGAACTGTTTCCAAAATTGAATCTATATGTATGTTTCAATAGCAAAACTGTGAAAACTAATTGGTTCAAGGTATACCAAAGGAAATGTGAAAACTGCCCAAATATTTGTCTTTTCCTTCAGCCTTCAACTGTATTGATTCCAAGGAAAGAAAGGATTTCATAAATATAACAGAAAAGGTACATATAATACAACTCAAGAGAAACAATAATTATTTTCCTTCTCTAAGGAATTGCATATGAATAATAAGGAAATAATATGGTCAAATTATATTATCTTTGAGACATCGTCAAATTTCCAGCTACTGTCAAGGCTCAGCAGCACACATGGTAAATGCATCTGACATATTCTTGGACACAGATAACTTATCCTGGCAGACCCTACACGCAAATCCTGTTCAGTGCATTGAAGGAGTTGGATGAATGGGGTTTTTTTTTTTTATTTGCTGAATATCCATAGAGTATAAAATCAGATTTGGACACATGTACTTGAACAAGTTTAGAATCCATTTGATCAGAAAGTATTTTAAGGCCCAAATCAACCTCTACTTTTAAGGTATAAATATCAAGAATCCTAAATGTTGCTAAAATTTTAAACAAATGAGAGTCTAAAAAACAGCTCAGTGCCATTTTGATGAACCAATTATATGTGATTTAATTTGATCTTTGTTTTCAAGTAAATCCAAATGCTAGAGAGAGCATGTTCATGATTCATAATTTTGGATTTCAGTCAACATTGACCAATGTCCAGTGTGGGCATTTTGTCTTTATTTCTGTGTTTTTCACACCCATGTAAGCAATTTGAAGAACACAATTTAAATCATGTGACCAGAAATAATTCATCTTGAAAAAAATTATGATAAATATATACAGGGATGGGCAAAAGTAGGTTTATAGTTGTGAGTACATGAAACACAGAGTTTATTCCTGTGTTATTATTTTTGTTATATATTTTCCCAGATGAACAACTGTAAACCTACTTTTGCCCACCTCCCACTTTTTTTGTGTGTGTGTATATATATATATATGCTTTTCCTTCAGCTTTGAAAGCAGTGTGCTAAAATTTATAGGCTCACAAGTGGTCTTAATTTACACAATATTCATTGACTCCACATTTACTGATGTTATTTGGAATCTCACTTTCATTCTCTCTGACATATCAATGGGAAAAGGATTTGCTTTAAAAATCTTGTTAAGAATTCTTCCTCAGCACGTATTCTCATTAAAATAAACAAAAGTAGAGAAAAGTAAGCAAAAATAATTAAGCAAATAAAAACACAAAGAAAGTTATAAAATTAGATATTTTATCTTATTGTCTAACTTATCAGCCTTGCCCTAATTTCATTCAGGGCCCTAGACAAGGTTTCAGAACTAATTTCTTTGCAGCAACTGCTCTCTGCTTTTAACAAGGGTGTAAATTATTTGAACGACAGATGATAATATCTCATTTAATCAATAATTATCAATATAATACAGAGAAGAAATGGTTTTAATAATGTCTCATGTATATGCATTATTTTATTTTTCAAAGCTTATCATTTCAGCCTCTTAATATCCTTCCAATACAAGATGAACATGAGGAAATTGAGGCTCAGAAAGTCTAAGCAATTGTCAAGGCAATGTCTCACAGATTACACAATCAGCGAGGAGCTCCCTGGCCCGTCTCCCAGCGCAAGGCTATTTCCTTTCATCACAGGGATCCTACAAACTACTTAAGATAGTACATGTGGCATAGTAGGCCTCCCCTCTATCATGGACTGACCTTGGGTGGTTCCCTTACTTTCTCTGAGCTTGAATTTCCTCATATGTAAACTGGGAATGATAAATGCGATGGCCCAACTTTGATTCCACTCTATTGGCAAACCAAAAATTGAGATGACGTGTGAAAGTTGGTTGCCAATTTTACATCACCGAATAGTAGATATTCTTTTTGTTGTTGTTGATACTAACGCACACAGCCGTTTTGCTGCTAAAAAACTAAAACAGAAGAAACAAAAAGGCCTGAGCCCCACTAATACTGCAAACTTCACCCTCAGGAAGTTTTAGTAATACAGTAACCAATCAGAAAGCTTTTACACAATAGTCATGGGACTACTCTATGGGTAGTCAAGGTTGGCCAAAGCCTTCTGCACACACAGAGCAGCAGCAAACTTCCTTTCATTCCACTCATTAAATAGTGCATTTCCATTGACAATGGACCCACAGAGGCCGGGACTGGGCTCCATTGGCAATTGGAGTCCTGCAGCGCTGCAGTGGAAAGATGTGTCGGTTTTAGGAAGGCTTGCTGTTCATCGGTGTGGGTGCTGCCCGTCGGTGTGGGTGCTGCCCGTCGGTATGGGTGCTGCCACGTGTCCAACCCAGAAGCGAAGAAAGACATTATGCCAACTCAGCCTGGAACATTCTACTTTAGATATTAACCTTCAGTTTAGTAAATGGAAGGGGAGGCATGATAAAGACCCCGCCAAGATAGTTTTCTTATTTGGGGGGCAGGGGAATCATTACTACCCTTAAAGCCCCTTAAATATTCACATCCTCTCAGTGATACCCAGCCCATTAAAATGGCAGGGCTTTGTCCTTGAAGACACCTGGCACGCTCATCCTTAACATTTTTCTATATTTTGACCATAACTCTTTTGGTTGTTATGGTCCTTTCTCTTCAAACTTGTTAACAATAAAATCCATTTTTCAGAACCTGGAGATAAGTGCACGGGAGGGAAGAGACAGTATAATAAATAAACCTGTGGGAAACCTTTTACTTCATCACCTGCTGCTATGACTTGTTTCATAAAATAGGCCTTCCTTTCTTTTCTCCTCAGGGAGAAAGGGGGACAGGCTGGAGATCCTTACTCATAAGGAAACAAACAAACAAACAAACAAACAAACAAGGGAAACAGAACAACTCAGACATAGTACTCAGAACCAAAAAATAGAAGCACATCATATGGAAAACTTTTATAAATAGTACCTCCTCACCAAGGTTTACTATAAATGGAGAGTTTTCATATTGTCAGCTTATTTTCTCTGACAGCAACAGCTCAAAGAAAATCTTAAATGACGATATTGCTATTTGGCTTAACTTCGGTGAGATTAAAAATAGGTTAGCGTGTAAAATAGTTACATTTAAAAGTTCTGGGTGGTAATTTTTTTTTTTTTTTTTTAGGGATGAACTAAATGATCCATAGAAGTAAATCCAACCTGACTTAAAATATTTAGTTCTAAGTTGTTTCACAACCTACATGGAACAAACAAAATACTTATCAATAGTGGTAAATCAAATACTTTCTTTAGGGAGTCAGTAATCAGGATTTTAAGGTAAAATAAGCACAAATCCTCGAGATCGTAAATAGAGATGATGTCATCCAAAATTGTAAACAAAAGGTTATTCTTCTTGAATAACGGTTTTCCCACTGTGTACATAAGTACTTGGTATGCCCAAATAGCATGTACACATATATCTGGAAAAGTCTTCCCTTTGCTTCTAAGGTAGTGATTTTATGTCAAGAAGAGTATTATAAATAATTGCAATAGGCTTCTTGGTAACAATAGGTGGTGCCCGTCAAACACAAAGGAAGGGCTTCGCCCTCTTGAGCAGCCACAAGAAACTCTCTCCTCCTTTGATGCGTGTGGTAAGGAGAGGGCAAAGGAATCTCCTGTCACTGCAACTACCATGGAAGGAGCCAGCATAATGACAAATCTGATACACAGGGGACGGAGCCAAAAGAATCCCCACAAAAGAAACCAGATCCCGGAGGTTCACAAGCCTCTGGGCCCAGCGTCCCCAGAATGCACACTATGTCGGAATGGCCGAGGATCCTGGGCCTTAGCGTCTCTGCGTTTGCTTTAGAGTTTGAGTCGGATTCTCTGTTCACTGTTCGAGACACCGTACGAAGGCTGTGATTAAAACACGTTGGTCAGTATTTCTCACTTCCCAGGTCTATGACATGTCCAGGACATGAAACAAAAAAAACCCCAGGAAGGTTGAACAGTCTTTCACCTGGGTTGCAAATTTCTGCCTACCTCACTCCGTCAAAACAGGGAATAATTCTGCTTATGACTGCTAAGAGCCAAGGATGACCCTCGGAAGACAGCGGAAGTAATGTACTCTGAACTTACGCTGGAACAGAGTCTCAATTCTCACACACCACTCACCAGCTATACAAGCTTGATTTGGTTACTAACACTTTCAACATCTGTTTCCTCATCATAAAAATGGGGATAAAAATAGCTCTATGCCAGAAGACTGTTGTATTAAATAAGATACTGCATGCAAATAGTTCAGGATAATACCTGGCTCTAATAAATACAAAGTATTTGCACTCTTTGTACAAATATCAGCAGAGTTCATTTTCAGCAGTTGTAAATAAATGCAAACATTATATTTACAACAGTAGGTAGGTACTTGACTTTTATTATTTATGGTACGAGAATAACAAGTGTATCAAATTAGCTGAAAATGGTGGTTTGATTTTGCATGTATTCAAGGACCTGTAAATATATGTGTATATGTCTGTAGATTTTGTCTCAGGGCAGGAATAACTTAAGGCATGAAAATATGAAAAAGACAAACTGATTTTAATTGCATTTCATAAAATAAAAATTGTTAAGTAAAATATTATACATATTATGTATGAAATATATATATTGCATACAAACATATATAATGACAGAATGACAGGCCATAAAATGTAACTCATTTCTTGGCTTTGTCAGCAAGAAAGCCGTTCAGGCCCTCAGTATCTCCCAGTGTCCCTGAAAGACAGATGAGAATACGAATCTTGTCAACCTCAGAGAGCCATTCCTCTGAGAGGTGCTGTAACACTAAGAAAAGGGGAAGAGAGAATATCAGGCATCATCATTTCTTGGGAAAACTGGATAGTCGTACTGGTATTTGCTTCCTCTGATGCTGCAGAACAGTGACTAAAAATCAGTGAATTTCTGGTCCTTAGTGGGGAGCTTCAAGATCAAAAACTTATTTGGAATATTAACATTTGCGAAAAGTATTCCCCACCCCTAAACATTATAAAAGTTCCAAACTCAGAGTTCTGTCAACTAATTTCGATAATGCCCTCTGATACTGTAATTAAAGTTCAAGGTGGTAAAGTAGTAAACTCGTGACATCAGAAAGCAGGGAAGCCTCTGGGCTAAGATCCAACTGTGGGAGAAAACAGTCCTTTTACAGGCTAGCAAGAAGCTACACGTCCATACCAAGCCACTGACAGGGACCCAGCACCACTGACTAGCTTGAAATTTACCTTACTCACTTGTTCACGAAAACCCAGACATCACTTAATGTCAATGAATAATAGATTCTCTTCAAACGCAGGTCAGTTTGCTGAAGTCTATCTCCCTCACCGCCCCAAATGTTAAAAACTTTGTTGTTGCCCAAGAACTTTCCCAGAAATTAGATTAAGTAGCAAATACTTTCCCTTTACTTCAGATGAGTGTCTGGGTTACAGTACAGCTGGGTGGCATCAAAAGCCATTAGAAGTGTCTGCAACTGACTGGTGTAAAAAAACTGTCATCGTGGCTCACGGCTCTCTGAGGCTTTAAACCGAGGAGACAGCATCACCACAGCCAGCTGCTGGAGTGTGTCTCCATCACTGCAATTTTTAGATACTCATCAACATTCAATTAACATCCATGATATAATGTTAGTCATTATTAACACTTATTAAGCACCTCTGCCTCGGCTATGCGAAGCGCAGAATCCAAGTTTAATAAGGTGGGAATCAAATTGCCAGGTGGCATCTTCACTTGATTTATGCTTCTCTATTAGACATCTGACTCCTTTCTGAACAAATCAACTCAAGAGTTTTAAGTGTTTGTCCTTCATTTTTATAAATGTCCACCATGAATAAATTTATGTATGAAAATTTAGAAAGGAACACATTTTCTACTTAGAGTGATAAGTATCTATTTGATGAGAAAAGATTTAAATTTGTTGAGATTAAAATTTTAAACCAGATGACAAAATCTTAGAAATGGCTTCCTTTTAATATTCCGAGGGCGGTGAGTGAAGCAAAGGGGAGAGTTTGGGAGATTTAGGAGGAGGAATTCCCCACAATGCATGGGAAGTATTAATGTCTGTGGAAATAATTTAAAGAACAGGTTGTCTTTTCTAAAACTATGAATATGCTTCTGTTTTGGTATGGCTTCTCATTGGACTAACTACAGGCACTTCTAACAGCCCAGGAATTGTTCTTCCACCGGACAATAGCGTTAGGGGCATCATATGTAAGTTGACCCTTTGTTGCTTCTTGATGTTAATGGGTATATAATGACAGCTCTTGACCAAACCTGATTACATAGTGATCACTATGTAGAAACCTCTACATTTTGAGTCAACAGAGGATGGCAGGAGCCCCCTCCCTGGACGGTGCGCAGAACACCACGCACTCAGTCTGCCAGAGGAAGTATCGCGCCAATGACTCATCCCTGCCCTTCCCTCCTGTTCTGATGCTGCCTGCAGATCAGAAGGGAGAGCCTTCCACAAGGCCTCACCAAGCGTGAGGTCAAGGCAGGGGCCAGGATCACCGTAAGTGGGAGCAAGGGCTACAGAGAGGCACGGCCATAGGTAAGAGGTTCTACGACAAGAGATTCAGGCAAATACCACTACACTTTAAAACATTTTATTTCGTTGAATTCTCATGCTAATATTGAAACTTAATATTTTTACAGCTGAGAAGGTTAGATAAGATCAAAAGTCACAAAGATAGTAAATGCCAGGGACAGGATTCTATGCTAATTCTTTTTTTACTCTAGAACCCCCAACATTTCCACTTATCCACGGCACCTCTCAACCAGCACACTAATTCAGCTGTCCTGTTTAAATATATATTTATATATGCATATATTTATATTTATGTATATATACTTACATATAATATGTACTATTAAAATGAAAATCTCTACGTCAGAAGATACGAATGTTAAATCCATGGCCCGTCTCAGTCAACAGTTTTATAGCTGTCCCCAGCACAGGGCTTCTGTGTCATAACTGAAGATTTTGATTTTTCATGCATCTAGGGATGCGTCTGGTTTATTCCTACTAATCTTTAAGTCTAAGTCTATCCCTCCTCCCTTAAGGTATCCAAGTCCTCTTCTGTGATCCCACACAATAGGCATGTGGCGACGGTTCACCACACTGTGTCATGGGAAGCCCTTGGAGGCAGGGATTTTATCTGTATTTACTAATGTGCCACTAGCTGCTATAACAAACCAATTCCAAAGTGCACAATGTCTCATTCACAGGCGCAGTCTAGAATGAGTGTCCCGAAGGAGAGGTGGCTCCCCTCTCAGGGTAATTCAAGAACCCAGGCTCCTTCAACATTCTGGCTTCACCAACTCCAACAAGGATCCCACCATGATTATCTGCCTCAGCCTGGCAAAAGGGGGAAAGGATGGAGGGTCACCCAAAGGAGGGTTTTATTAGTCAGGCGCTGAAGCTGCACATAGCACTGCCACCCACATACATTCACTAGAACTTGGCCACATGGTTCATCTACGTGTAGCAGAGGCTAGGAAGTGCAGTCTAACTGCTAGTTACAGAAGAAGAGGACACGGGTTTGGTGAGCAGCCCGCCAGTCTCTGCTACGCTCATGTTAGAAACTGCAGAGGTGTTTTCCGATCTATGGATGGACTGACCAGTACGCCCAAATCTTGGCCACGCAGTAAATAAAAGGGAAAATATACCATATATAAAACATATAGTATTTAGATCTAATCACTTAAAATATTCGAATTCACTGTTTGCCTTCCCTTTTCTAATATACCCAACCCAGTGATAAGGATGAAAAACTACATTACCAAGAGAAAAAAGAAAAGTATCATAAGCAAAGCCTGAAGAGTCAAAAAAAAAAAAAAAAAAAGAAAAGAATTACCCCATAATAAGGGAATATTACTGAGAGGGAAGAAACATGAGCAGAAACAAAATTTACTAGCAATACATAACAAAAGGGTACAGAGTGTATTTGTGCAATTTTCTTTAGAATTTTACATTTTTCTAATATTTATTAAGAGGTAAAACCTTGTCATGTTTCTGTAGCTGAGCTAGACTTTACATCATAAAACTCTGCTGTTGATACTTTAATATCTAAGTAGCTTTAAAATCAGCTGAGATTAAAAATGGATCAAATGCATGGATGAAAAAGACACTTAAAATTTTTGTTTTAAGTCAAGTCACTGAGTACACCAAGAATGAATGCATAATCTTTTAAAGCCATCATCTAAAACTCGGTAGCATGGAAAGTACTTGGAAGAAGTCTACATTTGACTAAGCTAAGATGGCTAGTGTGCTTGATTCTTATGAAAAGAAATCTATCAAGGGTAAGTTTAAGCCCCATTAGGAAACTAAGTGCCTATGCCAGTATTTCATCATCTCCTGAAGTTGCAGGGCATGAAATGCTAGGGAGAGGGCACCAACCCCATGGATCCTTGTTCTTCAGGGGAAGTGGCTCCACCACACAAGCTCTCAAAATAGTTTTATTTCTGCTATTTTTCAGGCTATATTTTAAAAGAGAAATGACATAAGTTCTGCAGATGCTGGTGAAATAATTACAGCTGCATGGCATATAATTAGTTGAAGAAGAGGGTAAAAAAAGACTTCACCTACACTATGTGGGCACAGAGTTAGGATTAACCGTGCAACTACTGCTGTACCTTGCACAGCTATACATAACACTGAGGAAAAAACAATTACATGCACACACACGTAACACACAGAAGAGATGTCCTTCCTAAACTCAGGAGAACACAGACGCCCCCACGGAAACTAAACTCGGTAGCTGCCTTCACCACTTAGGTGAGCAGCAAACATCAAGACAGAGCAAAAAACAGAAGGGGGACGATGAAGCGGTTCTTCCTTTCCTATTATCAATGGCCACAGTGTCCTTGCCCAAGTCACACAGAAGAAACCTCTATTCTTTGGTGACTTTGTGTGTAGAGATGTTGTCCCTTCATACACCTGAGTCCTCAGGGATGGAAAGCTGGAAGTCCTGGCGGGGGAACCAAAGTATCTTATTTTCATCTAAACTTTTGTTGAACTCATAAAGGTTTCCACTTTTAGGTTCAAGGAGCTCTTAAGTATGAATATCAAAAGCTATTGTTACCTGTTTTCACAATCTCCTTTAATTATTTTAAGGTATTGCCAGCAAGTTTCTAATGATAACAGTGCAGCAAACTCCGGTTCAAACTTTAATTGCATATGCTGGTTTATTTTTAACCCGGATGCATAAATTCTAATTGGGGGAATCTGCTCACAGCCTAAACAATGACACCTTAGTGGTAAAGATCTCAAAGGCCTTGGGAATAATGATTAGTGGAGACAAAACAAGGTTGTGGCTTGGTACCCAACCAATTTCAGAAAAGAAATTACATCAGTACTGAAGCAGATTGACGGTCCCACAAAGGAGGCTTTTAGAAGGTACACACAACAATAGTTAACATTCTCCTGGTCTGGTTTAATACCAGGATAAACTTTAGAATATCAAGGTTCATAAGTAACTCTAGTCCATTCAGGGCCAGGCAGGTGATAAAACCGTGTGGAGTGGCACGGGGAGGCTAATATTGGAGAAGCGACTGAAGAATGAATGCGCTGCTTTCCTGCAAATTCAACATGAATGGACTATTCGTGTCGCACCACCACCCCCAGCCCCCGCCGCCACCACCACAATTCACACATGGAAATCCTAATCCCCAATGGCATGGTATTAGGAGCTGGAGTCTTCGGGAGGTAATTAGGTCATGAGGGTGGAGCTCTCCTGCTAGGATTAGTGCCCTTACAAGAAGAGGGCCAAGTACTTGCATCCCCTCTCTCCCTCTGCCATGTGAGGATACAACATGGAGACGGCCAGCTATAACCTGGACGAGGGCCTTTGCCAAGGACTCAATCATGCTGGCATCCTAACTTTGGACTTCCAGCCTCCAGAACTATGAGAAATAAATATCTGTTGTTCATATGAGTCTAGGGCATTTCTATTATAGCAGCCCATGCTGATTAAGACAGGTGGCTAATGAGAGAAGGGCAACGCTGACATTCTTTTAAGAAAATAGGGTAACCTAATAAGGACATGTGCCCGAATATAAGGCCATTTCACCTCAACTTGGAGAAAAGCTGAAGGAATCATCACAGGAAAAATTCTAGATAATTAATTTGAATAGGCTTTAAAAAGATGAATGGGTAATATGAACCCTTTAAATTTGACACCATAGGGTAGGCCACCAAAATTTCACCCCTTGTCCAAAAAATACACAAAAACGAGAAACATATATTCAACAAAATCCCTTAACATTACACCAGAATAGAATGTCTCTTTGCTGGATTGTGAAGTGTCTGCACTTCAAGGTAACTGAATGGGAGATGTGCTGTAGGCAGAGGAGGACATGAGCTGGGTCGACAAGAGCCAGCAGGTGTCCTTGTGGAAATAGAGAGCCAGATGAACAAGGGGAGCATGGCCCTAGCACAGAGGGGACAACTGTGCTCCCCAGGAAGAAAAAGGAAAGCAAGTAATACCAACATCCCTTTTGAAGAAGCCCTCCAACTCTCCATTCTCTGAGAATCCGACAAGCCCCAGAGTATAACACTAAGAAGCCAAATCCCCCTCCAGCTAACACAGTAACCTTTTACACAGGATTCGCTCTTTCTTTTATTGGAATCAAAGAACAGAGAGGCAAAGGGGTCCAGCCTTCATTTGCTCTCTTGTCAAGTAGGGCAGAATTTTATAGGAAGAAATCTTCCACTTTTCTTCTAAAAGACAAGCTTATTCAGAAAAGAGGACTACATGGGAATGGTTTCCAGAGACGGTGTGAGAAGACGAGATGTCTCCTGACCTTGATCTAACCTCCTGTAAAATTTTGAGCTCATATTCAGGCATGCTAGAGTTCTTCCGGCTCTCTATATTTTATTATACCACTTACAGAGGACCCAAGGGGAATTTGATAGAAACTCATGAAATACCAATATGTGGGGTGCTAAGAACTTTACCATTCAGTCATTTGTTCAACAAATGTTTATTGAGCATATACCATGTTTCAGGTGCTGTGTTTGGTGCTAGGCTACAGTGAAGAAGTAAATAAAATTGATCTCTGCCCTAGAGTAATTCTGTCTAGTGGACAGCCCTCCCATCACGGGTTAGAATGACTATTTCCCACTTACACATTGCTTAATATGTCTACACATTAGCTGATGGCTTCATTTAAAAGCAGCATGTAGATCATGGTCAGTACCAATACAACCTTGGCACCTACTATGTCGCTGCTCTGTGGATATGCCTTGGTCTCACTACACTGTCAGTACCATGAAGCCCTCAGTAGATTTTGAAGAAAGATATGAATGGTTTATGTTCTCAGGTAGCTTACAATCTCCTTTAGGAGACAGCCCATCTACATGAAATATAAATACAATATAATTGGGTTCTAAACTGCAAATAGCTCATAAATAGGGTGCCCATACAATTTTTCATCCAAACCACTGCACTTTTCAGAGCAAAAGGGGGCGCTAGCAATACTTAATATAGATACTTTTCCTGGCAAACCAGAACCTAAGATCACTTTCTTTTTTTTTTGCGGGGGGCGGGGGGAGATGAACAGTGAATTTTGCAATTTAAAAATCATATTCAGTTCCTTTCTCAAATAAATAGTTATGGAATATTTGTGATATTCAAAGAGTTATGATAGGATATTTTAGAGGCAGGCTTTGAGGAGGAGATAAAATACATTGCTTGATCTCAGAACTTACTCCCAGAGAAGGAAGACATAAAAATTGCTAACATATTCTGAACACATCCCAAGTGACAGATAACCCTATGCGAAGTTTTTTGCATACATTATGTCAGTTAATCATCAAAACAATCTTACTAGGTGACTAGTATGGTTCCCATTTTATAGATGAGGTTTAGAGTGGTTAAGTAATTTGCCCAGGGTCACACAGGTTATAAGTAAGCAGCTAGCTTTGGAACCAGATACATTCTACTGCAATGCCCCAGCTCTCAGTCTGTGACAAGTACAAGAATAATCCTGAGGAGATAAAAATGTATTTGTAGTTGCAGTAATCATGGAGGGCCGAATGAGGGAGAGTGATATTAGGCATGAACTTGGAAGAGTCAGAAGGATTTTGAAGGCAGAGATTAGGGGGAAGAGCAGCCCGGGGAGGTGGAGGAATGAACCAATAGCCCAGAGACAGGAAAGGTTAAGTGGGCAGGGAAGACTAGACCTGGCTGGGACTTGGTCGTTTCGCATAGAGTAACTGAGAACTGTTAAGGCTGAAAAGGTCAGCTGAGGCCAAAAGTGCCTTCATGTTTAATTTAAACAAATATGAAACTCAGTTTGCATGCCCCGAGTACACTCCATATTTCATTGCATCGAGATCAAGCAGTGCTTCTAGATCAAGAGATCTTGTAGTCAGAGTGTCTCATAAGGCTGGACCGAAAGAGAGCAGCTAGAAGGAAGACAGCAGATGTATATCATCCAAAGGCAGAACGGATGCTAACCAGGGAACTGGCCGCAGTCCTGGGAAATCCCTGTTAGTTAAAATAATGTAAATCAAATCTGGGTTTTTTCATATGAAAATGTTATAATCGGGGTGACATTTCATATCAATGTTCTAATGAAAGCACCCCAAATATTGTAACTAGTAGTCCCATAACTGGTATTTGCTAAAGGATGCCTTTAGTGTATGCATATAAATTAAATAGCATGCTGACACAGTCATAACATTAATGAACTGAAACTCTCCCTAGAGGCAAAGCCTTTGCAGGACTGGGAGGGACTGTGAGACAAGAGCCCAAAATGACTCACAGGAGAGAGGTTATGCACAAGATCACAAAGCCTACCAGCTGGAGGAAAACTGCCATGAAGAACAGAGGGAGTGACCAGTAACTCAAAGCCTGTGGAGTCCAGTCCTGGGCAAACGGACCGGGTTAATCAAGCCCAGTTACAGAGGGTCTCCCTATGTCCAGGTGCCTCCCCCACCAACTTAACCCACATGTCATGGTTGCCACAAAGCAGTGCCTCTAATCTTAATGTCCTCCTGCTCAAAAACTGTCAGTGACTCCTCCATCTCCTACCAAGTTCCAATCCCCCAGACTGCCATTTATGACCCTCCAGAACCTGGTTCTTCTCTGTCTATTGAGTTTAATCTTCTAATACATCTATTCCAATAACCTAGGTTGTGGAAAAGACAGCTTAGTCATTATTCTCAAGCAGGACCAACGTTTTTCGTCTTCATGTCTTTGCCCAGGCTATGAGCTCTGCTTGATAGACTCCCCTTATCACCTCCATTGTGATCTATCAACAGCTCTCTAGACACGAAATCCAGCTCATGTGTCAGCTGTTCCGCAAAACCTGCTACATAATAAATGCTCCGTATACATCTGTTGGGTGGATGGCTGGCTGGATGGATGGGTCTCATCACGGTTCCATTAGCTAGTAGAGTTCATTCCCTTGTCAGTGTGCCAGGGCACACTTCTGTTCCTTTTACAAAGCTCTCTGCATGCTCCCTTTTGTCACTGACACCTGAAGAGAGTTCTCATCTCCATCATTAAATCGAAGGATCTTGAAGTTTGAACTACATTCATCTTTGTATCCCACACAACTTCCAGTACAAGATCTTTCACGGAATGGATGTTCAAGGTATCAGAAAGCAATGTGGTATATTTGGCAGAGGGTGGTAAATGTGCGTAACAGTTATGCTTAATACAAGTAAGGGGCACAACCTACATACAAATGAGTGCCTCGGTCAGTAAATACTCCTGGTACAGCCTTAACCACAGCAGACCAAGGTTAGGTCTCTAGTCTCAAGTAAACTATTGCCAGACATAGTCAAGGTCAGCACTTCCTACTCCTCCTTCAGGACTTTCCCCACTGCACAGCCCCGAAGATTCTAGATGCCCCCTACTCTGTGCACCCTAGCATCCTGGGCATGCACTTTCAGAAACAAGGCTGGCACCATGCTGTGGAACTGCCCCTCCCCGCTCAGGGCAGAGGAGGCAGTTTTGCTCATCTCTAAAATCCATCATCCCCAGCATGGGAGCTGGCACATACTTGGTTCTCAATAAAGTTTTCTTAGTATTTTATTTTAGAAGTATTAGGTTAACATTCTGTTGTTTTTTGTTTTTTAATCTACCGAGTACATCCCCACTGTTAACAAATATGGGATATGTTGCTAAACCTCTCAGGGTAGTGGAACCTAGCCTGACATAAGCTCTGCTTCTTACTAGGGATGTGATCTGAGACAAATAGCTTACATCTCTGAGCCAATTTCCTCATGGCTTCCAGGAGGGTAGCAGTACCTTCCCTGTAGCTATTGTGAGGACCAGAGATTATGTGAATAAAGCACCAAGCAGTGGCACTGGCATTCGGTTAGTGCTCAATAATGATAGCAATTATAAGTGCTACACTAAGAGGACAGGCAAAAGCAAATGTTGGTATATATAATTTTTTCAATGAATATATATATATATTTTTTTTCTAATTTTGGCATTTAAAAAAATCAACCTGACAAAGTTAATTTAGAAACCTCATATAGATATAACCCACATCTTTTGGGCTATAAGGTCTTGTCCACATTTCCATTAAGAATCTGGATCCAAAATACGTATATATAATGGGATATACAAGGGCTGTATTGAGTTGACAGCAAAATACACGAAACGTGGGACAAAAGGTAAGGTTCTAGGGTCTGCCTTCGATCTGGTTCCTGCTCCATGGTTTGCCAAGGAAAATTAAAAGAAAATCAGTGGGGAGAAAAGAGGATGTTTTCTAAACATTAAATATTTAAAGTAAATCCATAAGAACACTTCATATCAGGGATTTTTCATCAGTCTCCATGCCTCCCAAGCATTAAATATGTAAGTGGTACATATGCATGCCATATTGAGAAAAACCAATGTGGAAAATATGTTTCTGACACAGTCTCCAAAGAAAACAATCCAGTGTCTAGCTTCCTATGTAAACAAATGTCATCACATTCAAAGAACAGTACATCAGGAAATTCTCTGGAAGATGTCTATGTTTTCATGAGGTGTGTGTGTGGGGTGGGGAGGCTGGAGAGAGAGAGAGAGAATCTGATAGCATTCCACCACAGAAAAACCTCAGGAGTACTGTCAGGCAAGTCATTAAAAATGCAACACATGCAAACTGTCTTCCATTGTAGATGCAGAGAGGTTTAGTGAAAGCAAAATGATCACTTAAGATCAATTTAAGAAACCTGGCTTCTTACAAATAGGAGTAAGTAGGTGGATTTGTCCAAACCACGCTATTTACATCTTCTAAACCCTATCATTTTGTGCAATGGCTAAAATTTCATGCATGTCACAAGTCTTTCCCTCCTCTCCTGCCACATAATGTGGCTGCTCTGAAGAATGTCAGATTGGAAATAAGGAGAAGAACCATTATTTTGAAATCTTACAAGTCACAACTGAATTTAAACCACACAACTTTTAGCTAACTATTTTAAAAAGGATGAAAGATTTCAAAAAGAAAAAGCCGACGATACTACTTTGCATTGTGCTATAAAAAAAACTTCCTGACACGTTCTCACAACAACAGATTTCACAGACCTAACTCCCTATGTTAGGTGTCTACATAAAGTTAAAACCTTTACGTAGCAATTATCTAACAGCACCTTGAATTCTTCAGGCAAAAGAATATTATATAATTGAGGAAATAACTACTAAAATAGGCCTTGACTCAGCCTCCGATCAGCCTGGAGAGAAGCAGGAACCGGATTTATTCTCCTGCCTGAAAAGTCCTATAAACGTAGATATCGAATATGAAATAACAGCTCTCAAGATACAGGACACGAGGCAGCAGAGGACAGTGATCCCTGACAGAAGGGGAACAAATGAACCAAGCTCTGAAACAGCCACAGAGTAGAGCCTGGAGAAATGTTTTACCATGGTTATGGAGAAGAAACTCAGAGAGAAACAAGTGCTCTCCCAGAGTTAAAAGCCTGGACTCAGAAATGCAGAGAACCAAAAAAGGCTGGCGACCCCAGGGCCTGGGGAGGGCAGCACTGCACAGAGAGAACTCCGAAGGCCTGCAGAGAAAGAGCTCAGCTGAATATTGACCGGCATACGAGGGAAGTACCCACAGTCAGGAGAAGCACCACTAAAGATACGAGCGGGAGCAGTGCCCAGTATTCACAAAGGGACAAGAAGAGTGCCTGCTCCCAACAGCCAGGATGGAGAGCCTCGCAATGTATGGGGCACAGGTTAGAATATTCAGAAGGTTATTGTTTACGCATCGGGGGAAGATAACCTGAACAAATGCTGCCCTGGTCCTCCTACCTAACAAAGCTTAAAAGCAAGATCTGAAATGATCAGACTGCTTCCAAGTGTCTTAACTGTGCCCAACAGCAAAGCTCAAGAATACATGTAGAAATACAAAGTCTCTCTTACCCAACAAGGCAAAAGTCTAGCTTCCAATCAAAAATTACCAAGCATGCAAAGAAACAGAAACATCTGACCCATAAAGAGGTGAAAAATTAGTGGATCAAAATGAACCCCTAAATGACACATATGACAAGAGTTAGTAGAAAAGTCATTAAAAGTTATTTTAACTGTTCAAGAAGCTAGAATAAATACGTTAAATAACAGCCCTATGGAAGCTATCAAGGAGGTCCACATCGAACTTCCATACGAGACAACCTCAGAATTGGAGAGGAACAGTATACCAGGTGGCAGGTTATACAATGCAGAAGAAAAGGCTGTGGAACTTGAAGACACAGCAATAGAATTATGCAAAATGACACAGAAAGACAAAAGCCTTGGCCCTGCTCTCCACAATTCCCAGAGTGTGTGGAAAGTCAAACAAGGCCCGTCGTCCTGGGGCGGAGACAAAATTCACAACGTAGTTGAGGATCCATTTTACAAAGTGAAAAGAAAGTGTTTATTTTTTCTATTAATAAAAGTATGCGAGTTTATAGACTTGTCTCACTTTATAATCTTCCTATTAATGGTTAAACACACTATTTCTAAGAGCTGTCATAGCTACAGAGCCTTCAATAAGCACCAACAAAATTTTTAAGTAACTTTATGGTTTTAAAAAATTAGTTTGACTTTCCCAGCTATATATGGTAATATATTATACAATAATAAAAACCCTTTAGGCCATTTGTTTTCAGTAATTGCAGACAATTCTATTAATGTGATCAAACTCGTAAGGAGGGTTTATTTCACTTGAAAGATTAATGTTGTTTGTTATTGTAAACTAGTTTCCAACTAAACCACCATTTGGCTCATCTGCATGTCCCAGTTCCTATTGTTAAATCTTCTGGATTCTGAAAATATCACTCATACCCAAGGCTGTATTACCCCATATACAAGGGTGACACACATATTTAGCCGTTTTCTTTAGTGTAGTAAGAAATGGCGTATTGTTAAATCATTTAAATACAATCATTTAAAAACAAGATATTTAAATCCAGATGCTTCATCATCAATTTGATGTTTTTTAACAGAACATATATTCAGCTTCTCTTCACAACCTTCCCTTTATTATTCATGAACGCCTAACCAGTCCATACTAGTCACCGGAAATATGATGATGAATGAGACACAATCCTCAAGGTGAAAACTAATTTCACACCATATGTGTGGTCAAGTGCGGACAAAGCACTACGGGAACAGAAGGGAGACGGCGAGTGACTGCCATGGTGAGGGATGAGGGAAAGAGGTAAGAAAAGCTTCACAACCCAGAAGACCTTCCTGTCTGGAAGCATCTGTGGAAGTTCACACAATGGAGAGATTGAAAATGACATTATAAACAGAGAGAACAGCAACTCTAAATGCACAGAAGCATAAAGAAACAAGATATATTCTAGGAATAAATAAATGCGGGTATGGTTGAAGGTAAGTTATGTGAGGAATACTAAAGAGATGAGAGAAATGATGTAGGAATTGAAAAGTAGGTTGGCATAATAAAGCATCTAGTGTAACAGGGTAAGGATTTTCAACTTTATCCTAAAGCAGAAGGAAGATTTCTTTTTTAGTATTACAGCTTTGGGAGCAGTGTGGAGAAATCAACCTGGAGGTGGGCAGAGTTTAAGGCAAGGGCACCAGTCAAGAGTCCACTGCAGTAGCTCAAGGGTGTACGATGAGAAACTGAAGGGGGCAGAGGTAGAAGGTACTGATGAAAGAGACACTTAGGAAGTAGAATAAACAGAATATGAGAATTGATTGCGTGTGTCTGCGTGACACGAAGGTGAGCGAGTAATGAGGGGTAACTCCAGGGTTCTACCTGGAAGTAACTCCAGGGGTGGTAGGCTTTTATTAAATAGAGGGCAAGGGGGTCAAGTCTTGAGAGAAAAATATAATTCTAGGCATGTTGAAATTGAAGTTTATTTGGACTACTTAAGCAAAGTTATCTAGGATACAGGGCGGGGCCAAAGTAGTTTCATAGTTGTGAGTACATGTAACAGAGTTTATTGTTATATTCTTAATTTTTAATTATTGTATTATTTCCCATACAAACAACTGTAAAACTACTTTTGCCCTACTCTGTACACTTGGAAGCAAGAAGCAGGAAACTAGAGCTTCTACTACAGATTAATTGTTGAAGAAATAAAAAGGTGAAAATACTCCATCATAAGCATGTATAGCAAAAAGGGAAGTGAGGAACCCTGTGATAGAACTTTTCACTGAAACATTGATTGGGCTTATGGAGAGACAGAACCAATGATGGAGATATGGAGAAGGAAAAATCAGAGATGCAGTGGAGAAAACAGGAGAGAGTAGTGTCAAGAAGACCAATGGGGAAGAATATGTCAAGGAAGAGAAAATAAAAAATGTCCACTCGAGTTGCCAGTTAAAAGATTACTGGAGACTTTAACATGAATAATTGCAGTGGGTTTTAGGTTTTAAAGCCAGGTCCCTGTTAGATCGGAGGTAAAGAACCTGACATTGCTGCTAGAGATGATTTAAACCTTTAAGAATTTCAGTTACGAAAGGCCCTGTCAACAGATTATATTAATTTTTAGAAGTGCGATTCTAAAAAGTAATTACGGAGTGTACACTGTCAGGCACTGTACTAAGCACTTTACATGCCTTATCTTGTTTAATTCTGGAAAAGTTAGATGACTCCAAAATAGTCTTTCTCTAATGCCAAACTTCCATTAAATTGCTAATCTTCTTACTAAAACATCTACCTTGATCACCTATACTTTAAAAGATAAGGACTGTATCTTATGCTTCCTTTCCTTTGTCCCATCCGGTAAAGTTTTAAGGATGTAGTAAAAACCCAATATCCTTTAAAACTCTTAAAAATATATACTGAGTTACTGCTATATGCAAGACTTTGTATTAGATAATAGAGAAGATTTTTTTTTTACACTATCCAATTCTATACAAGTTTGGAGGCTCACTGAAGAGATAAGGCATGCAGGTGAAATTTTAAATTACAGCTTTAAGCATCAGTTAAGTGCCACTACATTTACAACAGCGTTGTATGAGCTCAGTAAAGGAGAGATTGCTATGAACTAGTGTTGTGCAAGAAATATTTATGCAGCTGGTTAAAGTTAAATAAGGGCTTGAAAATTCTGACAGGCAGAGACAAGGCTTTCCAGGAGGTGGAAATGCCTGAGTAAAGGAATGGTTGTGCATTTCATGAGAGCCAAGAATTCACCGCCAACGATTTATTGAGCAAAATCTTCAACCCTACTGTTCTTTGTCCCCAATTCAGCCCATTTCCAATGTGTATTTTTCCTTCCCTATGTATCTTAAATTGATCTCTTTATCTAGATCCATAAGCAGACACGTCTGTCCATATTCTCTTTCAACATTGACAGCTTCCTCATCATTCACTCAGCATCATTAACACCTCTGTGGATCCTTGGTTCTGCTTCTAGAGTTCCTTCCATAGATCTGCTTTGCATACTGCCTCCTCTAGCATCCTACTTAGAGTTTCCTATCTGCACATTGGGACTAACAGCTTCTCTCTATGTGCCAAACCTTCCCTGGACCACCAGATATCATCCTCTGCCTCCTGAATTTTTCTCTCTTCCCTCTCCATGCTCTGCACTTTCTCCCTTGTAACTCACTGATGTTTTTCCCACACTAATTTGCTCTAATACCTCCTGCAGCCAACTATCCATTTCCCTCTTCCAAGCTCTCCTGGCTCAAAATCACTCTTTATGTTCAAGGCTCTAAATCATAACTTATGGGTTGGAAATCATTAATCATGTACAGAAAGAACAGAGCTGACTGGGTTCTTCAAGAACTAAAACAATCTGGTTTCATGTCCATTTTTTATTTAAGTTACCTATAAAAACATTTGTATGACCTGTAGGCCATACACACACACACATACACATACACACACATACACATATGCGTATACACACACAGACACAGAGTGGTGCAAAAGTAGGTTTAAAGTTGTTTGCACAGAAGATAATGCAATAATTAATAAATAATAAAATAAGAATAAACTGTGTCTCCCATACTCACAACTGTAAACCTAGTTTTGCCTCACCATATATATGTATATATATATTGAAAAGAGAGAGAGAGAGAAGTTGAAGAATGGCAGCTCCTTGAAGACATTTTTATTCAGCTCAAGTTTATCATTAACAACGGAATGTGAAGACTTACTCCATAGAGAGAGAGATCAGTATGTCCTTCGAGCTATTATTTGAGCTCAGATTCTAAAAATTAAATATAATTTAAGGCTTTGTGGGGGCCCCAATTTTCTTCTGAGACTCTGATAATATATATGTCTATACATTTTAGAAATTTAATAGTGCCTTTTTTAATCACCTGACTGAAAACTCTAGCCCAAAAACTGTGGCTATGGTTGTAGCCAAAGCCAGAAAAGAGTTCAGTCATAAGGTCTGTTCTCTCACTAAATCTGACTTTGACTGTATACCGATCATTTGCCCTCTCTTCTGAGATGACTAGTAGTCACATAAACACAGTCCAGTGACAATTAGAAGCCCAAATCAAAATTATTCCATTCCTAAAAAGCATTAGACTATTACTATCAATTTAACAAACAAAACGCCTGTATGCCTTAAGCACTTTGCTGGACACAGCATGCATAGAGATAAATAAAACACTTATAAGACACAAGATCCTCAAAACTCACACCCTGAGATGTAACCAAGGTGAGATGTAACACACAATCCTAAGAGTAAAGAGATTTACAAAGCAATAGAGGAACACTGGGGGAAAAGTGTAAAAAAAACCTGCCTTGAGCAGTCACAGAAAGATGTGCAAGAAAGTGATATTTAAATTGGGTTTCAAAGGAAGAAGGAAAGACGAGAAGATATATATATACACACACACACAGAGAGAGAGAGAGAGAGAGAGAGAGAGAGAGAGCGCGCAAGCATGGGCTATTTGCAGACAAAAAGGACATGTTATCTCCGTAGCTACCATTTCAGAAACGGTGAGACTGAGGCAGGACACTGAATTCACTTGCTAAAATATCAAACGGCCACTGGCTTCAAACCCGGCTTTGTATGTTCTGTTCAATGCACGAGCCCCCTTCCAAGGACGAGGGAGCACTTTTCAAGTGGAAAGGGAAGGAATCATTATTGCCGCAGTTAGAGTTTCTTAAGAAGTTCTTTTTATAAAATCTTCACTCATCATGAACTAACATTTTATGGCTGAAGCTATAATTTTCTATCTGTCCATGAAACGCTTTAAAAACCTAGTCCTGTGAAAAATGCCCGGGGTCCAAGGTCACTTAAGAGGTTTGTGAAACTTTTTAAATTGTATGCAAAATGTTTGATATATGCATTTTTCTGTGGGAAAAGGTCAGAACATTTCAACAGAGTCCTAAACAGGTCTATAAACCCCTCCCACAAAAGGCTAAGAACCACTGAGCTTTGGAGAATTTTGCTAAGCTTTTTAATATTTTCAAAAAAGGGAAATAAATACGTAAAATTTGGTCTCATATATAAAGAAATATACTTCATATTTAATAGGGAAGAACATTAATATATTCTATTAATAATGTAACAACTTGATAATGAGACACTGAAGTGACCCTTTCCCGTATTTCTAATAAGTACTCAGGATGTTAACAGTGAAAGGATCATTTAGAAAGTTAATTTCCTTTTTCATCATGCTTGTTAAGTGTTTACTTTAATTCACATCCTGTGTGACCCTATGGGAAAATTTTTTAACTAATACTGGGGAAAATCCCATAGGGTTACACAGGATGTGAACTGGGCCTGTACTGAACTACCTTTGGCTTGAAAAATAAAATTAGATAGGTGAGTTTCACTTTCTGTTTGTCATACGTTCCACTTTCTGGTTCCCAAAGTTTAGATTTATAGCATAGCTGCGTTTCTGAACTGGCAGCTCAATAAAAGCCCAGAATTCTTCCTCTGTTTTTAAGGAATGGTTTCTCAGTGTTGCACAGCAAAATCCTGCCTGCAGAAAATGCAAGCCTGTAGTGCGAATTACGGACAGGCTGGTGGCGCACTCCCGGGGCGCGGCCCGTACCTGTGCTCGCACAGCTCAGCTGTCGCTTTCCATTTCCTGTGGAGAACACACATCACACCACTTCCCCTATAGAAAAAAGAAAGCAGCCCAGCTTAATTGCTGATGGAAACACTGTCATAGTTTCCACTGGCCAAGCTTGAAACCATTACTGATCTAACCTTCATTAATTTTTCCACAACAATTTGCAGAAATGTCAGGAAGCAGCTGCACGAAAACTGATTAATTGTCCTTATCACCACAACTTCACCAGGTGCTGTGTGTGTGTGTGTGTGTGTGTGTGTGTGTGTGTGTGTGTGTAAAATAATGTATATATGCTATATATATATATATATAATAATTTCCCATTTAAAAAAATATATATATAAAATTTCCAGTTTAAAAATAAAATTTGAGATTTTTCTGTTTGGATTGGTATTGGTGGTGGTATATCTGATTCTGAAAAACCCAGATCTATTTCTGACAGCTTCCAATGGCCCAAACATTTTCAAATCTGGAGGAGGTCCCATGAAGTTTGGGACAGCATCCATGAAGGAAAAGATTGCTTCCTGCCGATTACTCAGTTATATCTGTTTAAACAGACATTAATGAATGCAAGTCTTATAGCAACACTGCATTTATTAGTCAATCACAGAAGCTAAAATTCACTTCCGAAATGTGAATTAGAAAATCAAGTGCTCTTTTCCATTTTTTTTCCCCTTGCTTCTCTCCCTCATCATTTTCGTTTGAGCTATACCATCTGTCTCAACCTTTCAAATAATGTACTGTGCACGGCTGGCAAAAACAAGTGGAACAGTACACCTCATAACCCCAAGTACGCAGCCAGTGAGCATCTATAAAAGTGGTACACAACGAAATCTGGCCATCTGGGGATAACTGGTTTCAGCAAGCTTAGCTTCTCAGCCAGCACTCAGATTTGCAGACTTTTAACTAGTTGGCAAAACATCAACTAGTGTTCGAGAAGAGAAACACTAACAAACATTTTTTTTTTCTAAACACAAGAATTCAGATAGAAATTTTCAAAGGTGTACTTGCCAATGCTGCTGACGAGAAGGTTTCAAAAGCCAAGATCAAAGCACTGTCAACGTCCTTGCAATGGTGACAAAGTCAATCCAAATGTAGCATTTTGCAGCACTACTAAACTTTTGGAGGATGGACATGTCTTTCCTTCCCCATATTGCCCTGGATACACACGTACAAGGGACGAAAGCCGAACAGATGCTGCATCACGCGAAGTGCCTTTCAGACGCAGCTCTGAGACCCTGGGAGGAGTTCCTCCTAGGACTGCATTAAAACAATCCGAAGGCACCCTTCATCCCAGATAGGTAGGCTCCCAGCAAACCCCAAACAAAAGAAAAATAGGGTCTGGGCCATGGCGGTGCACGATATTTATGTACTAACGGGACATGGTGCATCGTGGCCCTGCTCATGGACGCTGGAGCCAGAATACCTCTTTCGAATCTCATCTCTGATATCCAGTAAACACATGAATCACCTCAGGCAAGTCACCTAACCTTTCTGGGCCTTAGTCTTCCCACCTGTAAAATGAGGGTAATAATAATGTTGTTTGTTTAAAAAAAAAATACATGGTGCTTAGAAATGGCGATTGGAAGTTAAATGTAAATATTAGTTAGTAATTCTATATTTTTCTCTTGATATTTGAGGTATACATTAGTCTAAAAAGAGGAGGAAACAATGCGACAGGAGTTCCTAAATGAATTTATGAAAACCCATCGGGTTGGCTGAGAGACTCCCTTTGCCAGTGTAAGGATACCAGTATTGCCAGAGTACCATTAACCGTGGGTCACACAATCAGGGTTAAATTTTCTGTTCTTTCTGTTGACTCATTCAGGTGTCTTGGGACAACATGCTTTGTGATGCCATGGGACTCAGGGGCAAGCACTGCTGGAGAGGACCACGCCTCACCGCCACCAGCAGCAGGCCTGGAAATGGGAAGAGGGAAGGAGAAACGCCACCGCCGGCCAGGGAAGTGCGAACAAAGAGGCACACTGACTGCTGACGAGCGCCTTCATCATAACCACTGAATAAGACAAAGGAGCTCATTCCCCTGGCACTGAGATCAGGGCCGAGGTGCCAGGAGGCCACACAGTGCAGGAAGGACACCGTTTTTAATTCCTGTTCCACCGTGTGACCTTAAGTACCTCACTGTACTCTCCAAGGCCTTAAGCTCCTGCTGTAAAAGATGGTTTTTCGTCTACATCGGAGCTTCTCAACCTTCTTGCTGCCATGAGACCCTCTGGCAGTCTGCTGAAGCCTGTGCATCCCCTCTTAACAAAGTGTCTTAAACTGTGTAAAATAAAATATGCAGGGTTATAAAGGAAACCAATTATAATGAAATGTAGTTATCTCAAAAAAGTTAAAATAAACTGTTGACAGTCATACATGGGATTCTTTATGAGAAATTAGAAATAAGATGTAGTGAAGGATAATATCCATCACAATTTTGAGTAGTCATAATCATAAAGGTACTAGAGACATTAGCCACAACGACAATGTTATATGAAAATATCTGTGATTTCTACTGGTGACAAAATCACAGGCAGGGCTAAAAACCACTATCATTTGTTCCCTACATTAATTATGAAGAAGGTGCTGAAGTTCAGTTACAGGTTAGTGAAAATACAGTTAAAATTTTTTCTTAAGCAAATGCTCAATCCCTGTGAATTCTATCCATTTGTGGCTAAGGTCCCCAATCTAAGAAAATAACTAACCCCTTCATAATTCCAGTGATCTAGGATCAATGATTACACTGTATCTCTGGCTACCTCCACAGAGTATATTCACAAAGGAAAATGGAACTATCCTCTCCTTTCCAAATGTGTGGAAACAAATTTACAGGATGAAGTGTCTTTCCTGTCAACATCCAAGAGAAGAAGGGAGTGTTTATTGACTTGGAAATGAGCTACCCAAACATTCCCAGGCCTTCCCAGCCTACAGGCATTACAGATGAAGTGGCATCAGTGCCAATTAACCACATCTCCTGTTCAGCCCCACTGGCTCCCACAGGACCCGCAGTCCCCGTGAAAAGTCCCAATCAAGTGTTTCTAGGATGCCAGCAAGGGAGACTTTCAAGAGCCCGCTGGCATTCTGACAGCCAATCCCAACACCATCTGCCACTCTTCCTTCCTACGCCAGCTCCCTCTAGTGTCCCCCGGAAGGAACCCCTCTGCTGCCTGTGCAGATGGTGTCCCTTGTGAAGATGCTAACGTCCATGTGCTCCCACAGTCCGGGGAGCCCATACATCTAGGCAAGAGGGGTTCTTGCCTTGGGCCCCATGCTTTAGAAGGCCCATGTACCACAAACACACACAAAAGAAATTTATTGAAAAACACATGGGCACCTTTGTCTGTCACTGGCATCCAGATGTCCCATATCCTAATGGTCCCAGCTCCTCACTACAGCTGTTCAGGCCCCAGAGTACTGTTTCTCCAGATCTCGTGCCCAATCTCTTTGCTTTAATCAAAAAGCAACTGAGTTGGAATGCCCTGAAGGTTTGTGAGTTGTGACATTGCAGAGTGTGGTGTTAGTCACCATTGCAAAAGCCGAGGGAATGTGGGCAGCATTCAGGCTTAGGTAAAAAGACAAGAGATACTTAGGTGTTTCTCTCTGATGGTATCAATGCAGAGATTCCTGTGTAACAAGGTATAGGAGTGCCAATCATCCCTTTCGTTGCTTCTCTAGTGCTCTGATCAGTGGTTCTGGAATTATTCATGACAGTGCTGTATTTGGAACAATCACATATGGCACGTGAGGAACATTTTGCAATTAAACAATTCTTATTCTTAAATTTGTGAAGATGTGAACTGCATGAAGCATGATGCTATGTCTTTACATTAGCAACTAAATGAACACTGAACACTAAGCCTGGATGTGAATTTGCTTCTACTAAAATATTTTAAAAGACAGTAAATTTCCAAAACAGAAATATTTAAAAGCTTCCGCTTTGTTTAAATGATTTTGGATTTAAAATGATTACTATAATCATTATAATATAGTTTGCTTTTTAATTTTAACATATAATTAAAAACAGCTTTTTGAAAATAGGTTAGTTTTAAATTTTTTACTTACTCTAATTTACATTGTTGATGAAAATTTATTGATATTTTGCATACTTTGAATACAATTGCATTTTATCTTTAACTCCCTCAGGTCACTGAGAATAAGCACAAGTTATGATCTTGGTATATGTAAGTTTTTTGTATTTCAGAAACTTAAAAAGCTAAAGGGGAAAAGATAGAAAATATAAAATCAGTCAGTCTGCTTAAATTTTTAAAGCTGGAAAAAATGAAAGTAAACACTTTTGTCAAACATGACCCATATAAAATTCAGTAACAGGACATTACAAATTCTTTAGTTAATGAAGATTTAATTACTCTTCAAAACAATAAAAATGAGCCAGAAAATTATCCTCATCCAGAAATTCCTGCAACTGCACATCCTTTACAAATAAAAAATTTGTCACTGGTCAAATGTAAGAAGAATGTATGAGGACCTCCATTTGAACTCTTGCCTCGGAGACCCCACAGATACTGGCAGCAGTAGCCAAATCCCAAGTTGTGTGCTCTTAAAGTCCAACCAAGCTTGGCTTCTAACCAATTCTCCTTCAAGACTGTCTTGAAAGCAGTTCCATCAAGTTTTTGCCTGCATTCTTCTCAATCTCAAAAAGTTTGCTGCAAGTACCTTGTCACTACGTAACATGATGTCTCAGATCCAGTCCAAGGAGCTGGGAGGACAGCAGGTATGCCCGTCATAGCTCATCCTGGAAATCCTCTGCTCCATCTCAGCCAGATGCAACACCAGAGCTGACTACCAGTGAGTGGTAACACATACGAGAAGGGAGAGAGGAGGGGCTCTGCAGCTTGAGTCCAGTAACTTCCAGACATTTATAGACAGAACCATGTACTTGGCTTACCCCTCTTTCCTCTTTATTCTGTGTTCTCCCTGCCACCCAGGCCCTTCGGGCTGCCATGTGCTCCACCATCTCCACGCTACACGTACTGCTGCATCTCCCTATCAGCATAATTCAAATTAAGGTCTCGTTAGGGTGTCCAGCCTTTTGGCACCTTCTGTGCCACACTGGAAGAAGGAAGAGTTGTCTTGGGCCACACATTAAATGCACTGCGACATGTAACCAGAAAAAAAGTCTCATGATGTTTTAAGTAAATTTTCAATTTTGTGTTGGGCCTCATTCACAGCCACCCTGGGCTGCATGTGGTCCATGGGCCACGGGTTGGATGCCCCTGGCAGTAGGAAGAAGCATGGCAGTGGAGGCCAAAAGAAAATGAAACAGGCCTCCAAAAGCACCCTTCCACATTTTTGCTCATTATCCAGATCTTAAAATTCGAAAGATAAACCTTGTAGCAACTTTTTTTCAACAATTTACATGAGCACTATGAATGTTTTGGATGAAGTTGTCCCTTTATACTTGGAGGCTTAGAGGAACGTTATTTCCTAGACATCTGGATTAAAGGACTGACTCCTGCAATAATCCATATCAATTTTTGTTTAAAGATCTGTGTGAAGTCTTGATTTTCATGTTTTAAACAGAGCAAGAATTTTAGAGATTTTGCGGATATATATAGAAGTCTATATATGTTAGTATATACATACATATGTATGTATATATGTATACATATCCTTAAAATCGAGAAGTTGGTGGTGAGATCGGGGAGGGTTGAGCTACTTGCCCAAGGTTTGCAAGTATCCTGTGCAACCCAAGGTAGGAACCTCTGTGGTTTCCTGACATCCCAACCAATGCCCTTTCCAGTTAATCACTGTTCCCTCCCCACCAGAATTAACTACCCTCACAGGATGTTTATGCGATTCCATGTAATATTGGTATTATTCAATTTAGAAATCACTCGTTAAGGTTTTAATAATATTACAAAATAATACTTAGAAATCACTGAGTTATCAGAGACATCCTTCTTATAAGTTATTTTATTCATTATTACTAAATGTATAAACTCAAGCACATCTAATTATAAGAAACAGCACAGGGAATATAGTCCATAATATTCTAATAATTATGTATTGTGCCAGAGGGGTACAAGATTTAGTAGGATAATCACTTAGTAAGTTATATAATGTCTAATCACTGGGGTGTACACCTGAAACTAATATAATATTGTATGTCAACTGAAATTGAAAAATAAAAAATGAGTTAAAAGAAAAAAATACTAAAGAAATTGCACAGAATATTTCCCAATTTAATTTTCAAAGATATCTAAAAGAGGATTGAATAATGATACTATTACAAGGAAAAAGGTTTTAAAATGTGTTCCTCAGAAAATATTAACTAATTGCATCTTTTCTGAAGAATGATTCACAGTACCAATCTTTAAATTGAATTAATTTATTTTAAATTTTCATCAGGTTTCCAAAAAGCATCAAACATGTGCATGGACACATTAACAATAATAAATAAATATAATTATAGTAGTGAATGTTTAAAATAAAATAATAAATATCTTAAAATAAATGACTCTCTTCATCCACTGGGTCACCTCTACATTCTACGCAAAGTCTTAAGTGAACAGACCTTCTACCCCTTATGACCCACGGGTCAACCAGGTTACTCCCCAAAACACAAATTCAAAATGTCTGATTGAGAAACTCCTTTTCAATATTTGAAACTAACTCTTTAAAGTAAAACATCTCGTTATAAATTCTTAGTTAGAAGAAATGCCCATTAGAAACATGTTTAAATAGCTTAAAAACAAAAGTTTATATGAGGACTCTGAATAGTTCTATTTTTACTGAAACTAGTAGAAAAGTTGTTGATAACTAACCAAAGCATTTCAGTTCCTGTTCCTGCGAACTGGAAAAGGTTTGCCTGTAATTTTAAGGCATACATAATATAGTGCTAGCTAGTTTGAAAGAGTATATCCCTTTGACCTATAATAGTCAAAGGAAATTTCAGAGTTAATTAAGTTTATCAAAATGATGTTGTTATATGTGCCCTGACCCAATAGCAATCTTCCATCTACTTATAACAACCTAAGTTGCCATACAATGTTTAGTCTCCCTCCATTAATACTGTATTTATCAGTTAAGAACATTTAATCTATTTGGTTTTATCAGAATGACTGATGCAAGTCATTGGTCGACATTATTCCATCCTATCCTGAACAAATGAATGAAAGAATGAATGAATATCTAGATACACACAATCAGACCAGTTCTTGTCATCTCCTCTAAGGCCACAGATACAAAGTGTAAGAAGATACATATGCTTTCAAAAGCAATATAAGCACAAATATATTAGAAAATAATACTGAAGTGAAATTAACTTTTTTCTGTCTCTCAAATTTAAAAAGTCCACATGAATATTTTATCTTTGTTAAATAAACATTTCCAAATTTGGATTAGAGCATTCTTAAAATATACATTATAAACATCTAAATTAACATATAGTTTAATTCGAACATTTTAGTAACTTTACGAAACATGTTAACATATTCAACTCCAAAAACTCAACATTTATATTTTGACATAATAAAAATTATTGTCTTTATACACATATCATACACATATTTTTTATTTGTTTTAGAAGCCAAAGAACTCAAGATTCAGAGTTCTATGGCAAAGGCCCTGTCGGTTTATCAGTTCAACTACAATGTTTGGCTATTTAACATAGAGGTAAACATGGTCGCATGTTACACCTGACCTTAATATTCATGCATGTGGGCTGCAAAGCAAACAGATAGAAGAAATGAAGGTTTTTTTTTCATAAGCATAACCAAGCTGAAATTAAAACAGGATAAATCCTACAAGACACAAACCTACCAGCCACAGTTCCCAGTTTAGGGAAAAATAGAATATTATTAAAATGAAGCAAGAAGAGATAGTAAAGGAGAGTAAAAAGCAAGGTTTACTCTGTTCTGTCTCAGTCTCAGTGGTCCTTCCTACTTCTGAGATTGCTAGCTGGTTGAAAAAAATCTTCACAGTGTCTACCAAGGTAGAAGACATCCCTACATTTGGGGAATTCCTAAGAATATTTAGAATATTTACCTGTGCACACAAATAAACATGCTGACCCTATCCATCCCAAGGCTTCTGATAAGATGGGAAAAGCAGCCTCAGAAAACATCATGCCAACTCAATTTTTAATGAAGAAGAATACCAATTTTGTAGTGGGTAAAATATGATGAGAATGTATGGTAATTTCTTTAGAATCTCTGAGTCCCACTACTATTAATCTAATAACTAGATTCCTATATTCTAGCAGGTTAAACACATGTAGGGTTTACAATGGTAGGAAATAGCTTCGAGGGGTAATAGCAGTAGCATATAACACATCATAAATGTGCTTTCATCAAGCCATCTTCCTATAAAACAGGCAAACTTACTTATATTGGCCAGTTTCCAATAAGAAGAATGTTCTTTTATTTTAAATGGTGCATATCTTTTCTCTACCCAGTTATATTTCCCAGCCCCTAGCCTAGAATACAATAGGAAATCAGCAAATGTTTATTGATTGAGTGATCAAACAAGTGAATGGGTGAATTGATGGATGGATGGATGAATGAATGAATGAATGAATGAATGAATGAATGGATTACAACTGTACTCACACATACCGTGCTCATGTACAATCAAGCATTTGTGGGGTTAAGGAGCAATTGCTTCTTCTTCCATTCCACTACCATTTTGAATTGCTCTCCTTTTATTGCTTTTGAATTATAGGGTGGTCAGTTATAATTTTAAATTACTCTTTGTACTATTATGGGTGTCTCTGTGAAAGTTTTTTTATTTTCCCCATTTGCTGTAATAATTGATTTAAAAAAACAACAAAAAACTAAACAACCATGATATAAATCTCATCACTTTACATTCTTATAGTAATATGCTACTCATCTTCACAAAGCAATTTTAAAATTTTTATCTATTATTCCTAAATGTTAAATTGTTAATAATATCCCTACGACATCCTGTTAGATTATGGCATCCCTGCCCGGTTTCCTCAGGGTGAATGTGGCACAATGTGCCTGCATATGACTGCACGTCTGTTTATTGGCACATAAATATCCTTGAGGACAGGAAAAGAACTGGTGTGTGTGTGTATCTGTGTGTCGATGTGCACACTCACTTCCCTGGATTGTTCTCCACGGAAAGCTCCCTCCACATGGGAAAGGAGCCAAGGAGAGCCCGAGGACTTCCCTGACTCTGAGCCAAGGGTGTGGAAAATACGTGCACCCCGATCAGCTGGGTGCTTGTAAGAGAAGGAGTGGGAAGGAGGGAAGAGGAAGCAGGGAGGAAGAGGGAAGCTGGCAATATGTGTTGAAATCTTTTAGCTGTGAGAAAATAATCTAGGAACCTAACAATTCTGAAATATTTTTAAGTTTGCAAAGATTTCTCAGGACTAACAAACACATTCGCAAGTGATGCCTCTAAATCCAGCCAAAGCTCTAAGATCTACTGAGGTTTATATAAACTTGACCCATTAAGGAGAAATCACTGAGGAAAGCTCAGCCGTTTCTCTCACTGATGTAGTTTAATTATTTCCTCAAGATAAGTAATAACCTTTAGAATGTTTCTACCCCCTACCCTGATGAAACTTCTTCAAAATCCATCCCATAATCCTTACCCTGCAAAATACAGTGGTCCTCTCTTAGGTCATAACATTGGTGATGACTCTGTAGCACTTTACACTGCGGAAGATACCTTCCTTAAATATAGAGCTCCCAGCTCAGGATCTGACACACAGCAGACCATATGCAACAGCCCTGCTCTCCATAAAGCTCCGCTTCTCTTAGCATGGATAATTGCCTCTCTTAGTTTTCCAACGGCATTTCTGACAGCTAATATACTCAGGAGTTCTCTATCTGATCTTCAAGGTTGAAGCATCATATTGTCTATATGCTCCTCCATTTTTCCAGAGTCAGAATTAAGGTCTCTCTTCTCATGTTCTCATAACTCTTTGCTCTACCCTTGTTACTGCACTGATCATGATCTGCTTTGGGTTTTACTTGACTGAGTACCTATTTTATATCCTCAACTAAATTATTGGCTATTTGGGAACAGGGTCATTCTCATTTTTCTCAGTACACACATCTAGCACCAAGCAAAATGTCTTGTACATAGCTGATTTTCCATAAACATTGATTGGATTCAAAGGTTTACTGAAATTGTTCAGTGGAATTTTAAACTCCTTCCTGTTTCCCACCCCTCATGTAGCCAATTACATGCCACAACCTGTAGACAGCTTAATGACAGTGTCTCTTCCATCTTTCCCCTCCTTGGTAATCCCATTACGACCAGCCTAGTTCAGAACCTTATTACTCTCATGGGGACTATCCCAATAGCTTCTTAATTTGTCTCCCTCCAAGTTTTTGACTTCTTATTGGTGAGGTGAGATATATTTCAAAACCATAATCCAATCATGTTACTCCTTAGCTCAAAAGTGGGTAAAGATTCTTGAATATCTAACGAACTGATGTGTTAATTACACATTCAAGGTCCTCTCTACTCTGCAGATCTCCATTTTTCTTTCCTCTTCTTTCACGGCTCCTCTTCACTTTCCAATGCTGTGTTCCAAACACACCCTGTTACTTTTCATTCCATGAGGACACCCATATTTTCCGTTCTAACTCTTTGCTTATGTGGCTCTCATTCTTTCTATGTATCAAAACCTTGTCCATCTCTAAAGACTTCCTCAGGAAATACTTCCTGATCCCCAAGCCCTTCCCCCCACACTACCACAAGAAAATGCATATGATTCCTTTCTCTTCTGAATTTGCACCACATTTTATTTTTGCCCTTCTGAGGGTGCTACTCCGGCTTCTTACATCCAAGTTCAGTATATGCTAGTATTATCGCTCTTTTAAGTTCACAGGCAACTTGAAGGCTAAAATGCAGACTTACTCATTATCGTATTTCTCCAACCACCAGAACACTAAATTTCATATGGCAGAAATGCCATAAATATTCATTGAATTTAATCGAACTAAAGCTTTTACAAATAGCCAAAAAAGCTCAGGTTCCCTGTAAGAAGGATGAGGGCTCAAGCCAACTTAGTGTTGGCATCTGTGATGATTGGTATTCTCAAAATTTCCACTTAAGGCTGATGACAGAATCAAACTCTGCTACAGTCAATGAATAATTTATTTGTGCACAAAACATTCTGTTAATGGAAATCTTTTTATGGCTGAAGAGCTGAAGTATATTTACTGCCCTCTAGTTATTAAATGTTTGCTTTAATCATTAATACACAAGGTAGTGACAAATGATAATTACAGGACCATTATATGCTCTTAAACTGCATTCATCAAGAGAACCTCTTCTAAAATTCAAAAACTTCTCAGTGGACAGGATGGGGGAGGAGGTTACACTGGGACCAGCCAACTCACTGCCACCACCCAATTTAAGAGCCTAAGGATTCTGTTGTTAGGAACACCACCAGCTGAGACAACAGCTTTAGATTCTAACAATTTACACATTTTTTCAGTTTTAGTGCTCAAGCAAAAATTGCCCTGCCTCCCTTGAACTAGATTGATTCAATCAAAAACATTACAGCAAAGGAGAAGTGTGTATGTTTGCGCATTCCCCAGGTTTCCAAGCCTGCCAAAATATGTTCCTGTGCTGTGCTATTTCAGCAAGTTGTGAGATGACAATGACCATACTCCTCAAAAGGAAAAGAGAGCTATTTTGCCCGTATGTTGTTATTTTAGGAGGTTGAAAGGCACACTTCTGGCTGCTGTGAGTACTCTGACAAGTACACACGTTCCTGAGGAGGTAATTTTGGGGGTGGGGTTGGCAGGAGTAAAGTTGAGAAAACCTAAAACCATCTTAAGCTCTTGGGAAATATTTAAGGAGCTGGAAAAAGAGCAAAAAGAGGAAGAACACTCACGTCTTCCAGTGAATTCCTGTTTCCAACGATAGACCCTCTTGAAAAAATGAGAAGTACATGTTTTTTTATCTACTTTTATCTCCAGCTCAAGTGGTATACAATCATATTCATCATCCTACTCCCCAAACCAGCTACTCTCTTTATCCTTTTCTGTAAAGTAATATTCAAACTCCGGGGCTCAAAGCCTGGTGTCGTAATTGACAGTGTCCCCGGAGGGGCAGGGCACATGCACACACACCCCTACTCTATCCAATCAGGCAGTCCCACTTTGGCTTCCTGCCCACTCTCCATCCTATTGTCTGTGTCCTGTCGCTCTCTCTTTATTGTCACCACTCCAATTCAGGTCCTCCACAGCCATCCGATTGCCCACAGCCCCAAGCCAGGGGACAGAAGGTTCTCTGCATCCACTTGGCAAACTTCCAAAGGACAAGTCTAGGCACTGTACCCTCGGGTAAATGGAAGCCAGGGACAATTATCAGAGGCAGTGACCCGTGGAAATATCAGGAGAATCTTGAGGAAAAGAATTTGAACGGAAAGTAGTCACAAGAACGCCGTGATGCAAACCCTGAGACGTGAGGAACTACGGAAGAGACTGGAAGAAGTGAAGTCAGAAAGAATTCCCTCAACCTGAGATTCAATGTTCCCTGAAGTTTTCTACACAGTGCTTTCGTCTATGATGTAGGCGTGGGACGAGAGGTAAAGGGCACAACAGGAGGTGACAGCTCTTGTGTGAATTAAGGTAAGTTCCTCCTAAATGGCTTCTGTGCCGTCAGGAACTCTCACACCCACTCACCCCACCCTCACCTCCACCCCTACGCCATTCAACACAACCGGGCAGGATCCATGTTCCGAAAGTGCCGCTCTGATTACATCACTTTGCTGCTCAAAACTTTTCAGGGGTTCCCCACCCCTGCAGGCCAAATTAAATGTATAGCCTCAGCCCTGAAGTCAGACAGCTGTGCTCCACATTCCCATTACAGTGCCACCTGCTTCTCCCAAGAAGCCTTTATATTCAGAGGCCACGTCTTTACTTTTTCTCATTAAATCTCTTCAGAGGTCATTGTTTTGTTCCCGTGGTCCAGATAAGGATAATAAAACATGTTTCTGAGTGAAATGTGGGGATCTTTGTTTTGTTTTGGTTAGACGGGAAGGGATTGTTGTTATTTTGCTTTAAGAAGAATTTTTTGCATTCAAAAAGAACACTAAAAAAAAAAAACAATACAGAAATTTGTCCTTATGGCTCTGCTCTAGATATTTAATAAGTATCAGACTTGCTGATTCATCTCACTAATATGATTAAAATTAAATCTGTGCCCAGGTATCAATTTGCAGTCCCCAAATAAATTGCAAAAGAAAACGTACAACCAAATTTTTTTATTAAATTTAACAAATATTTATTGAATAGCTACTATTTTTTTCAGTCACCATTTTCAAGGTTGAAGAGGACACCAATGAAGTCCTTGCCTTTGAGCTGCTTACAGTGCAGCATGTGAGATAAGAACCCCACAAAAGTCACTTCACTATAAAGCATGAGTACAAATATATGCACAAGAAATGACATGGAAGAAATGTAAAGTGTTAAAATGGTTCAGAGATAAAAAGAAACAGAACGTGAAGATCTCTAAGTGGGTGATTTTGTCCAATATCCAGTTTAGCAATTTATGATGAAACCTATCATTGCCAAGGAAATCAGAATTCTGAAGACCATTCTTGATCTATAAAAATGTTGCTTTGAGTTTGAGATTCTCAGAGCAGGGGGAGTGACTGGGTGAACTTAAGAGTTTATATCACCAAGGAAGGCAGAGGTGTGCTGCCACCAAAATTCCCTTCATTAATGAGCTGGGACTCTTCCTCAAACTCCAACGTAGCTTCTATTTCCTTACATGATTCGTACTGAACAGAATACAGTGACCACATCAACAAAACTCCGATATTTTTGAATACTGACAGTCAACTAGACCAGTGATCTGGCAGCGAATGGCATACTGTCTGAAGTTAGGAAAACAGAATTCTGGTTCTATGACTCACTGATACAGTAACTTTGAGCAAAATCATTAAATTGTAACCCCACGAGCCTCAGCTTCTTCATACACAAAACAAAATGTGAGTCATATCTATATACTCGCTATTGCCTTTAGTGAGAGACTGTCACATGGGAGCCATTTGTAAACTGTAAAACATTACCCAAATTTCAGGTCTTCACAGAAACAAGGCATATGATTACTAAGTCGCACTGTGTAGCTTTTGTGTGGGGAGGAAAAGGTGAACTGCTCCTCCACACAGCCATCCCACACTGCAAGCTGAAGTGAGGAGACAGGAAGAATGACAGGCAGGAGGGAATATTATGAAATGATACTAAAGCGACCCACAGTCAGTTTTTCAGATGCCTACAGAACGCTTGTGGAGCAAAACGCGCTTTGCTAGACTGGTTTCCCTAATGCCTGCTGACTGAATGATGAATTCATAAATGGGTGCAAGTATTGAATGTATGAGAAACAGTCGAGTGACATGTTTGAAAACCAAGCAGGAGGAGTCAAGTTTTATAGACGAGGGTAAGAAAAAAAATTGGGAAAAATAAAGCCACGTAGCTAACAGCAAGGGGCTCCACTTGGGTTGTAACGGGAATACTCATGGTTGTCCTTATAAGCAGACCATAAGCATCCGTACGTTTCACATCAGTTTAGCAACAGTCAGAAATACTGAAACACTCTTAAGTTACCTTAAAACACGGAAGACCCAAATGGAAGAACTGTACACATCCAAAAAGCTATAAAAATGACCTTCTATAAAAGGAAATATTTTGAAGGTCATGACACCGTGAAGCTTACAAGGTATACTCTGCATTACACGTTATAGAGCAGGAAAAGGTATTTCAAACCATAGAGAACAGACAGCAGATCTTATTTGCAAGTTTATCAAATCTTTGTAAGACCTGCTAAAACTGTCCAAGTGGAAAGAATTAGAAGATCTCTATTTTCCATATTGTTGTAAGTAATGGAAAAAAAACCCATACAAAGGCATAACAGAAAAGAAAGAAGCAGATGGATGGATGAACAATGAATCCGGGACATCACAAAACATAGCAATCTCCACAGAAAATAAAGTATTTCAGATATCCTAATTTAAAGTAAGACTTCAATAACTTCTGACTCCAAAAACTGCTGTCATAACTATGTAATTCTCGACAAAGTAATTACTGCTCTGAAACCCTATTTCTTCAAATGAATATGGGTTTTTAATTCTTACTTTTAAACAATTAAGCAGCCACAGCACTGAACTTGACCCTGTGGAACATGCCCAATGAAAGTTAATAGTTTTCACCTTCCCTCTTCCCTTTTCTCAGCTTAAAGAAGAAATACCACTTACATAATTCTTAAGTAATTACCTCCAGTGCAATGAGAGCATATAAATCTGTGCATGTAGTTAAAACTTCATAGTTCAGCTACTGTTACCTTAAAATGAATAAGGTCAAGGCAAGTCAAAGTATTGGTGGCTTGAAGGGAAATGGCAGAATATGAAGAGCAACATTATTTTATAGATAAAATAATTTGCATTTACAATCTTTAAAAAAAAAGTACCGTAAAAGGAAGTGCATTCTAATGGTGAGGGTTTTCCTTCTTGCAAACTGTTTTCTATTTACTACCAATTTGGAATGGGGAAAATTGGACACACTTTTAAAATTTATTAGTTTTAAAAAATCCCTCCCTTGGGCTAATGGACAAGGCCAGGTGAACAGATAAATCCTCAAGGGAATGCTGACTGTGTATGCCACACGAACCATGGGAAGAGCTTACCAATTTCATCTGAAATGTTTCCTTACCAAAATAAGTATTTGATGTAACTGAGAAAATGTACTTATCTCTATGGGTTGTGTCCACGACGCTAGGCTAAAGAATTAGTCACATGGTTAATAAAATACAATTATGGTTCCGTTTAAACAGTGCTAGTGACCATTACCACCAGTGACCACTACCATCACAATCACTACTGGTTACTGAGTCCCTACTATCTTCCAGGAACTTAGCCCTCATATAATCTTATGAATTAAGTAGCACCCTTATTTAATTTAAAGGAAGAATTATTTTAAAACACAGTGACCCCAATGAGCTGACTTCACCAAAGGCTTCCAGAACTCTCAGTGCAATAAGCAAAGAGGAGGCCAGCTGCACTCAGTGTCGGGGCCGTGTCCATCCTCAGGAGGCACAGAAAGAACAGTCTCCTAAAATAATTTAAATTAGGTCCTGCCAACCAAACTTTAAGTGCAACACTGTAGGGCACTTTGGGAATAACTGTAAAAGCCAACCTTGTGAGTAGATGGAAAATTAAATGTGGCAGACAAAGACGTCTAAGTTAGTGGCTCAGAGTATTAATTTTCATCTTCGAACATCTATTATAGCTATTGAAGAAATTAAGGCTTTGCTTTTGAAACTCTTTTTAACATTTCTCTTCCTTATGGGTTTTTCATCTAACTGCCTTATGTCCCTTTAATTATCCAAAAAAGTTTCCGAATGGCACCACGTGCCCATAACAATGGAAATTATTGGTCACAAATGAATCTTGGGTCACGAACCTTACAGGCAAAATGAAAAGATACCCGGGGTTTCCACACTTGATATTTCTACAGTCACTGAATACTCAAAGGCTACACTAACAAATCAAGTTCCAGGGCAATAACATCAAGGGAGATTATTTTAAACAAAATGAAGGCAGTTGTCGACATTGTATAAACAAGGCAATCGTCTCCCTGAAAACCCACCTGACCTCATCATGTCTTAATATGTCCACAGGTAAAGCAGATGTTATTAGTTTAGTTTCAAAGTCTGCTCCCCATAAGTTTAGACACTCTCCTCTCTTACTCATTATATTTCATCTGGTTTTAAAATAGCTCCAGTTTATTAAGAGGAAAAACAAGCTGCACAATTTAGAAATACGAGTAAAATTTAGTATTTCAGAAACTCAAATCTTGTGACTTTAGGAGTACAAATTTTTTCCCAAATTTGCTGTTACTCTGTAAAGGGTTAATTAAAACATGAGTTTGTCTGGATTTTAAAAAAATTACCAAACCTTAAAATCAGTATCATTTAGACTCCTGATGCCAAAAATCTGTTTGACAGAGCAGGTTTTACTATACTGACATTTTAACAGTAGCCAAAGTCCTGTTCACACTAAATGCTGTCTTGGCAGCACCAATAATTTGCTAAAAGCCTAAACTCCTCCTGGTTTAGAGTTTTCTACCTCAAGAGCTTTCTGCAGAAACAGTGAAGTAAGGAAGCTGAATTGAAACAGTCTTTAAGATATCTATTCTTATCACAGAAACAAAGGTTTCTGTAAAATGTTAATGGTTTGAAATAAGAAGTTACTGATTTATTCATTTTACCTTAGATTTGACTCTGATACAATACAGCACAATTGCACATAAACATCTCACTAAAAGTGAAATCTGATAGTTTCACATTACCTCAGGATTAAAAGCAAATAATCATTCGAAGAGTAAATAAAAAGATCTGGTTCCAAACTATAAATGACAACATTTTCTAATCTTATCCTTCGAATCAGGATATTTCCAGAACTAAAGAAAAACTTAAAAACATGTTAATCTAGATAGCATCCCAGACATCTTTCACAGGCTTCAAGGGCCTCAAATTATTACTGTCAAACTTTTACATAAAGCTTAATATTTTGTTTGAGAGATCTTTCCAGTAATTATAAAATCAAACCACATAGAAAACACTTAATTCAACTTACCCAACTGCTGAATGTTAAAAAATTGGTAAGGGTGTCCCAAACAAATCAATTCGCTTAATTTTTCAAGTAGGTCTGATTACTATCGTCTTTCAAAAAAACTCAAAGGCTCCACCTAATGAGGAAAGAAAAAAAAACCACAAAACAATAGTGTTTAAATCAGAGTAGCACTGTATGATGTATACATTAGTAACACATAAATTAAAATAAGATAACTGTTGTAGCATCTCCTGTGCTACTTAAAACTATAAAACAACAAAAGCATCTGCCAACTACATTAAATTTTCCAGTTTGGGGTAAAATGAATGTTCAAGCATAGAGAAAACAATAAAATAGCATAACAGAGTGTGAGAGCAGAAGAGTTCATTTTCAGTACTGACTGGTACACAGAATGATGACTACATAATGTCAGTTAAGATTCACGGAATTAGGCATGGGGGAAAGATGCAGCTGACTGCTTTGGAATTCGACTGGTTGATTCTTATTAATTTACTAATGCAGTGAAAATGCATGAGTTGCATTTCCTTAAAGCTGTTGAGGTATATGAACTAAGACCCAGATATACCATTTGTAGAAAACTCACTAACATAAATTTTCAAATAATTCTTAAAATGTTATACCTTGTCTCTCACAGAAAGAGTTTAATTAGGATTTATAAATACTATCAGTTAATTTTATTCATTTTACTAGTTGATGCACCTTTTCTGAAGCCCAAATATGAAATTTTTATTTAAGCTCCATAAAAAAGTCCAAGAGAAGGCAAGTTATATCTCAATTGGAGAGGGCCTAAAACAAACTGGAATGCTGGGGGACTGACCAGGAAAATGAGACAGAAAATTGGACAGCTTCCAGCTACCGTATTTTGCCGTGTATAATGCACTCCCACGTGTAATACACGCCCACATTTTGTGCGCATTATACATAGCAAAATATAGTACTCCTGAGTCCGGTCTCCCCAGGGTAGAGTTAGTATGTTTTAAAGTCCCAGAATGTGAAATACAGCTGCATTCAAGTGAAAGTTCAAAAGCCTACTCCAATGCCATAAATACGTGACTTTTTACTACACAATTTGAAATTAGCCACATGCTGTCACTCCCTCAATCCCACTACAGGTGCTAGAAAAATTAATTGATAATTATCTCAGTTAAAAAAGAAAGACTGAAATAGATTTGCTATCCACCACTGGAAGGCAGATGCTCAAAAACAAAACAAAAAATTATTCCTAACGATGAAGACAAATAGCAATAATTACACATACTAAGTAGACAGCAGAAATCCAAAACAGTCATGGGAATAGGCTTCCACTTCTAAGGCAACCCTCTCTCTCAACTGCTGTCTTACTGTTATTCGGGAAAGAGTTATCTAGGAAACTCATTTGGACATGGTCTCGAAAGCTTTACTTATTCGCAAAGATAGTCTTTATTATCATTTTATGGTTCTTGCCATACATATGACAAATGTTAAATTGTTTGGTTATTTTAAGCTATACTCTACCAACAAATATAGGCACCTAAATAACAAACTGCAAAATGACACAAAATGCTATAGTCATTTTTCACATTTGAACAACTAGAGCTGTGAAAATATTTTTTATTTTTCCAGGTCTTTCATGAAAGAATTAGAAAGCCCCTTTTCAAATAATATTGGTAGCTATAGTCATAATATCATCTCTGAATTCTTTCCATGATAGTTTTGTGTTATTATACTATTTACTAACTTATGTTTATGTAAGTCACTTTCCAAGAAAAAATAATAGTGCTTCTTCTCATGGTGCAGAATGAACCTGAACATTCTTAAGAATCCTTTCTCACTAAAGTGAACCCTTGTGAGTTTTTGGTGAGATAGTCAACTGGTGCAGCCACTGTGGAAAACAGTATGTAGGTTCCTCAAAAAATTAGAAGTTAAAACTATCATATGAACCAGCAATTCCACTTCTGGGTATTTGTCTAAAGACATCTAAAACATTAATTTAAAAGATATATGCATCCCAATGCTCACTGCAGCATGATTTACAATAGCCAAAATATGAAAGCAAACTAGGTGTCCATTAATAGATGAGCAAACAAAGATGATATGATATACACACAATGGAATATTACTCAGCCATAAAAAGAATGAAGTCTTGCCATTTTTGACATGTATGAAATTCGAGGGTATCATGCTAAGTGAAATAAGTCTGACGGAGAAAGACAAATACTGTATGATTTCACTTATATGTGGAATCTAAAAAATAAAATAAATGAACAAAAAAGGAACAAATTCATAGATACAGAGAACAAACTGATAGTTGCCAGAGGGGAGGGTGGTTAGGGAAATGGGCAAAAAAGGTGAAAGGGATTAAGAAGTACAAATTTTCCAGTTATAAAAATAGTCATGGGAATGTAAAGTACGGCACAGGGAACACAACAATATTGTAGTAACTATGTGTGGTGTTGGGTACCACACTTATTGTGGTGATCATTTTGTAAGGTATACAAATGTCTAATCACTACATTGTACACCTGATAGCAATATAATATTGTATGTTAACTATAATGGAAAACTAAATTTAAAAAATTATTTCTCACTAATTCTTCAATGTATAATATGAAAGTGATGAATGCAAAAGTATCCATCTACCATTCCTCTTTTGCCCTTGTTTATTTCTTAGGTTAAGTATAATTTTCTTCAAATGCATAGTTCTTGTCTCATAAGAAGGCTTAAAACTACTTGGATGCTCATTAAGCCAGTATTTTAAAAGGCTGCTCACCAGTAATATAATAAATACACTCTAGTTTCAATCTAACTATGGCTATCTGAGTGGTCAGTGATTTCAAATTATCTGGAAATTTTTCAAGGTGATACGGCACCTTCTATCACATTTCAAAAACAGGAAGTACAAACTATATGAGTACCCTGTTTGGCTGATTCCATTAAATGACTCCCCTAGTTAGCCCAGAAGATACAGATCTGTTGCCTGTTTAACAGGCAAGCCTCATGTGTACAAACCTCAATCAACATTCTTTAGAAATATTCATTTACATGGAAGTGAACAGTGACAGCTAAGATATGATCACAGGTTCCTTTCAATTTTCACACAGCATAGCAGTGCAACCCCTAAAATAATTTTATACCCTGATTAAAGCGGTTGAGTCTAAACCCCCTTACCTTCCACTTATTTTTATTGCCTTCCTTACCACACTGGGCAACAAAACCAAACAAAATAAAGCCCCACTCTCAGTCAGTGGTATTTTGGCTCCATAAGAAAATCTAAATACCTGTATTTTGCTATGTAGAATCTGCACCCATGTTTTTGGCCCCAACTTTCAGGAAAAAAATCTTTCATTTTAATTTTTTCATTCAATTTTGTATTTATACTTAGAAACAAAACCATTAACATATTCCAGGGTATTATTTTGCATACAGATATTGTTATTTGCTTTCTAAAGTTACACTTTTAATGCATAAGTGTACACAAAAGAATTAAAAACATATAGGTATAGAATTAGTATACCCATGAATGCTGCGCATCCTTATTTTTCCCTCAAAAATTTGGGCTAAAAGTGTGCATTATACACGGCAGAATACGGTATATCTGAACTTTGCATTTCAGTCAGTTACATGGTTTAAACAATAGAGTAATTTATCATTAGGTAATATTTGATAATGTCACCGGGGGGGGTTCTTTCAGTTATTTGTGTATAATAAATCAGGTGTGCCCACAATGACAGACTTGAGTAACTTTCTCTAGCTGAAAGGTTTACTCCACAAAGTACAAGAGCCATGCTTCCTGCGTTGTCCAGGACACCCCGGGAGCATTTTAGCCACGTGTGAACATTGTGAATTGTAACAGTGAACACAGTAAATCAGCTCTTTCAGGGGCACTTTATGGGAGCAAACTTTAATGTCTTTATAGCCCTGGACTCATCCTTAGTAGCCATCGAATACCCTCCTTTTACTGTCTAGGAGACCTGGGCCCAAAAGGTCACAATCACTTGCCCAAGTTCATGCAACTAGAAGGTAGATTTCCTGACTACAATTGTACTCTTTTGCTCTTTACATCATAAAGCTTCTTTGTCTCCTGTAGGCAAAAGCTCAATTATATTTAGCAGGAGTTGACTGGGCACCAAAGATGTTAAAGATGTTTCTCAGTTTAAAATGGGAAGGAAATGGGTGCAAAGTGAATGAGAATAGACCCACAAATATTATAGGCTCCATGACACCCTCTTCATCATAGTTATAATCAACTCTCCTATTTGCAAACCTAGTGGAAAAAAAAAGGTTGGCCAAGGAGAATAAGGAGACTGAAAATACCTTGAAACTTATACATCCAAGACGTGTTGGCATATTTTGGCAGAGCTACAAGATAGCATTTGGAAAGCAACACTTTAATGGCCACAGTTTGTACAGTTGTCTTACTTCGTAATTTATATTACTCATTCTTATAAATACATAACAACGTTGAAGACATTTTTCAACCAGAAAAACACCCTTATTCCCACTGCCCAATCATATTTTCATTTTTAAAAATTTTAATCTAGTATTTATTTGCCTCTAGGTAAGCATATTTTCACATAGATGTTCTTCTAACACACATATAATTATGCATCCTCATTTTTTAACTTAGCATTTCATGAAAACATTCTATATTTCCATGTAATTCATATAGTTCTCATTTTTACTGGCCGTATAATATTCCATAGAGTTGGCATACTTAGACATTTCCTTAATCATTCCTATATGTGAGAACATTTCAGATGTTCTCATTTCTTTTTAACACTAGAGATGTGGTTTTTTCCTTAAAACATTAACAGAAATATACTCATTATATCAAAGTGTATAAATATGTTATTGACTTCAAGTTTATAGCCAAATTAATGTCAAGAGATTGAAATTACCTATAAAGCCACCGGCAACATACGAGCATGCTACTTTCACCAAACTTCCTCACCATTGTACATGATTAATTTTTTTGGTGGTTTATTTAATGTAAAAAAGTATTTCAGGGTTGCTTTTTTATTTTAACAGTAACCATAATTACTCTCCTACTTTAAAATAATTGTGACTTTCATCTGTAGTGAAGTTATCTATTTATGTAATTTGACTACATTTAGGTTCTTCTTTCCTTATGAACTTACATGGACCTTATACATGATGTTCACATTGGCTTTTCAACAAATTGTTCTGTAAGTATATTTTTAGGTATTTAACCATTTGATATATCTGGCCCATATTTGGATTCACAGTGTGAGCTACATATTTAAATATTTAGGACAAATTCCAAGTTATCCACAATAGTATTTACTAAGCTGGCTATACAATGTTATAACACTCTGTGTCTATTGTATTGTAATGAGTCCATTTCTGAGTCCTCTATGTTGTTATGCTGATCTACATATTTAAAATGCAATGTTTGTTCAGTCAGTATGATGTGACTGGCATTGTCTGGCACCATTTTCAGCAGTTTAGTCACAGTTGTTTCATGGTATATTTGAATCCTCAGAAAGGCTAGCTTCTATCCCTTCTGTTTGTTCAAGTACTCCTTAATATTGGGCTGGGCAAAAAGCCTGTCACATTCCCCCTCCCACAAAAAGCACGTTTTTCGTTTTCACTAATAACTTTATTGATTTGGATATTTTGAATATGTCAGCTATGACCCGCTATTGGCATCAGTGGGCGGAGGCCAGGGGTGCTGCTAAATGTCTTCCAAAGCATAAGACAGACCCAAAGCAAAGAATTATTTGGCCAAAATGTCAGTAGTACCAAGAAACTTTGCAAAGCACTTCCAACACATTTGATCAGTCCCAACACTTTCTCCATACACTGAACAAATCTTTATTTTGCATTTCAGTTGTATTTTTACCTTTCTTGAAAAAATAGAGCATTATATGCCAAAATGTTGCATATTTTCTTCCATCTTCTACATTAAAATAGCTACACAAAATTTCACTAAGTTTTATGTTTTTCAAAAAATGCACGCTGATATGACAGCTGTCACAATACAATCTAACAAAATTGTTAATAATGAAGTTAAAGACAGCTAAGCACTACTAGAGCCATCATATGGAAAAAAATAAATGAACTTTGTGGCCAGCCCAGTATTTCCCTGTGTTCTCACGCATTTTCCCCAGATTATATTATTTGATTAAGTATATTATTTGCCCTCTATATTCAGTCATCTCACCCAAAAATTCCCATTATGAGTCTGAATAAAATTGTGTTGATCACACATAGAAGCATCTTGTCCATAGTTTTCCCATGTTTAAAAAAAACATAGTATATTATAATGCATCTCTACATTTATTACATTTTCGCTTACTATTCAATAAACATTTCTGTCCTACAAGTCTCTTGGTTGTGTGTCTTTCCTCATTTCCATTTAATTTGCTTGAAAATACTTCATTCCTCAAGCCCAGTGACTAAATTGTGTTAATTACTCACAAGGGCCTTTACGTGTAGGTGAACAATAACGAAAGAGAAGACACGTATTTTAAGTCCTATCTGAAACAAAACATCTTCATTACCTCAACAAAAGTGAAATTAAACTACGTAAATGACATAACCACAAAATAATAACCCAGGTAACCAATTTATTTTTCATAGTATATTTACAAGAGGAAGCCCTGAGTTCACTGAAAACACAGCTAAATGGTTAAGATTACCTAACAGCCCCCCCGCCCCCATCCCTCCATCCCAACCTCTGTCTCTTATTTCTGTTACCTGCAAAGTGGGTTTGGACTCAAAGAAACAGAAAAACTAACAGAGAAATGTAAATTGCTAAAAATTATTATAACATGTTATAAACTAAAATCTGACTCAGAATGGTCTACATATTGTTGAACGTGTTAAGTACATCCACATATTACCTTCCTTGATTTAAAACACCTAGGTACCCTCAAGGAATCTTGTATTTTACAAAACCTATGCTGTACATGAAGAATTACAGACACTACAGTGAAAGGGGAGGACAAACAGAAGGAATGGGAGGGGGAAAAGCCAGGAGTATGGGTATGAAGTTGGGCGAATAAGGACAAAAGCTGTGTTCCACCCACACTTTGAAAGTCACACTGTGTGCCAAGTTGAGTGAAAGCATGAGTGATGTGCTTCTCCCCTTTCCCGAAGAAAGAAACACGGAAAAAATGTGGCAAATGTTTAATCTAAGCCTTGTTTCCTGAAAAACTGCAAGATGCCCACAAATTTTCTTTCCCAGAGTTCAAAATAGCAAGCTGAGTGGGTGTAAACACTTCAAGTGAAAAAAAAAAAAAGGTAACTAAGGAAAAGGAAATCATACTTTTTGCTCCTCATTTTGAGAACTTTAAGAGGTCTTTAGAGGGATTTTAATGATTTTGGATCTGGTGGTTGTTTTGAATAAGAATACAAATACAGTCCCAATGACTTAAATGAGGCCCTCTGGCCACTTTTAAATTTTTTCTTAGCTTTTTTTATGTTAGGGCTAAATTTACAACTTCACTATTGGAGCGGCAGGTTCACTAAGCTGCAAGGAGATCCCTAAGTCACTACAATACAACGCTGGCATAAAGGGGAAGTTGGTGCTTCAAGGGGTTCCTACCCTTCCCAGGAAAAGAGACGTTTCCTCAACAGGGCTATGAAAACTTTGTATATGAGTCACAAGAGGAGCTTGTTAAAATGTTGATTATGATTCTGCATGTTTAGTTTGGGGTTCAGGCTGCTAAAGCTCCCCAGTGATGCTGATGCACTGGTCTAAAGTCCACATTTCAAGAAGCAAGGCTCTCATTTATAAAAATTCTTTACTGATAGCCAGACAACAGAAATGACAATCCACCAATGAAGACTTTTGCAAGGTACCTAACTCTGTGCTGGTTGTTATAGGAGATAATAAGGTCTATGATAACATAAGCCCCAAGCCAACACATAAAAATCATTTTAAAAATTTAAGTGCCAAATGCTAAACTGTGGGGTAATGATTCTAACTATACCGGGAACTGAGAACAGGAAGTGTTCTGTAGGGGCTAGAATAGCGGCAAATAACTTCATAGAGGTCAGACTAGATCAGACCCCAGGCTGTGGGGAATGTGAGCAGAGGTCAGAAAGGCAGTTCTAGAAGGGAGTGCCTAAGTTCCAATGACAGAAAACTACGGTACACTTGCTCTGTGGTTGTAGCTATTATCACCTGAAACTGTTAACCAGAATTCACTGTTCACCAGGTAAAGGAAAGCTCCGACCTCGGTTAAAATTTGTCATTTTGGGAATTATAATGCTGTCCCAGGTCACTAATTGGTAGTCTTGCCTCAGTCTTACCCAAATTCTCTTCATTGACAACAACAGCCTTCTTTAATGACATTTTAGGTATAAGCCTGGTAGCACAGAATTACCATTTTTGTGTATTATGCACATGTATACCTTTGATAAACATATGTCTTTAACAGTTAACAATTTTAACAACATTAGACTATAACTTTTCACTACAATAAAATTAATAATCTTCACTTATTTAGTGTTTTAGTTTTACTTTTGTAATAAAAACAAACACTTTTTTCCCCTTAAGGTACTTTTGGATGGCATGCACCCGCACGACACCCTTGGCTCCAGCATTACTCTTCCCTCTCCTCCCACACTGGCTGACGATGGGAAGAAAATACGCCCAGAAACAGAATGAAATTATTAATGAATTATACCCTAGGTTTTCTAAATCTCTTTAATTTTTCCTGTCAGTCCATAATGTATTGGATACATTGCCCAATGGACTCAACAGAAACAAAACAGGATTGCAAACGTCCATATAAATATAAAAATTCAATCTCCAAACTTTTTCAACTGAAGAAAATTATAGGGAGAGGAGGGTACCTGTAAACTGCAGGAGGGCCACATTTGAAAGAGAAATAGCACATTTTAGCATTCCCAGGTCAGGTCAGCAACCTCACTGAGTTTCAGTTTCACCTGTGAAGCTAGCAACTTCATAGCCTATTGTAGGTGGCAAGAAATGAGAGATGGAATTCTTGCAAATATTACATTTCATATTAATGCTAAGTGCCATGACTATCGGCTACTGTCCCTTCCATGTTCCTGTCCTACGGAAATCCCCAGTGTTTGCTGGAAGACTGAATTTCAGCAATGAATTATGGCCAACCTCTGTAATTTCAAAGCATCTAGACTTGAACACTGTAAGACCCCTGCATCACTAGAGCTGTGTTAAATAAGGCCCTGGCATTCAGGATGCGCCAGCGGAGTTATCTCCATCCCCAGCATATTGCACCCATGACACACAGCTGACTCATTAATAACAAGAAAGGGATATTAATATTAGGATGCTAAATTGTTACCCATCGATGGCTGCAAAGCACTAAATAGAATGCAAACGGGCATGCCCTGAAAAGACCGTAGTTTGTCTTCTACAAATCTCTTCCCCTTTCTATTCTGAACCCTTTCAGGTGACCTCCCCTAACTAGGTCATGGGCTCCTGCAGGCTGCACTCCCCAATCTACTGCAAAAAAGGAGCTAACAGTCTTTTTCATGCTAGCCTGACAAAAATGTAATGTGTGCTCATTAAGGAATTTACTTTATGGAATTGGACAACTAAACAAACAAATAAAAAACCTTTGGACAGCATAAAAGTTAATACAAAGAAATAAAGTACAGCTGGGGTTTGGATTTTACTAGAATAAACTCCCCCTCTGTGGGTTATGCCTTAATAAAGCCTATTGAGATACAGTGCAAGGTACTATGCCATCTAAACTAGAACAAAATATGGTCTACTTTCAGTCTGCTGACACAATCTGAATAAAATTGGCCCTTCTGAAGGCAGCTCATCAATGAGAAACTCCCCTGCCCCCCTCCCCCAACCCTGGCCTGGGTCTCACCTTTCAGTTAATTATAAAGCATAGTCCCATTTCTTTCTTCCCCAGTATTTATCATTATAATCCCTTGTGTTTATGTGTCCACCTGCTTTTAGAATCACCTATAGATATCACCAGAAGTCGTAAGAGCTAAATTTGCAACAGCACAGACGTCTAACTACAAGCCTGGAACAGTGGTGGAGATAGGTTCAGCTAAGAAAGGTTTCCGAGCCAGAATTATTTTCCTCACTAACAGGACTGCCAGGCCTAGATCAAATGAAGGTCGATGCAATGTCCCCAGAGGAAGCTGTTCAACTCGCCGGGTCGGTTCCCCAGAGCCCTGCCAAGAAGGCCCTGCAAACTGACAGCTGACCTGGCAGAGCCGGTGTCTCCCCCCAGGCAGACGGGCCCTCCCCTGGACGACAGGCAATGAAAGCCAGCAAAGCAAAGCTGAGCAGCTGCAGGCAGCCACTTGTGGCTGACACCAAGGCAGGCTTCCTCTGCCACCGAGTGTTAGAAACCCCTGACCATGACTTGGGCTGTCAAAATGTATAGTGCGAGACAGGACATCCCTCCTGGCATTCTGGTGGGTAAAGCCCAGGCCAGGGCAACAACGGCCTGGCCCGAGGACAGCCTGCTCCTCACATCAAAGCCCATGGCCCTGGGAGGCTGGCGCGCTGCCAAAGACGCAGAGAGCAGCAGGGGAGTGTGTTGCCTTAGGACAATAGCAAACTGGGACGAGGAAGAGTCTGTAAATTCCAAGCACTGGGGAGGTCCACTCAGAGATTTTACCCTCTCCTGTCAGGGCTCCGATTTAATTTCCTTTGAAGGAAAGGGGAAAAAAAGAATTTAAAAAGAGAGAGAGAGAGAAGAAAAGAATATACATTCCCAAACCTCCTGTCTGCAAAAGCAGACACCACAATTCAAGTTAATGCCCTCTGGCCCTTTTCAGCTCTCAGCCACTGTCTAAAACAATAGAGCTAAGTGAGAGATGACACTCCTGTTCATCTTAATAGGGCATTAAGGCTGAGGGGTAATTAAGATCATTTAAATGCAAACATCACTGTTCCATTGCTAATATCCTCCCACATATTTCTCATCAATTGTTTAATTAGAAGACCATCGCACGTTAATTGTAACCTGACAGTTTATTTATTTGACAGTCCCATTCCGAGTAACAAGAATTTAAGATGAGGCATCAAACTCTCACTCACCACAATGACTCAGCTCTCAGACCCACCTAAGAGGTTCTACCCAGAAAAGTGTACCCACTGGCTCAACAGAAATGGAAGTGATCAGGGATCATCTTCTATCCTCCTGATTATATCTTAAAGCTTTTACATAAAAACATACAGGAAATAAACTAAGGGGAAAAAATCTATAAGAGAATAAAAGAAAAATCAATCACTCTCCATTCCACGGTCTTCAGATGTGATTCCTAAGAACCAGGATAAATGCTGCCACTGTCCCGAAGCCCTTTCAGGGAGGCAAGCATCAAAGGGAAGCACAGCCCTTCGGCCACTGGGGGTGTCTGGGCGCCATCAGGAGAACCCACACTACAGACGCTCGATGGAACAGAGAGCGCCTTGTGGGTTTTCCTTTCAGAGGAAATGAATACGAGTTGAGGTCACTCAACTCTAATCCACCCTGTACATCAGGGTTATCCTTCTAGCAACACGTGCTCCATTTAGGCACCGGTTTGTCATAAGCCCAGCATGTCATCTATGGTGGCATGCTGGGGGTGGAACAGCTTCCAACTCTTTGCTAATCCGGTGTGGGGAAGGCCAAGGGAAGGCCAGAGTTTTACTTGATTGCATAAAATGTAGAGCTATTTTCAGCTTCTGAGTCATCAGTCTGGCTCTTTCACCAGTCCTAAAGCCATATTACAACCCTTTAAAAATATCTTTTTCTATTCAATTTCACTTATTTTAACCTAAGCCAAAAGTTAAAAGAATCCTGCAAAGTTTCAAAGAGATGAAACCATGAAATTTAAGGGAAAAAAAATACTGAAAGAGTTTTACAAATATTTTCAATTTAAAACAGATACCCTTTTAATGGTAGTGGGTCAGGCCCTACATTTTCATCAGTTATCTTCAGAGTCTTTAAAAAACCCTGAACAATTAACACTTAGCAGGACTTCAGTGCTGGAGGACACAAGTCAGTTTTGTTTTAGTCACACTTCTAAGTCTTTGAAGAGAAACATTAAAAAATGGAAAGTTTTTAAAAATCTGCTGATATACGAAGAAACAGCTATTTCGGTAATAATTCCACTGGGATTTGTGCTGGATATTATAAAAACAGGATGTTTTGTTCGCTGTTCTTCATGGAGACTACCAAACCTGTATAAGACCACAAAATATATCAAAACTACAAATTTATGTGAAGTTTGCAAGTATTTAAAAAGTGAAATAAAATTTTTCTTCATGTATTTAAAATTTTTGTTCAATGTGAGATGACCTCTGGAAATGTTTCTTGTTCTCAGGAATGGCAAAAGGGAAACAGTTACGTAACAATCTGCGATGGTCCAGCATCATAGGGCCAGGAACTTAATCTTCTATATAGGACCCTTGCAGACGAGTGTTCATTGCTAAGACTTCTTATTTTAAAAATTAACATGAATTAACCCACGGTAACTAGATACTTTTTCCATTTAGTTAGCAGTTAATCCCAACAACATATGAATTCTAATAACAAAGTTTTTCTAATGGTCCTTCAATGGGATATGATGAAGCTGCTGGTACCCAAGGATGAGTTTAATATTAGTGGATTTAGAGATAATTCTAAATAGGTATGACTAGCACACCTAGACATACAGTCTTATCGGGGGTCAGGGGATAGAGCAGGGCTATCTCCTCTAGAAACGAAATCATAATTTTTTTCACTAGTTTCTGTCTAAGTAAATGGAAGCATATATGTTATCCTCCTACCCTGACCCTCATAGCCCCACTTGGGAACATGGAATAATAAATGAGAGAAAGCATATCTAGGAAATAATCACACCTAAATATTCTCCCAAGCTGACAGTTCAGCTCTGCTCTGTCCATCAGGTACTTATTGAAATAGCTGGAAAAGTCACCCAAAAAACTGCACCCTCTGCCACGAGTCCATGAATGGGTCTCCATTCAAACCACGCACAGGCACCAGGTCAACCACGAGTCTAGGAAGGACATAGAAGTTTCTCTTTTCTTTTGACATCCTAGGAGCTACATCTAATCAATAAGGCTGATGGTTTCATTTTTTATAAAACTACAAATAATATCTTTTTAATATCTCATCACTTACAAAATTTTCTGCCTAGTGAAATAAAAATTTTGCTTCCTCTCTCAGTGTCTATCATTTGCTATTTCTATTAACATTCAACAATCATTTCCTAAGCACCTATCACACACCAGGCCCTGTGCTGCATCAGCAGGCATACAAATGTGATTCTGACCTCAACGAATACCTGGTTTGCAGGTAGGATGGAAAGTGCTGTCATACACATTAGAGTAGGTCCCATAGGAGAGCAGGGGTTAGGTATCAAGGAAGAGCTGAGAGTCGAGACACTCGAAATGGATCTGGAGTGATCTGCTGAAGTCTGTCAGGCAGACAAGGAGAAAACCAAATTCAGAAGGAAAAAACAGTATATTTGGTTTTAGAATAAACGAGGTTTAAGATACCTTAGAAACGCTCAAGTAGAAATGTCCACAGACAGTTGGATGTACAGCTACAGACTCCGCAAAAAAAATATGTGAACTGAAAATCCAGTTTGTGAGACCATTCTCTTCATCAGCATCAACACAGTACTTAAGACAACAGGCCTGTGTAAACAGTTTGGGCAGTGACAGGAGGATAAGGTCCAAGGGCTGCGCTTTGGGGAAAGCTACAAAGCCAGACGAGTATGACGAGGGGCTGAGAACAGGTGAGCTACGGGGTCACAGCATCGGAGAGCCAACTGGAGAAAAAAATAAATGACAAAGGGTGTCAAGTACAAATCGACAACTGGACAAGTAAGTGAAAGACCTGAAAGACTTCACTGAATTTTAAAGTTTACTGGTCTTCCTTTCTTAAGCAGACGGTCAAAGTTGCGATGCAGCTGGTGACACGCAGGAGCTGGAAAAGCCATTAGGACTATTAGTTTGTGTTTGTTGTTTGTTTGTTTGTTTACTTTTTAAAATGGAAGATATTTGAGTATGTTTATATTTGGGTCACAGTAAAGAGATATTATTTGACTGTGTTAATGTTTGACTTGACTATGTTTAAGTTCAATTTCAAATTCTCAACAATTAACCAGTCACTAATAGGGACTTATTGATTTAGAGACCCAAAAGGAATCAGAAAGAAATCACACAAAATGAGAAAAATTTTTAAAGTAAGAACCTAAAAGGCAAACGTAAACTTCAATCAGAGCATTTTCAAGGTGAACAAAACTTTACAGATCATCCATTTAAACCCTTACTTTAAAACAGAGTTTAAGTCAACACAATAATAAGAACTTCCATGGGGAAATATCAAAACCAGATTTAAAGTGTGCAAGATGAAATTGCTTGTGACAAAGAGGCTGAACAAACTACCCTGTTTCAGAAACTTTAAAACATTTAATCGGGCCTAAACCCGGCGAACACGTTACCAGTGAGTAAGGACCCCGAGAGGATTTCTGAAGAGGTGCCCTGCAAGAATCCATGGCCGCTCTCATTCATCCTCAGCACCTAATGACTAACACATCCTGCTCGGGCCTGGGTCATGCCCCAGAGTGGTTCTCACAACAAGGTACAAAGTTACAGCATGACAAAGAAATACTCAAACTGAAAAGAGTAAGTATGAAATTATACCAAGTGAAAGGGGTTAGTTTTACAGTGTGACAGTTTATGTCATACAACTGAAAACCCGGTTTTTTTCCTATAGTGAAAAATTCAGGAGACAAATGCTTCTTTAGAGATTAGAAAATGACTTATAAAATCAGTTTCTGGGAAATGTAACAAATAACAGAAGCATTTTCTTACTTCTTTTACAATTTACTTCATAGTTATCCAACTCTCTTTGGCCTTCATGTTTTAAACAAGAGGTGAGGAAGAAACTCACCAAGAGGAAGCATCTTTGTCAGGCCTGAGATAAATAAGTCCTGGTAGTAGGATTTGGCTGCCAGCCAAGACTGGAGTCCACCTGCCTTCATGCTGGCAAGACTTAAGGCTTTTATATGTACACACACACATATACACCAAGCACTATCTAATTTCATTATAAGATGTAGCAGATAGTTTTGGCAGGGCAGGCTCTGTTTAGACTGCTCTCGATTTCCATAAGAAGGAAACTTTTGGGGTTTGCTACTCAAAACAAGTAGGAAAATGAAAGATTTGGAAGTAGTAATGGAGTTTGAAATAATCATTCCATAGAATGATCAAAATAATCAACATTTATGGAGTCCTTGTGTTCACATTTAGTCAATGTGCTAAATGATTTATGTATATTTTCCCATTAAATCTTTTATGAGGCAGGTACTATTATGACCTGTTTTACACAGGACGTGAGGCCCCAAGAGTTTAAGGAACGTGTCCATGGCCTCACTGTTAGGATTGAAAATGTTTTTCTTTTTCTTCTTTCTTTTTTAAAATCCAGTGGGTTTGACTCTAAACCAATGCTCTTAAAAACATAATAGCGGCAACATAAAAAGATTCTTGGGTTGAAGAAATCCAAGAACCCTGCAGTTACGTGCACTCAATTTTCAGTTCCACTCATGATTTTGATCTGGCAAATGGACCACCAGTGCCAAACCAAAGAAAGTTTAATATACCGGACCATCCCTGATTACTCACTGTCTATGCTGGTATGACCGAACCTCATGGCAACAGAGTGGCAGATGGGTCAACCAGGTCAGTATGTGACAGTGATGGAAAGCGTTCACTCACAGAAATAAGGGTCACTCTAAATGTGGCAACCAAATCAAAATCTTTCTTATACAGCTCAAGAATATTCTTTTACCTAAATCATTGTTCTAATTGACTTTGGCACTGAAAAGTGTTTATTACTATAAACTAAGACTAAAATGGATGGGTTTGGAGGACTCTGTACTTCCATGTTTCACTAGATTCATTTTGGAGGGTATGCCATGCTCTCCTTCTCTAGAAAATACAGCATTTTGTCGTTCTTCAATAAAAGCCATACATTAAAAAAAAATCCCTACACAATATTCTTTTAAATTTTGTTTTTACTTCATTATTGGAGAATATCTTTAGTTAATTTTTCTATGCAAAAAGCATTATGCTATTCTTTTACAAAATTTTTATTTATTGTTTTGAGAGAGAAAGAGAGAGATCGATTTGTTGTTGCACTCATTTGTGCATTCATTGGTTGATTAGTGCATGTGTCCTGACTGGTGATCAAGTCCACAACCTTGGCGTTATCAGGACAACGCTCTAACCGACTGAGCAACCCAGCCAGGGCCTAAGCTTATCTTTCTTTTTAACTATTTTATTTATTTATTTTTGTAGAGAGGGGGAATGGAGGGAAAAACAGAAGGAGAGAAACATCGATGTCAGAGAGAAACATCAATCAGCTGCCTCTTGTAAGTACACAAACCTACAACCCAGGCATGTGCCCTGACTGGGAATCGAACCAGCGACCTTTCGCTTTGCAGGACAACACTCAACCAACTGAGACATACCTGTCAGGGCCCTATGATTTTCTTATAAAATGTTCATGGTGAGCCATTTTTTTCCCACTCACTTATTCAATTATTCATTCAGCAAACAACAGCAGTGTATTCTCAAAGCTGTGGTTCTGGTCCATGGAACTAGGGGCTAGTGAAGGACAGACATTGAAAACAGTCTGTTACTCTGTAGACCTCTTAAAAAATGCACGCTGTGTAATCAGAAAGCTATGCAACAGTATTTGAGACAGGCAACTCTTTAAAGGTACACGATTTTAAATTTGGAAGCGAAGCATCCCCCCTGTCACAATCTGAAGCCTTAAATTTAGAGATGATTTTTAAAGACACATATTAAATCCACCACAATTCTACTTTTTTCCAAAACTGCTAGATGTCCCAGGGCACCCTGAATCCAATTTGAAAAGCATCAGTACGGATGTTCTAGAAACTTCCTCAAAGTCCCTGGTGACCATTCTCATATTCTAGATTGCACAGAGTTATCTCTCGGTCTAACATATCAATCTGGGCAACTTGATAAATTTAGAGAAAAAGGGAAAAAAAACAAAATTTTCAGAATTGTAAGATCTTTTCAACTGTACGTTTCTAGTCGAAAATGATAAACAGTCCTATCTGGGACCAACTTCTTGTAAACATTTGTTATCTGATATAGAATCAAAGAATAAGGTATATCTGTTCTTATCCTTTCATTAATCTAAACTCCCCTTAGTTTAACTGCATCCTTGTCCAATATATACCTTTTCTCTTACTCTTTCTAGGACCTGCTAAGATGCCAGTTGTTTTCTTATTGATTTCCCTCATTTGGTATTGCAATCTATAGATCAAGGTATTCTTGTTTTCCTTTTTTGCAGACTTACTACATTTGGTGAAGATTATACACAAGAGTATATGCAAATGGAATCCAAGGAGACTGCCAGATGATTTTATTTTTCATAGCTGGACCGGCCTGTCTGCCCTCTGGGTTTGGGACCTAGGGTGGTAGGGTACAATCCCAATGGAAAGGGGAATCTAAGCTAACTACTTGAGGGTCTCCCTGCGGTTTCAGTGAAGAACTCACTTGCAACAGCTACAAGCTGGACTATTACACCACGTCTTCCATCCTACCAAAGAGGTTATTACTTAAAATAAGACGTATTCCTAAGCCTACTATTTGAAATTTGGAACCGGAGTCACAAACAGTGAGTGGCATCCCCGATCAGCCAACGGCAATGGAACACGGGCGCTATAGAACCTAGTCACTTTATACGGCAGAGCCACTACTTGAAAAAAATCACACTGAAGTCACACCGAAGACCTGGGTCAATAGGATATGAAACTGTTCCTCACCTTTTCCTACAGGGGCCATAAAAGTCCAGGCAGAACTCTAAGAAGTAAATAATGAAGGACAGCAAGAGGCGTTATCCCGGGACAGAGAGCTGGGCCGGGGCATCAGCAGGAAGAATCTCAGTGGCCCTGGGCTTTGGCAAAGGCAGCGGTGGTGCATCAATCACTGGTAGCAACAGCGGCGGTAGAAACGTGGAAAAGAAAAGGCGGCAAGGAAAATAAGTGAATCAGGAGCTAGGGCGGTCATGAAGGGAGTGTCCTAACACTGAGGGCAAGAGGAAGAGAAAGGGAATTCCTGCCACAAGCCAGCAGGGGAAATCCCCTGGTTTGGGTTGCTATCCACTCTGTCACTGGCTAGGAATGTTTATTATTTAGTAACTGAACCCTCCCAATCCTTACTTTCTTACTCTGGCTTCTTAAAGTCAAGCTTTGTGTTGTTAATGAAAATCTTGCTTCAGGCTGGTTGATGGTGTTCAGTTCTCAGATTTATTGTTAGTTTCTTGACCACGGTGATTTTGTCTCCCCAAGGGATACTGGGAAATGTCTGGGGTTATTTCTGGTTGTCAGGATTAGGGAGAGGGGGAGGGGATAGTATTTTCATCTAGTGGGTAGAGACCAGGGATGTTGGTAAGTATCCCACAATGCATAGGACAGTCCCTTTCCCCCCAACAAAGAATTATCCAGCCTAAAATGCCAATAGTGTCAAGCTGAGAAACCCCTGAACTTTGTGCTGCGTTAACGTTTTGCTTCATGTTCCTGTACTCGCAATGGGTTTAAACAAGTGACCATAGCACAAACCCTGCAGACAACTACATCGCTCGAACTCCATTGTGAAGATTATGCTCAACCAAGAGATTTTTACAAACAACCAATGGTATTCTTCAGAATTGCAAAGTCTGAAATTTGTTTTTTAATTGAAGTACGTAAATCAAGAGAGCCAAACTTCGGAAGCCTGGTACGAAGGGTACGGCATGGACTTGGTGTCGTCTAAATCAAACTTCAGTTTTCTAGAGTGGGGAATTGGGTTAGCTCTTATGTGAATGTAAACCCCGTTGCCGAGGCCACATCCTGCTTCTTAAGCATTTCCATAAACAGCAGCTGTGTTGTTTAGGCCTTACTTTAATAAGCCTTACTGGGCTGTGTATGTGAAGAACAAAAGCAGGACCACTAAACAGGGCACAAACAGTTCCATGACCCCGGCGAGGAGCGCAACCTCTTTCTGGCCCTCTTTCCTCGCCTCAAAAAAGAAAGCGTGTGACTGAGTCATCTCCAGCCTCCCTTTCGATTCTCACTGCCACGATGGGCTTCTTCCCTGATGGTAATGAGAAGCGGGCAGCTCCAAAGAAAGTGGGCATCAGCGACCTTATGAAACCCTCCACTGTCAGGGTTCTGTCAACACAGCAGACATGCCACCCAGACCACAAGCAGTCCCACGAGAGGGATCTTTCTGAACAAAGGTACAAAATGGCCCCTGGCTTGAAAGACCAGGTCCCCACTCAGCTCCAGGCTACATCAGGAATGATGACTGTAAGAAATCAAGACACGGTCCCCATGTGTGCATAGCAGGCAAAGACTGCTCATTACACGTCGGCCTCAACCGCCAGCCACGGCCTGCCGCACAGTGTCACCACCTCCTGAGCACATCTTCTCATGAGGAGGGACAGAATAAGAGTACGTGCGTTTTTAGCAATGTCTTTGTAATAAAAATCGCAAATGAAAACTAAATGGGGGGGAGACAACAATACAAAATCGAGGAGCTTTCCATTATCACAAATATGTTACATATTTGTAACCTTTTGGTAGAGACTCAAATTAGTTCCAGGGCCCCACTCAGCAATAGTGCATGACCTCCTGGGATAGTCTTCATTCATTGTTCTGCTATAAGAATGGATACTGTTTTCCAGAGCCTCCCCCCTCCAAAGTCTACACTCTGCTTCCGTTCATATGCTTAGTATCAGTGTCAAAGATACACTCAGGCTCTGCTGAGTACGAAAAATAAAAGATTGTATTTCCTGATCTCAAGGTTTTAAAAGTCTGATGAAGGAAATATATTTAAGACACACCTTGGCAGGGGCATATACAAGAATAAGTGAAAACAGTCAAAATCCATTTTTCTGTCATTTTAACATTTATCACAACTTTCAGCGGCTGTTTTCGCAGATGAAATGCCAGGATTTAAATGTGTTTGAAACATGAAGTCTTCTGATAAAACATGTTGGCTGAGTTTGTTTTATTTTGTGTTTCATTAAGAGCTGGTACTCTTTAAAATACCTGCTACTTAAAAGCACTTGACAATTTGTCCCTTTACTTTTGCCATGTGCTGGTGAGGGGGAAATGGCAGGTGCTCTCATCCCATTTCACTAAGAAACAGACAGCCAGGAGTTAAAACAGGAGACCCTCAGGACCACCCCCAGTCCTGCCTACTGCTCACCTCTCCTAGCCAGGATTTCTCCCAAGCCATCCCAGAGAAAGGAGTGAAAAGAATCTCCTTTGACTCATGTTACTGCAACCGAAAGACTGAAGGCTCGATGTACAGTACTTTTGTGGTTAAACAAAAAGACAGATGCAAGGACCTGACTTCCCGCTCATTGCAAATAACTCTAACATGAGCAATGTGCTACAAAAATCAATAGCAGTAACGACTGCCTTTTTTGGAGTGGCCTGGGCAGTCAGCTGGACAGGGGCGCTGCTAAGTCCAGGCTCACAGCCTGGGTCCCGCACTGCAAGCAAGCTTCACAACAGAGCAGTGTGAGTAATTTACTTATTAAAGAGATAGCTGTGGAGTCTGATACAAACAGACAACTATAAATCCTTATGCACAAACCAAATGCTTGGCTTGTTGACCACAGAATGCAATAAACAATCAAATCTAGGTTATACTACTCAATTTCTAAGACGAATGCCCCCTTTTTGTCCTTAAAGGGGTGACATCTCCAGGTGCACAAAGAAACGGCCTGCGAGGGAGAGCTCTGGTTTAGAGGGGCTTCCCACTTACACTGAGCCCACACAGGAAGTGGAGGGGAAACCTCTGTGACTAGTCTATTCTAACCTGGGCTTCCGCACATGAATACAGTGCAGATAAAGGGAACCACTCTATTTCAATTTGGTCCTAAAGCAGTTTACATTATTCAAAAGAACACAAATCTAATCAGTAATTGTCTAAACAATCCCTTAGATCATTCTTCCTACCTTGGTCACAAATGCAGTGATGATGGCACATTTTTTGATTCTGAGAACAAGAGACAACATCCGTGTGACCTCAATTTTACTTTTAAAATCATTATTTAGTTGCCACTGACCACCATGTAGAAGCAAAAAATAAAGGGATCTAAAACATGAGAAAGTGGAGCCCGAATTAATGAGCAAATTAGAAAAAGATAGCATGTCACTTGCCAGCCAATGTTGTCTTGTCAACTTAAAAGAAGTCCAAAATAAAGAGAGAATTCAAACAGTTCTTCTACAATAAGCTATTGTATGGCTCATAGGTCTGGGTCACTCACAACTCCAGGAAATACCTACATGTTCCCTAAACACTCTTATTTTGTATGTTCTCACAGGCTTTCAGGGCTTGTGCAAATTGTTTTCCAAGCACCATCCGGCCATAATGACCAGGTTACTAGTGATAATTACACTTGCCTGTCCATAGGTCTGTCAGCTAAAGAAATCCACAGACGGCTGTCATAATGAGCAGAAATCGACTCTGGCACAGCTGCGCTGACCACAAGGCATTAGAAAAACAACCTTCTTCGCAATAACCAGTTCTGGGCATCACTGGTTAAAAAAGACTAGTTTCCTGTTTTTCTCAAAAACTTCAGAGTGTGGGTATTGCTATTTTTTACTCCACCCACTCCTTTTCTCTTTAATTGTTGAAGATTCAGTGCTGTAAACACCTAATCATGGGCATTTTTTATATTGTAGCCGCGGGTTTAATTTTAGGTCAGATCTGTCCTTTCCAAGCGGGGGCCTCCCCTGTGCCAAAAGTCTCTTCAGTAGGATGAAGAACTGGGGGCTGCCAGATGGGGCCCTGGGAGACGGGGAGGGGGGCGGGTCGTCCCCCCTGGAAAGAGACCTCAGGCTGGGCTTGAGCCACACCCAGCTGCTCCACACTCTGCCCAGGAGCAGGTCAACGGCACCCCCAGACTGGCTGAACCCCAGAGGTAGCCTGGTGGCCTTCATGTGGCCTAATGCATCAAGTGTCTGGCCTGACACATCTCACTTATTCTAAAACTATTTCTCTTCCTCACTTTGAAATGTTAATTCCTTTCTTTCAAGCAGAGTTCTAAGCATATGCAAGGCACATTATCATAAAGATGGCTGTTCCTTCTGCCCGACCCCATCAGGTCCCAGTTCCAATGTCACCTCCTCCCATACCCTCTCCCCACCTAATTAATACACACACACACACACACACACACACACACACACACACACAGAGCATATGTGCTGGAAAGGGTGACATAAATTTATCTCCCAAATGAGGACAGAAGCTTCTCAGGGGAGGTGGTCCTATTTTGTTCACCCCTACAGACCCCCCTGCACCTTAAATAGTGCCTGGACAGTGGCAGGTGATTGATTAATACGCTTGATTGATAATTGTTCCGAACAAATGCTCCTCCCTCCACTGTCTTCATGACGGCCTTTAGCTCACCTCCCTCCTGTGCTTGCCTCTGTGGAAACCCTCATCTACTGTACAGCAGTTTGCATCGACCGTTCTTAAAAACCCAGAGCTCCTGGCGGTGAAAACTGCTCTGCGCACAGCTCGGGCTGAGCACGAAACAGGTGCTCAACACACATCTGCTGAATGTTGTGAAATGAATCACTGGTGATGGCCTGCCTTGGGGCCAGGGACTATGTAGTCGCTGCAGAAACATAAAAGAAGTAAAAAAGTAGGTCGCTGTTTATAATTTTTTCTTTTAGCAAAACTATATAACTTTGGACACTACAAGAAAAGTCCGAGGTATTTCCTAAGTCAACAGCATCCACTCAAAGGCAAGGCAGTAAGACTTAATCCACATACACTTGTCAAAACAAGGACCAGAGAAAGAATTTTTTAAGAGGAAGTTGAAAATAAAATGTTTACTGCTGTCCTGCCAAGCAAGAAGTTGAGGTAATATCCTTTGAAAGTCATTAAAAGGGAAAGATTTTAACCAAAATCAAAATCTTTGTTTTGGTTAAACTTCACAATAGGGAAAGTATAAACTTTTTTTTTTTTAACACCTTATGTTCTCCTTTTAAGAGAAAGGCAGAAATTCAGCAAAGGTCTCTCTCCCCTCAGACCTTCTAAAGTCCTCTATCCCATAAAAGGAATAAGAAAACCCCCAAGTCATGATACATGATACTTAAAGGTACATGAGTTGACTTCACATGAGTCCCACTAATGTTAAGAAGAACCAAGGGGACTGAAACTTAAATGGGCTTCTGATGGGAGGGGAATAAGTTCACAATGTTTATTATGTCTCAAGATTTAAAAAAAATCACTTATGTGCATACTCATATGATAAAGTTCCATTAGCTATCCATTACTGGTCTTCACTTGTAGGCCTGGTAGTAGGCCTTATTCCCTAACAAACTTTACAACTTGTCTAAAGTAATACATAGAACTCTAAAATTTAGGTAAATCTTCTTAAATTCCTATATGCTTCATTTAAATACAGGAAAAAATTAAAAGGACACAGAAGCTAGGTCAACTACCATTTCACAGAAGACTTAAACTGATTATCAAGAAAGTTAAAATTTTACTTAGAGAGTACATGTATGCATCGGATAACAAAAAAGCCACAAGAGAGCCTCATACCAAGTTGACAAATATAGACACTAAACAGCATATTCAAATGCTAAAGTGCAATAACAAAGGAAGATGCTGGCTAGGCTAACAAAGCCTCTCTGCTTCTGTACATTTGGAAGTAAACAGTATCAGGTATATTTTATTACTAAGCAGTAAAGTCTTTCCCTCCTCGTTGACAGATCAATTAAAATAACTTTTCCCAGTATTGATACTACCATGACTGAGCCATTGAGCCAAAAGAACCAATTCAGTAATAATAAGGAGCTCTAACATATGTACTATTGGTTTGAGATAACAAACCACAGGCTTCCATATATGAAAAAAAAAATGGAATGCCATGTCCCATGTAAACCAAAGATCTAACGCAATAACATTCGATGAACTATAAGCAACATGAACAGCCCAATGAAATAATTCTGTTTCTTCAAGGTATCTTTGGATAAAGTAGAATGGCACTATATAAATAATACCAATTTATAAAAGACACACACATACACATTTTGCAGTCAGGTTGATGTTAAAAATTTAATATTCCCAAAATTAGAAGATCTGTATTGCCTTTCTTTCTAAACCATCAATAAATGTCCTTGAAATTAGCCCTCTTCCTCTAATCAATTTAATGTCACTTTATATCCTAAGTTGTCAGTCCCACACGTTCAAATTACAAATAGATAAAATGCAGGGTATGAAACTTCTATTAGAAAGGATTCCATTTCAAAGTGGACTCCTAAGAAAGAAATGGTTAGTAAGTAGACCAGACAGTGCGGCAGCCTTGCTGGAGATTAGGATTTGGTTCACCTGTGAGAGCAGATGGTTGCTCTGGACAGCTGTGGGGAGATGGGGAAACAGCTGGAGTGCTACTGATTTCTGCAATGATGAAAAGCAATGACAACAACGATGAAACAGTATGTAGATTTTTATAATGCTACTTGAAAACTTTTTCAGGAAATTTTAGGTTTATAAACATCAGCCTAGCGACTCTCTGTAAGGCACCATTATCAATATTTTATACCTGAATCCTTTTGCTGTCCTACAATTCTCTTTTCCCACTACATAAATCTTCCCAACAGAGAAGAAATGCTAGTAATTTTAACATGTAATTACAAAAAAGAATGAAGTTTACTGTACTAGATTCCAGATATGAAAGAAAAGGGTCACTTTTTCCTCAATTTTTCTTGCTATAATTATTACAATTTTACTAATTTTTAGTTATTTATTTACCACCAAAAACAATTTTTACTATTTTGGACAGTTAAAATTATTGATTAATTGATTTGATACAGTAACAAATTATATATCTATATATATAATATACTTCTATGGCAAAAATAGATTTGGTGGTATTTTTCTTATAAATTCTCTGTCACAGTTCCATACATAATACACCACTAAAGTTAATATGAAACCTCAAATAGTAGAACTATATACATAAATAAACTCTGAAATACAGTAATTTGAGTTTCTTTAATATAAATCCTGGACATGAGCCAAATCTTTTCTTAACCTTGTCAATATTCCGGACATAATGCATAACAGTATTTTTATTTTAAAACCTCAAATCATTTTTGAAATTATGAATTAACTTCTTTAGATTGTTAATGGTTATTAATAGTCACTATTCATAAAATAACTTTATAAAATACTGCTCTCTGAAGAATCAAAAAGCATATAAGATGTAATGACAAAAAGATTTCTCAAGGCAAATACCAAATTATGAATCCTCCTACAAATTGAGTTCTCAGAAGTAAAGCGGAAATAAAATAAGTTTAGAAAGTCTTTCCCCAAAGAAGTCAAATTCAATAGTAAATGTCATGCCAGATTTAAAGTAAATGAAAAATATCAAATCAAAATTTTTCATAGTACTTCACATCTATCTTCATCTGACCCTGCTTTTACATATTACACATTTTCAGGGTCTGCTCTCTATCGAACCCTGGGACAGGTGCTAGAATCTTATGAGGAATAAGATGTGTTTTTTCCCTATGGAAAAGCTCATAGTCAAGGAACAGTTCTCATCCACAGGTCCCTAGAACACATTTATAAGCAAAAATGCTATTTAAATCTCACTCTTATTATTTGATCTGGCTTTTGTTCCTGTATGAAGAAATGTTTATACTGCTATAAACAAAGACTGTATTAAAAGGATATATATGTGTTCATAATTTTCAAATTAAATGTGCATGATTTACCTTTCCCTCTTCCACTAAAAAGACCACCCAGTAAGTAGGCAGTCAGACCAGCAAAAGGGCTGTAGGGGGATCCCCTCCTTTCCTCTCTGCCACCTACAGGGGAGGATTTCACCCTTTGGTCTCCCTCTCGCCCTCAGCCCTGCAGCCTGGTACCAGAACCTGCCTTCGCTGGCTCTCTCCCGCGCTCTCCAGCCTGCTGGAGCATCAGCAGGCGCCTCCCCAGGTCCTTTCAACCAAGAGCTCCAGGAGTCGCCTAGCAATCAGAAGAGGGAGAAACGCTGCTGCCACAGGAGAAGAAACGCAACATCACAGTTCATCACTCAGAATGCATTTTTCCAGAGAACACTGACACCCAGGTAAATAGTCCCTTACGATAATTAATATTTCAAGTAAGCTGCAGGTCAATTCAGCTTTTCTGGCTTAGCAAAGAAAAATAAATATTACCCAAGAAAACTGTTTTTAAGTCAAGGATATCTTTTATGCACACAGAGGGGCAAAGAAACTGGAACCTTTACGCGTGATACTTGCTCATCCAACAATATTTTGAGCATCCAGTAACTTCTAGGTATATATATTTGCCATTACATACCTCAGTTAAATGCCTTTTTTCTGCTCTCCTTGCCTTTTTTTTTTTTTAAAGAATTGCCTCTTTTGGAATTACAGCCTTCATTTCAATCTACATCCCCCCTTAAAAAAGTTAAATATAGGAGGATAAAATTCACTGCACACAATCTATCACACACATGTATGATGCTTGATCATGTCCCTCAATATTTTCCTTTCTCTGAATCCCACAAGAACAAATTCAGCCAACTCCATTACAAATTGTAACTACCCCAACAAAGGGCTGAAACTCCGATCCAAGTTATCAATTCCAACCTCACATAATAAACATATGTACATATGTGCTAGAGTTTAGAACTGATAAATAGGTTCCTCAAAAATAGTTTCCTCGAGCAAGAGTTTTATTACAGCCTCTGTGGTTTTGGTTTTTGTTGTTGTAGTTTTTTATTCTCTAATAAGAAAATAACTATCTTGATAGTCCCTATTGCTTCAGGAAAACCAAATCTCCTCTGAATGATTCCAGGTATCTAATACGTTGTCATTTTTCTAATTCAAGATAGAATTTGGGTTGCTATCTATAACCCATTAATTCAGGTTTTGTTTTCTAGTATACTCCTAATTGCTTATTCAGTTAGGATGTGAGATGGCGTATGTTAATGTTGTCAGGATCATTATAAGAAAACACTAAGTAAAAAAATATACAAATCTTAATTTCATTAAAAATTAACCAAAAAGGACATTCGGGTTTATGCTACTAACTAGTGATGGTTTCAAATTACTAAACTAAGAAGAGCAGAAATGGAAAAACTTTCAAAGACTAATGTTACCATTAGTTTTCTCTTTCACTTGGTTCAAAATCCTTGCATAATTAATACACTAATACTTAATAAATGCGTATGAACCTACCACCTCTCTTCTCTTGCAGCTTAATTAGGTGATTGACTTCAGGCATGTTATAAATTATAATGACAATTTAATTACGACTTTAATGTGCACACTTAAAAGATTTATAAACAGGAATGGAATAGCCCAGGACACTGAAACAAGGCACAGCAAATGAAGCAAAGCACAAGCCAGAACAAAGGCAAAGATGGGGGATTTCTACAAGGCAGAGCTGCACCAGAAGGGGTTCCGCATGCCTCAGTAAACCACTCATTGCTCTACTGCCTTACGACGAATTACGAGCAATCTATACAGCGCTCTTTATAACCTTAATTGTCTTTATAAGGAAGGAGCTAGGCCTCCCCTATCTTTTCTATGAGCTTTGCCTCTGAGCCTTGCCAAAAGGCCTCCTCTTGCACTGAAAAAGCACAGACTTCTGAGAGATTCAGACCTTGGTTCAGATCCTCCCCCTGCCATTGGCCACCTTTGACCTTGACAAAGTTAACCTCTCCAGGCTTTAATATCTTCATTTGAAAAGCGAAGAGAATGCCGACTTTGCAGAGCTGTGATGGAAATTAAATTAGACAGACGGTATGGCACATACTCTGCCTCCTACTACCTCTGGAACCTCGGGCAAGTTGTTTATTCCTCTTGTGCTTCAGTTTCCTCGGAAAATGGAGAAAATAATAGTAACAGCCTCAGAAGCTTGTTGGAGAACTAAATAGGTTAACACACATAAAGCAGTCCTGCCTGACACACAATAAGTACTCAGAAAATGTTAACTATTAATAAATCACTGAGCATAATCATTGACACACACTTCCTTTTTTCCCAACCTCCATCCCCACGGATATTTCCAACAATAAACAGTTCCTAAAATTCCATCTCTGCTGTAAGTTTTCTTTTAGAATTAGTCTGAGAGCTGATGCCTTCATTATCTCCTTGTCCTGTATATGTATATCCATACTGAACTGTGTATCTTTAAGTTTCTAGAGCACAAGTATTTAGTCTTTGATATTCTCTCCATAAGGCACAGGTAGCTTTAAGGACTTGTATATGCCGTCAGGTACTTAGAAAACATGTGGACAGCCCTAGCTGGTACAGCTCAGTGGATTGAGCGTCGGCCTGTGAACCAAGGGTCGCCGGTTCAATTCCCAGGCAGGGTACATGCCTGGGTTGCAGGCCAGGTCCCCAGTAGGAGGCGTGCGAGAGGCAACACATTGATGTTTCTCTCCCTCTCATGCTCCCTCCCTTCCCTTCTAAAAATAAAATAAATTTAAAAAAAAAGAATAAGAAAATACATGGACAATCTCGAAAACCATACATATTTTGAAGTTAGTGATAAGGGGAATTGTTGAAAGGACTAACAGGTAAAGCTGAGTAAAGGGTTTTCGTTTTTATCTTTAAGGAAACTCTCTCCCTTAGTCGATTTGACCAAATCAGGATTTCATTTTACTCCAACAGGGTTAAAGTGTAAGGAGACCCAGCCTGATATGACTAATTAGCCCTGTCTAACTGCTGAAAAACAATTTCCCTTTCTCTTGAACTCTCTTTATTAAAAAAAAAAAAAGCAAAAAAGAAGATGAAAATTGAGCTACAATTTTTTGGTGGTGATTTTTGTTTCTTTTCTGTGCTCCCAGGGTCCATGGTGAACTGAATTATGAGGAAAGATGAACAACAGAATGATGAAATCAATGAGTTAGGAGAAAACTTAGTACGGATATGCTGACTCTAGTCGTTCCAACCAGCTCTGATAAGTGTGGTGTTAGTATTCCTCTAATAAGCAACTGGGTGTGTGCCTTGGTGTCAATATTTATTTTAATTAAAAACACAGTTAGAAAGCATCATTGCCTGCTTATATCAGAAACAAACATTTTACTCTTTTGCCATTATGTATTTCCACTTGCCTTTTGTAAAACTTTGCGCCCTGTTAAGCATCCAGCTTTATGTTATCAACTTTAAAGAACTTTGATTCACTAGCGGTGGTATTTATCACTATGGCATCCAATCTACTATATATTTGGTCAAAGATAAAACATATCTGGCTTGAACTGCCTTCTCCGAGCCAGTTGTTATCATCACAGATTGATTGCAACAGATATGCTTTTGATACACAGAATCTGAACACACCATCTCTGATTCTTCCTCCACCCACTCCTGGGACAGCTTTGGTCAGCAACAGCTGCAGCTGATATATTACTCTACTTGTTTAAGAACATGGCATAAATAGAGAGATTAGATGACATAAAGCTGTAAATACTGAGCATAGCTCTCATAGAGTTTTCCTGAGCTAGTCAGAAAAATAAATAAGATATGTGATGAAAGAATCTGTATGTGCCATCAGCTACTTAGAAAACATGTGGACAAGTATGGGCTTTAGCTAATTAATACATTAATAGTGGAGGAGTAGCATGCAAGAGCTAGGAGGTACCCTAGTGTCCGATGACAATAAAAATTTCAGTAGGATCACATGTGAAATTCCTGAAATTGTGTGCTAGCGTAAGTTTATTTTTGTGTATGTTATTTAAAAAAATAAAATAACAAGAAACTTTCCAGCACTCTCAGGGTCATTCATTTGAATAATCCAATGCCAAGTTTTACATATTATCATTTCATACTTCTAATCTGGCACAGATTAGCAACAGAAAGGAAATATATGTCCATAATCTTAAAAATAGAAAGACATCACATTGCAAGACTGCTGTGTCAGTCATTTCCGTTTTCGGGAGTAACACAGTGGTGCCTAAACAATAGTTATCCTCCTACCGAGCTACAGTTCACTTAACCCCACAGTCCAGCTGATGATTGATGAAGGGTCAAGAGGGTAGCAGACTTTGGTGTACAACACTTCAATCCTTTAACGACGATGGCAAGAGGCCATGTACTACAATAACGGAACAAATACTTCCTTTTACTGTACAGTAAATTCCTCTCTCTGATTGGCTAAAGCTTTAGCCATGGTTCACAAGAATAAAAATATGTTCTATGGTTAGCAAAACGCATTTTTAAAAAGCAGTCACTTAATTCCTGGGCCAAGTGAAATGTGTGTATCCTACAGTTGTTAATAACCAGGTACATTGCTCTGCCTCCTTATGCTAAAACATCCACTAAAAAGTCCATAAAAAGACTTCTGAAACCCACATTCAGCATCTTTTGCACAACTGTTTCACAAAGGCAAATGTCCATCTGTGAAAGCAATTAAAGGAACATGAGAAACACAGAATGTTCTCATCAAAGAGCATTTAATATGTGGCAAATCATATATTTCCATGTGTTTGAAGTTTAAAAAAAAACACTATCAAGTCATTGTGATACATTAATTCAGAAAAAAAGTGAGATAAAATATTCATCCAAATGTTGGAAATTCTGGTTAATTGGATTTGTTACAGTAACTGTTAATCAGAAAACATTTCAAACCATATTGTGGCAAAATCTTATCTTTTCATAATTGATATGTACAATGTATTGCCTCTATAGCATTTTCTCCTTCTTGGTGTGATTCTGAACATCTATTCACAGATTTGAGTAAGGAAGAAGATTTGAATACTTATTCAAAATTCCACATCAATGGTCCACAACCTGGGATATTTTGCTCACTCAGTGATACGTGGCAATGTCTGGAGACATTTTTGAGTGTCAAGATTGGGAACAAGGAATACTACTGATAACTACAGGGTAGTAGCCAAGGGACGCCGCTAAACCTCCTACAATGCACAAGACAGAAGGGAATTGTCCAGACTCAAATGCCAACAGTACCAAGATTCAGAAACCCTGGCCTAGATGTTACTTCAAATAAATAAGTCACTGTTACCTACCTATCCTCTGAAAAATAAAGTGCATGTAAACAAAAAAAAATTATATTGTGGCTAATCAAAAATTAATGCATAAAAATAAATTTACTTACTTGACAAAAATGTATTGCACCAACTATATACAAATTTTAATTCAGAGTAGAAAATGATTTCATAAAAATCATGCATTCTAATGTAATACAAAAATCAATTCAATCTTTAATCATTAACATGTATGAAATAATTCTTCCAGTTTTAAAATTTGTTCTCAATATTTGTAAAATTCTAAAACACTACACTGAATTTTCTTTGATCATTTGATTTTTAATATGACAAACAGGATGACCATGATATGGAGGAAATCGAACTTTAAAGCTGTGTTTAATCTTAGAACCTCCTCCCCCCAAAAAAGTGAAATCATGTAATAACCAGCATTTTAAAATGTACAATTGAACCACAATCAGACTTACTTAAATCAAACTAAGGCTTACATTATATTCCTTAGTAATTTTGCTTAATAATTTCAAGTTGATCAACACAGTGACCCCAAAAAAAGCATGGGTTAAAAGTGTATTCATACTACTAATTTGTACCGTATGTGTTCAACCACTGAATAAATGTTCCTTGCCATCCTTCCTGGCACAAAAGAAAGACTGAAGTTTCTCCTACAGAACCCTGATCCGAAAGGGCCCTTCAGAGAGATGAAACACAATCCTCACTCAGAGGCCAAGAAGAGAGCAAGGACGTTTAAAACCTTCCCGCAGCAGTGGCAGGGGCAGCCCCGAACAGCTGCGGGTCAGTGCTCTCAGTGTCACAGAAGGAGGTCCCCGGATCCTCGCAAATACCACCTCCCACCCTCTGCTCCTTTGGGACTCAGTGCCAAGGTTAATATACATGTGAACATGTTTAATGAGCAGGGAGAAAGGCCAGAAAGGAAATGACCACCCAAGTCCAGGATACCTGCTTCTCTGACCTCACTGTGCTACTCATGGACCACTGTCCGCAAGATAGTCATTGAGTTTCCCCAAGACACAATTCCCAAACCTGTAAAGCAGACGTTGTGGATATTAAATGAAAAAAATGTATGTAAAAGGCCTTTGTAACCTGACAAGGACCACAAAGGACGTGGGTTAGTTTCTATGATGGGTCACCATGGCACTGTACCTTCTCTCTCTGCTTCCCCGTGTATCCTTCCGCTCTCTCCCACCCCCTTCCTCAAGAGACATATCATCAAACTCAACCAAATTCCAACAAATAGACTCTACGACAGCATTCTGTCACTTCAGTGTAAGATTTTATTGCTTCTTTTAAGATATACTGAGTACAGATTGTTTTAGATGCATTATTCCATTTGAGCTTTGTAACAACCCTACGGTGTAATAAGACTGCCCCTATTTTACAGTTTAGAAAACTGAGGCACAAAGAGATTAAACACTTGCCCAATTTTTACCCAACTAGAAATGAAGGAACCAGAACGAGAAGCATGACAATTTGATTCCAGAGTCCATACTCTTTACCAAAAACATCTTCTCATTTTAAAAATTAAAGTTATTTACAAAACCAAATACCAGTTTTTGTACAGTGAGTTTTTATGCCATGCAGATAGCCAAACAATGCATAATTCCATCCAATATATAAATATACTGAAAATTTTCCATTCATAAACCTCCCCGTCTACCCCTTTCCCTTACAATCTTGATAAGGACCTCAATAACAGGACTGGTGAAATGAACATTTTGCTTCAGACAAGTGTGCCAAATTTCCTTAAGCTTAAGAAAAAAGTGGCCTCTCCGTTGAAATAGCCACAGTCACCTCTGACATCTTAGAAGTAATTACCAGTGTCTTTGGTGGAACATGCAAAGCTGCGAATACGTGAAAACAATAACAATGATAATAATAATATGTGCTCATTTATAACATCGTCTAGCTTATAGAATATTTCCATATACATATTTCATTAGATTTGGATCATCCAGCCATGAAGAGAGGAGATTTTCAACCAGTATTGGAAGGAAAAAGGCAAGCCAAGTGTCAGAATAACCAAGGAGAGAACTAGTGACTTCAATCCCCAAAGTTCTTGTTTATGGACAAAAATGTAATTTTGGAGCTTCTGAAGGGCCGGAAAAGAATATATACCTTGTGACACCAAACTAATTTTGAAAATTCTTATTTTCTTCTTGAGGACAATAAAATGAATCAAAAACCTTATAAACATAATCTCATCTGTATTTTAATATTACAAATGAAATCTTAAAAATATAAAATTTACCTTTTGAACATACTATGTAAATAGATTCAGAAACTAAAATCATAGAAATTCATATTTATAAAAGTATAATAGAAATATTTGCAACCTATTTGGCCCCCATCCATTTTTACTCTCAGCTCCCCAGTTACTACTACCCTTTGAAGGCAACCACAAACGACTTTCCTTTGCTGGTCTCCCCGGGTCAACCATAGGACTTTGTATATAGTGGCGACTCGACAAAGGCTTGGATTGGCTAATTAAAGGAAATTAGGCTGTTAGTCCACCACTGTAAAAATCAATGGTCTTAAAAATATATATTGTTGAAAACACACCGACAAGCAACCCTAAACCCAACTGAAATGCAACTTAAGCAAAAGTGAACTCAGATTTAAAGGCACTGCAACAAACATGCTCCTTTTGAATTTGACAGCTCCCAGTCATTCAGTCCCCGAGTAGCACACAGGGAGCATTCCTCTAAAGCTACTGTGGTATCTTCTGAATCACTGCCATTACCCGAGAAAACCCCAGGAAGTGGTTTGATTGAGTAGTTGGACCAGTGCGTAGGTATCAGCTGATGTCTCTCACACATACACAAAGTTGGTAACAATGGGGACACTGTGAAACCAGGAATAGCCTTCCCTTATCTCTAGTAGTTTGGGAAATCATTTCTAACCCAGTGAGTATATAACTTGGGAACAAATCAAATGGCTAATGATTCACTGAGAGCTTAGCAATGAATCTGTTTTAGATCAAGTCCTGCAGGGGCTGAAGACCATAAGGATGTCCGATGTCTGGAACAGTGAGTCTTTGGAACCCCTTCTGAACAGCAGCAATCTTTCCTGAACAGTTATGACCAACCAAGAACAAAGCCTAAGTACAGGACGCTGCCAGCAAAAATGAACCATCATGAACTGTGACTTCATAAAACCTTTCAAACGCACTTTATTTTAAAATATAAATCAATGTCATTTTTTTCTGTTCAAGCAAATGGCTAGTGAAAATCACAGTAGTGCTTAGTGAAATACCAGCTGCCGATGAGTCCGGGGCCGGCAAGCCAGTGAGCTCACCAGGCATAAAACCATAGACTATCACTGAGTCAGTCCTCATTTGAACAGTATTCACGTCTTTAGCTAAAAATGGAGGGGAAACTTCCAAGCCATCATATCAAGCCAAATCTAAGTGTGATTTACCTAAATACATAGGTCTGAGTTAAATATTTACCCTTTTCCTACAATTGAAGTTAGCCCTCACATGGCCATTTTTGAGGACTGAAGTAAGATTTCATGCATATTGGGATTCTTAGAGTTCATAAATTTCCCATTTGCCTTTTTTTGGTCTACTATTCCAATGGTTCCCACCCTTTTTAATTGAAGTACCCTGAATCCACTGTATCCCTACATTCCAGGTCTCCCTAACCTCTATGAGTATTAATTCTCCAAGGGATCTAAAAGTCACCAGCAGCCATAGGACAAAATCTCTTCACCACCCATATCAGCAGTGTTCTCCTAACAGAAAGAATCTGCAGTGTCAACCCTAACACATTACATAGCAAACCTTTTTTACAGACACTGCCTAGCTAGACCGAGGCACGGAACATAGAAACACGGAACGAGATCCACCCGCCTCCAACACTCAGCACCATACCCAACAAGTGCTCTCCGAGTTCTCCCATGCAAAATCACAGCAACCTGTTGGGAAATCCTTTGCATCTATTCACGAGGAAAAAAATAAGTGGCTATTTACCCTGAACAAGATATTTATGGAAGCAGACTTTTTTCTGATCTCTACTTTTCCAAAAGAAATGGGTGCCTTGAAACAAGCTGTTTATGCAAAACAACAAATTCTGGGACAGACTGAGAATTAATCCAATCACTGGCATTATTTAGAATGACAATAATATTCACAAATAATTGATGTACACAATGATTACCATGAGTCACTAAGTGCTTTTAATATTATTAAACATAAAAAATAACTGTAGGTGTATTTGACTGAATTCTTTGAGAACAGTTAATCCATGAACAAAATATATGCTTACTCTTTATTTTGAGCACACGTTTTCCAGATACTCTGCATTAAGAGGAATTTAGCATTTGTATGTACTGAATTAAGCATGATCATATACAGCACTGGTTCATACATTAAGCAAAGAAATAAGCCCTTGATTCTTTACAACATGGGTTCTTCCTATCCTTGCCCATGGAAATTTTAAGGACAGCCTCTGAAAGGATTATAGTAAATCAACATGTTTATAAAAGGAATAGATGAGCCCTGGTTGGTGTGGCTCAGTGGCTGAGTGCCGGCCTACAAACCAAAAGGTCGCTAGCTCAGTTCCCAGTCAGGGTACATGCCTGGGTGGCAGGCCAGGTCCCCAGTGGTGGTGGGGGGGGGGCACACGAGAGGCTACCACACATTGATGTTTCTCTCCCTCTCTTTCTCTCTACCTTCCCCTCTTTCAAAAAACAAAATAAATAAAATCTTTAAAAAAAATAGATGAGGTGTTTCCTAGATTCTGAAATATTTTTAAGTTGACCAGTAATTCTTCTACTTGTATAGGAAATGAGTAACATCCTCCTGAGTTATCAAGGATCTTACCAACACCAACAACCAAAATAAATGGTGAAGAAGAAAACACATTTGCACCAATCCCTGCACAGTTAGCATGACTTTTACTTGGAATGGGAAGGACATACCGTACTTAAACTTACCCACTACAAATGGTTCCCCTCCATCAGCCATTTGCTATTAAAAGAACCAAGCTGTTCTGAAGATAAGCAGGAAGGGGATATTGAAAATGTGTAGGTGGGATATTTTCATAAAGCTTCTCTGAATTCCAAATACCTGAACAAACTCATCCAAATTAAAAGCCCAACTTGAGCTTTAACCTGAGTTAATATTTTTTTTAAAAATACCCATTTATTTCTCTTTTCAACTATCTATGGGAATGTTTTTATAGAAAACTTTTTTGGTAAGTTCGCTTACAACTGTTTGCAAAATACCATGTCATCCTAAGTCTAAATTTCCATTTTTTCAGATTTTTCCCTTCTATTTCATAAAGGTATACTTAGTTGGTTTTTAAAAACATATTTTGTCCCATGTAAATTAGTAAAACAGTCCGAACATTCTTATGGCTCTGAAGTCAGTGTTTTTGGTAGATGCAATGCCCTTATTGTGATTTGAAAGGTATGCACTGGGTGTGCCCTATAAGCTAGCATCATAATAGTTGCCATGGAGATTCAAAAATGTTAGAACTATAAATCAATTATAGCATTATGCTCAGGAACTAACCATGTAATAGGGCAAACAAGACATGTGTACATAAACAACTACTTTCCTCTCTGAGGAGTATAGGCAAAAGGAGGAAAAAAGAAAATCCTTAAAGAATGTGGCTGTAACAGAAGAGAGGAAGGGCATTTCGGAAAGGAAGTGAGTGAGCGAGGCCTGAAGACCTGAATAAACATGGCCCATTTATAAGAACTTAAAGAGGTCAACTGGACTCCATCAGAGAGCTGGAGACATGATGAGAACGAAAACTATCTAGGTAGGGCAGGTTCAGAGGTCACCTGTCCTACCAACTTTTATAGATAAGGAAATCAGGCTCAAGGTGGTGAATGAATGAACAAATACTTTCAGGTGTCCACTATATGTTAATACTATTTACTAAGCACTGAGATGCAGAGGTGAGTTGCATAAAATGACATTGACCTTAGAGAGTCCATAATGGGAGAGGCAGAAAATAAACAAACAAACAAACAAACAAACCCTCCACATAAGCAATTACATTGTTCATTTCAGGTTCTGACAAGTTCTATGAAGACAATAATGTGATACAAAACAAACTGGAGATAGAGGGAAGGAACTGCTCAAACTTGGGTCACAGGTGGCCTGTTCAAAGAAGTGACATTTAAGACTTGAATAAGGAGAAGCAGCCATACCTGAGACACAGGTTAAGAGCATTTCAAGCAGGAAACCAGTAAATGTGAAGACCAAAAGAGGAACAGTTTAGCAAATTTAAGGAACAGAATGAAGGTCAGGGAGATGTGCAGAGAGAGGCGGAGCCCTGCGAGCCAGGGTAAAGGGCTTCGATTTTATTCTAAGAGTAATAAAAGTCTATTGGAGGAAGTTCAGCAAGGGAACGCAGTGTATAATTTATACTTAACATGCTGTTCTGGGGATTGTGGAGTCAGGGAGGCTGGAGAAGAGCCTTTGTAGCAGACTAGGCCAAGTGCTGCCCAAGGCCATGGCAGAGGAAACAACGAGAAGACCCCACATTCTGCATTTGTTTTGGAGAGAGCACCAAAGGGTTCTCCTGGACTGAATGTGAGGCCAGAGGGAAGGAGATGAGTCTGAAAGCAGTGTGATGGGGGACTCAAATGTTGGAAAATTTTTAATTTCAGGTAATAGCTAATAAGCTGAGTAATCAACACATGTGAACAGCTGTTGTTTCAGGAACTGAAGGTATGACGTGCCTTGACTCCAGGAGACCATAAGCAGTTCCACCTTCGCACCTCAGGAGGACTGCAAGTAATCGAGATGGTATCTGCGCCATTGTGCTCCAGGATAAGATGCCCACCACCCAGGACACAGGTGAAAGAATGCTGCAGCTTTTATCTGACTTTTCCCCTGAGTTCCAAGCTCCTTACCTACACTTTTCTTCTTATAGAAAGGGTCATTTTAAAATGGAATTTAAGACGGCCTGTTAGGGTACAAACCCACCGTCTTCTCAGATTGCTGGCCATCTGAATAAAGCACCCATAAAGATTCAATTCCTGTCTCTGCTTATTGGGTTTGGTAGGTGACAGGCAGCATGAATGCCGGCTTTTCTGGTTTCAAATGGGGGGCATGGTGGTTCTATTTATTAAAATAGAGAGGGTGGGGCAGAGTTGTAGCAAGAGTACCTCAATAGTTAACTTCGATACATCCCTCCAACAGCCAAAGGCACATATTGAAGAAGTATTTAGGTTGGGAATGTAGAAGATCTTCTCATGGCTATAAAACTGAAAATCATCAGCACAGAGATATATTTGAAACCATGAGATTATTCATATCTACTAGAAAGAAAGGTTTAGATAAAGAAGATAGAGGGGTTTCGGACCGAGCCCTGGGGACCACAGCACAGAGGGAAAGGCCAGCAAAGGGGACTGAGGCAAGGCAGGGGTAAACCCTGACAAGTGCAGTGTCATGGAAGCTGGGGAGTCAAGCATGTCCCTAAGCACGGAATGATGGTACCTGTTCCAAATGCTGTTAAGTTTCGAAGATACAAAGGTAGAGCACAAACACTGACTCTGGCACAATTTATTGGAGGAGAGGAACTTGAGACTCTTGGTTGAGATATGAAAATCTGAGGAGTCCTAGTAAACAGCGGTGTGGCCAGGCCAATTTACAAACAGGTCTCTGGATTCTGCAGTTTTTTGGGTTTTGTTTTTTGTTGTTGTTCTTTTTTTACTTTAAGCTACCTTCAGCACACCTTGTGGACAATAAAGATCTCCTGGAGAATTCTGAGCAGGAAAGAGGGATCCTGCAAGATGGTTACGGTAAAGTTAATCTGGTGGCAGTGCACAAGATCAGTTCAAGGTGGAAGGTGCCGTGGTCCACAGTGTCCGGGCGGCGGAAACCTGCATCTGCGGGGGCAAAAATGGAGGTCACTGGACCACAGGGAAGCTCTCAGGAGCACAGGGCACCAGAACAAGTCAGAATGACTTTAACCTGAGTGCCACTGGCACCAAAAATCATTCAGCAAGTTTGGAGAAAATACTGTGGTGAAATACAAAAGCCTAAGCACTTTCAAAAAATTCAACTACAGGATATGTCCCATGACACATGTATTTTTAAAGAAGGCATAAAGATTGCTACAAAAATATCAACTTTTCATTTTTTGTTCTTCTCTTTGTTATCATATACTGACTGCAGGGACACTTTTATTATTGCTAATACTTGGAATAAAATATAAGCAAGTCTTCCTAATCATCTTTTACCTTATTGTACAGCTCAACATGTATACTAACGAGCTCATGTAATATGTATATGTCTAATTATATTTAATCAAGTATGTCCTCTTTAATGATTCAATTTTTTATTAGCCAGCCAGCTAATTGTAACTAGATTCAGTGAAGAATACAAGATCACAATACAATGATTATTTCTAATGAGTACCCCAATAAATATTTTTAATTACTTAAAAGATAAATAATACAATATCGACAATTCGCAATTGAAATCCCATTTCAGAAACATTTCCACTTAATGTTATTTAGTATTTACGTACGTACCTTGCATCCCTTAAATGCTTTACTACCAAAGTCCAAATTGTATCTCATTCCAATATATTGTATATCATTACACTTTTGATAAAATTAGAGAAATTAAAGGGGAAAAAATAGAGTTTGGCAGTTGAGCCCTTCACATTCCTACCCGAAACATCTACTGGCCTTTTAATTCCAACATGTGCAAGGCACTAGAAAAATTAAGTGCCATGTATCTTGGTATCCTGAAAAACTATGCTGTTGTCCCCAAGAGGAATGCACCCTTGAAAGGGGATAGAAGACAATAAGGATTATAAAACACTGGGCTTTTTGACAAAAAAAAAAAAATTGCGACTATTCTTCCTCAGTTTTGCTCCTTAAAAAGATATGCCCATTAACCATGGAAACCCAGCTTTAAGGACATTGGGTTCCAATTTCCAAGCAGATGCTCAGGTTTTTGTGGGGGGCGGGGGGGCAGGGGATTTAAAGTAAAGCCCACAAGGCAATGAGGCGCTCTTGCTATATATTACTGAACATTTCCTTCATCATTTTTTATTGGAGTAGAGGCAATTCTTGATACTCTAGACAATTGTCAGGCAAGATTTTTATATCATTTAAACTTCTAATGCAGTAAATTGTCACCAAAAACTGTCAAAATCCAAATCACCCGGCTTCAGTACAATGAGAAAATGATAAAAACAGAGTGTACTCTAACATCATGTCAACACAGACTCATTAATCATTGCACTGCTGACAAATGTTCCTGATTCTAACATGTAGTTCAAAGCACGGCTCTTCAGCCTTCTGCATACAGTATTTTCCAGAATAGTCTAAATGGTAGCAAATCTATACATTCAATAAATTAACAAATAAGAATACATTTTATACAAGTTTTCAGACCATCAGGTGAATATTCAAAGCATATTTCAGAGGTATTTTCTCTCCTTATTGGAGAGAAAAGTTGGCAGAGGAAGAGGTGGTCCTGTCAGCAGCCAAAAGCCACCCCGTAAACCAACGCAAAGTCAGTGACAGCCCTCTCCAAGTTCCAAAGGAGACAAGCAGGCACTGAGAATGACATCAAGGAAGTACAGAGTGTTTTCTGTGTCTCCCCAGATGTCCTGGCAGGGGAGAGACTTTCCCAATCTAAGGAAAAATCTGCCAGGAAATGTGTATCAGTTGACAGCTCTAGATCACAACTTCTGAGTGGTGATAAGACGGTGACTGCAGGGACACTAACAGACCTCTCCGCAATCCTGCTTGAAGGTGCAACACCTCATCATCCTCATTTCAGAACTCATAGGATTAGAATTGAGATGGGGTAGCACAGGCAAGGTGAGGCCATGGTGCAGTACCAAGCACCTTGATCTTGAACTCAGAAGACCTGGTTTTCATTCCTAGCTCAGCCATTCATAGATTGTGTGGCCCTGGGCATGTCGTTTGACCTGTCTGATCCTCAATTATGTCACTTACAAACTTGGAAAGAGAGCAACATCTATCCCGTCTACCATATGGGTTTTGTAAGAAATCATTGACACAATGTAGATAAAAGCTGTGGGTAAATTATGAAGTCTTATGAAAATGGAGATTTCTCATTTTCGGGAGGAGCACATCCTTTCAGCTATAGGCACTGGGTAGCCAGTGAAGGTTTAGATCTTCACAGTAGCATCTTTAAAATGGTATTTTAAGAAGATGTGCCGTGCGGTAGGCTGAGGAATTGATCACCTGTAGAGCAATTTGAATCAGAGACACCATTTAAAATGCTGCAGCAGACCAGGTATGGCAGAGCAAACCTTTCTAGGGGAGTAGTAATTAAAATATACAGTAAGGGATTTTTTTTGGAAGAATGTGAATGTTCAGCATAATAGATAATAATGTTAGAGACTAATATTACATGAGCTAGCATTAGAATCAACTCAATCACTCGATCTATCCAAGCCCTCCACTAACATCCCAAATCCCATTACCCTCTTGGACCTTTCCGTTTTTCTGCATCTCCAACTCAGGTCTCCACCTGCTATACCAGACTCCTTTCTCTAGATGTTTTTCACTTCCTCACAGTTGCTGAGGGGATTCTTTGCCTTCCCGTTGACTTCTGGTCCCTTAATCCCACCCTTCCCAGGCCACCTGACTTCTGTTTTGGCAACCGTGGATCACACAGGCATTTCAGTAACACCTGTCTACAGTCTCCCCGCACAACCTTCCATCTGTCCCTCTCATGCCCCTCTCCAAACAGGCTGCTCTGTTTCCCTGGATTACACTGCAACCCCAGCAAAAATCACTCAGTGGTATCACCTGGGTCCTGATCTCTGACTTCCAATAAATTTTTTGAGAACAAGGACAATGTCTGGCTCACCACTGTACTCACAGAAGCTAACACAGGGCCTGGTTTATAGGAAACCCTGAATATATATTGAATGAGTAAAAGTAATAGCATTTGGAAGTTCTATAATCCATCTTCACCTAGTGCTGCACTTTTCTTGGCTTCCACCTACTCCCTCACCGCTCTTCTTGATTAGATTCTATTTTTCTTTCTGTCCCCAAACTAAGAATATTTCCCAGGGTTCTAAACTGAGCTCTTTTATGTTCCTCTTTTGTTCTCTCTCCAACAGAGATCAGTTCCCACCCACAAACACGGTTGAATGTTGAGATATTTCAGACAATTATTCTCACTAGATCCCAAATTCAACACTTATGCCAAAATTCCCACAACGTGAACACGGTTCCAGGAGGTAAAGCCTCACCGCCCCCACCCCCAGAAAAAAAAAAAAAGACTTCAATGAGAAGTAACAAAGGTCAGAGAGGAATTGGACCCTCCCAGTGGGGACAACTGAGCCTCAAGTGGGACTGACAGGCAAGCCTTTGCCACTAGACACAGTCACCAAAGTGTCCTACATTAATGACAAAGAAGCCTCTTTTCTCAGGGATCATTACTTTCCTTTACAGTCCAGATTCCCTGAGGCCTGAGTGCTTTACGCCTTTAGAGGCACTTGGTGACCTTCCTTTAAGACAACCTTACACGTAAAAGAGAAAGGTTTGCTCAGCACTTCCTTACAAATGGGGAGAGCTGACCCCTTCTACTGAGACCCTAGCTCACCCCCGCCCCTTTGGCCTGCAAGGCTGTGACTCTTAGCCTCCAGAGCTCAGCCAATAGCTGAGCTCTCTTGAGTCCTGCCACCCATCAATGCTCAGGCACAAATCGGAGCCCGAATCACGCCTAACCGCAGGGACCTCATACCCCTATCTGGACAAAGAAGTTATATAAAATCAAATTTGTCTTTGCCCCAGTGGTTTTGTCTTTCTTTTGTCTGTTTGGGGGACACCCATTCATTGAACCACTGGGGCTCGAACATCAGTAGCCTTAATGACTCTAGTGCTCAGCTGGGATCGAATGTGGGACACACACCATTTTCTCCCCATACTAGGCTCAAGTTTCTTGTGGGCAGAGGTGTTTATCTTGTGCTTTATGGTTTAAAAGGCATAGATCCTTTTTCATGATTGGCAATATACATTCCTGGTCTTTCATAAACTTATCCCCTCAGTAGGAAGGTAAATTCTTTATTGGACTATGCTATGTGGTGTTATAAATACCTCTCCACTCACATAAAACTAACCCAAATAACAGAAGGAAACTATTTTCAGTCTGGCTTTACCTAGTTCGCACAGGAGTCGGGCTGAGATTTTATAGAAAGTGAAGCATCCACTGGCAATTAGTTATTTTGATATCTGTAAAACTCCATGTCAAGAATTTTTAAATGTCTAGCAAAAGAGTCTAAAAGTTTGACAGGGGGGATATTTTTGAAATGAAATTCTGGAGCAAGTAAATATTGAGAAGATGAGTGCAGGTAACCACAGCAACCTGTTTGAATCATCGCAAGAACACCCTACACATGTTCTTAGAGGATGTCCCTACCCATCCTTTAGTTTTGAGGCAATCGAATAGCATCATCCAACTTTAGTAAGTTAAAGAATGCCTTTGATGAAAATTCTTCGACCCAACTGCCGTCATTCATATTCAAAAATATGGCATCTGGGGTTCTTTCTTTTTATGGAAAATAGATCTTCTTCAGACTAAGTGAAAAGTGTAGAGTAAAACACGTTTATTGCCACCCCTGGTTGTCTACACAGTGATTTGTGTCTGTCTCTGAGCTCCCAGTCTCCTGCCCAGTGGAAACCTTCCCTTTGCCGCCATTCAACAGGAACTCTACCCTGTTGACTCAAATGATGACATCTTGTTGTAGAAATCTGAGTACCTCACAGTGGATCCATGCATCAGTCACTAAGGGATGCGTGCCAACCTCTGTCACAGGAAGATTAAGATGACACATTCAAAGCTGCAAACATTGACCTAACTAACGAGCAGAGTTTTGTTACCATTATTGGGGCTGCAGGAGGACTAGGGCAGATTCACTACACTTCCTCCAGTCATTGTATACATAAGGTCCTAGTCTTCTGGCTCCAAAATCCCAAGCAGATAAGCTCCAATGTGGGGCACGGGGAGGCTTGTCCCTTAGCCACCGTCACTGCAAGGTATAGTTCTGAGTATAAAACCTATCAGTTTATGAGGCTTCATGTTTCTCATCTGCAAAATGACAACCATGAAATATAAAGTTTCTTAAAACTTGAATAATTACTAAGCAGAATTTATAAAACTAAGGAATTCCTTCAACGCCGTTAATGTGCTAATTACATAATAAGAAGTGGAAGAGTCATTCACCAAATGGTATATTTTTACCCCACCCAGAATGAGCTTTATAAGTGGATCATTCAACTGTTCTGACATTGTCATTTAGGTATTATCTTAATCGTAGGTAATTTTGAGGGTTCCTTTTTTCCTTTTGTAATACTGGAGCAATGTACATATGCAAAGGTAAAATTAAGAATCATATCCACTCAGTGTTTTAAGTGGTTTTTGTATTTGCATCACTCTCCTAAGTAGACCTGCAACATGACAGGAACCTGAGTGAAAGGATCAGATATTAAACAGGAAACCCCATCAGCTGCATGGACCAAGGCCAATACACCAATCGCTCTCACTACATTCAAACAACCTGATCACCCATAAGTGATAATAGTGTCTCCATAGAAACCAAGTATACAGTGGAATCTGCTGACAGTGAAGGATCTGCTTTAACAAAAAGATCTCACTTCAAGCCAAGATTTTGCTCTAACTTAGATTTACACATCACCCTACACTGATATCATTAGATATTACACCTTCGGAATTTCACAGTCTTAAAGATTATAAAAAGCTCTGCACATGGAGAGAGGGAAAAAAAAGATTTGGAAGAAAAATTTGCATATGTAGTTATAAAAATACCAAAGCAGATTCCATGCTAAGCTCTGCCAGAAAGAGAATAATCACTGTTGCCCATCGCACGCGGCCTTGAAATTATATTCCCCTCTCCAAGCAGAAGCAGCCGTCAGACCATCAAACGAGGTCACCCCGCCTAAACTCAAACGGGGATACATGGAATAAGTGCAATGCAATCAGCAGACAAGCAGCTAGTTCGCTCCCACACAAACTATAATCTTTTGTGAAATATATTTTTAATGAAGAATATATAACCCTCCTACATGGTTTGGTTCTGCTCTCACACTCCTCCACATGGAAGCATACATTCATTTTAGAGAGTGGGAGAATTTTAGAGCTTCAAATAACATCCTCCTCAATGCAGGGTGAAAAAGAATGTTAGCATCTGAACTAACCTCCAACTGTATCTTTTTCGCCTAATGTTACTCTTCTGAAAGAAAAACTAGTTACTAATAGCACCTGGGAAACAGTATGATGAAATAAACCTAATGGATCTCACCAATATTTTAATGATTTCTTTCTAATTAGATGCATTATGAAGGCTTAATTCATTCAACTATTAATCACTCGAAACTCATGGAGCTCTGAATTTTAATCTTTCACAAATTTCAAATTATAAAATGCTTGTCATGAGTCATACTGCTTCAAGAAGCAATTTTTTTTAAAGAAAAAGTTTTTAGGTTTCCAGTGGCATTCATTTTTCTTTCTTTTTCAATAATATGGTTTTAAATGTCTAAAATTAAAACAATATGACTGGATAGTTGGAGAGATATTTAGCATCTGGATAGCTAACTGGAAATGAGGCTGTAAAAATAATTAGGAATGTTGTTGTCCACTCAGTGGAATTATGAGGTAAAGTAGATATGGATAAAAACCTCTTTCTCCACTAGGGTTTTTCTATCCCACATAGCACCTGTTTAAACGTATTAGGCTGTGGTATATACCTCAGAATTTGGTTCCTAGGAGACAAGCCATCAGGAAATTAGTGACAGTGACAATTAACCCTAGGAATCTGTTACATTCAGGGTATATGCCTTTGCAAAAAATAAATAACTTTTTTTTAAAACTTTGTAACCCAAATCAACAAATGTTGTATTTCCATAGTGAAAATAGTCTTAAAAGATCAGAAAGCCAATTTTGCCTAAATGTTTAAATGATGGAATTCCATCACACTAACTAAAAGGAGTTTTAATCTTGTCTGTCACCTAAAAAACAAAATAATCTCTGAAAAGATAGCCAGCGAACATGGGCAGACCAGAACCTGTATAGAACTTGGTCTTCTTTAACACGGCAAAAAGTCAAGAACTACTTTTGCAAACAAAGTAACATCAGGGAAAGACAGAGAGAGGTGGATAAAAAAAGAAAACGGGGAATGTGAGGCGATGGAAAGGAAGGGACTAGGAAACAAGTTTAGGAAATGGACACGCTCCTAAGAAAGCAACTGTAATCTGCGAAAATAATGGTAACTAAATCTCACTACAGTTCAGGAACCTTACTGTGTGTAAGAAAGAGGGGGAGAAAAGGAAGAAAATGAGAAACTATTTTTCTGAATTATAATTTATGTGAGTTATAATTCATTTCCACGTACACATAGCAATGCACTGCTCTACTCCCCAGGGTAAGTCCAAGCGAGGTGCAGGTTAACTTTCAGAATCATCTTCAAACACATCCAGATTAAAGACAACAGTGGATTCCTATGTATCTCTAGGAATGCTTGGCACACCTTTCAATTCAAAGCCCTTGTTTCTATAGAGACTCAAAATAGTCCAATTGCTCATGGATAAATCTAACTGATTTCAAAAACAAAACCTGAGCTAATTAAAGAGAATTCAGTGCCTTCCCTGGCGACCCCGCAGAGCCACCGGGTGTCTCCATGCCAAAATCCTGACTGTCAGCTTGATCTCAGGTTCAGGAAACAACGCAGCGCTCCCCACACATTGCCTCCAAGGGCTAAGGAACCAGCTGAGCCAGAATTGCCGCTGTTCACAAAAGGAATTCCCCCCTTCCCCTCCTTCTCCCTCCCCTTTCTTCTCTGGTCCCTCCTCCCGTCATCCGCTGGTGAATAATATCACTCCGCTACCTGCCTGGATCAACACCGGGAGCCCCTGTCTTCAAGCATTCAGAGAATTTAACAGCCTGGTAATTCCTGTTGTCCGTTCGCTGAGGTCACAGATAAAGCTAAACAGCAGCCGTGGTTCCCATCAATCATAAGTCACTCACTGATAGAATGTATGGTAGGAGACCTGATGTAAGCAGTCACCAGAGAAAATACCCACTGATGACGCATATCCAGACATAAAAATAGTTACAGGGCCCTCAAAGGGATTATTCAACAGCCTACATTTAGACTTTCCTACAAGAGACCTGAAGTCAACGTGCAGCGGTTCAATGGCTGGAGAGAGCTGAAGTTTAAGCTTCCTCAACAGATATAACCACAAATAACTGGTTCAAATAAGCTCCTGCAATAACAAGCTGTTTAGTAAATTTTAACACAACTTTATAAGCATTAAACAGTGCCACCAACTACCTTATAAAATGCCATATAATCTTTTATTTTAGTCATGTTCTCCTTCATAAAACAATTCCACCTTTTTAAAAGTATGTTCTCCAAATATTAAAGTTAATCAGTGCAAAGAAAAATGGCATTGGTTGCCTTAAAAAGAAATGTTAGGAATAGAACGCAAATTGTAGTTCTGTATCTATGTATTTTTAAAACATGCTTTTAAGTAGAGTTAAACTTAATTCTAAGTTTCACCAAAGAAATGGACGTTTTGCATATTGTATTTGCAATTATATTTTCCCTGAATTGGTTTGATCATTTATAGAAATAATTATCACATTAATTAGGTACACCTACTGTGGTATCTTACACATAAGGGACATTAATACTTTTTGCCAAAAAATGATTGAATGAATCAATCAATGAAATGTTATGTGCAAATATTTTAATTGAGCAAGTGACAAGATGTTAAGACTGAATTCCTGGGTTTTGTGTGTGTGTGGTTTTCTTTTTTTTTATGAGAAGGTAAATAACTTTTTACATGTGTAACACTTTCATTAGTTTTCAAGTCATCTGTTCTCTTTTTCCTCCTACTCAAACATATGCAGAGCTACCCAGCAGAGGAACGTCTTTCACATAGCTTTCACATTAGATAATGCTGGGTTTCTGCACATTTTAATATTTAAATATCTAAAAATGTTCTCTTGCCAGTTCCTTTCAAACAATGGTGACGACACAGATGAAGGCAACTGGCTATGACAGAACCCAAATGCTGCCTCAGAGCTTGACCGCCTCCCACTCGCATGCCCTATTTGTTAGTCTTAATTACCAATGCTTTCCTAATAGTGGATAGATTTTCATTGCTAGCCGGCTAATTAGTTGCCACAGGACATTCCTCTGTGATAGAATTCATCTCAGTACTTAATGATATTAACTGTCCTGCCCACACAACTAGCAAAGACCTATTAGCAATGTTGCTATAACTTGGGACAAACTTAAGAGCTTTATTTACAGCGCAGTTCTCCATCAACAGTTAACGAGATGACATTTTTCTTCCAGTTCTGGTAGGTTCTACCTCACTTTCCTCAAGTATGGTAATGCTGCTATAAATACAGGTGAAAATTATTTTTAGTACAAGATTTCGCAAAGCATTCACGTTTCTCTCCTGTGCATATGTGTCAACAGTATGTGGCCTACTTTAAAGAATCAAAATGGAAATGTTCACTGGTGCCCTCTAGTTGATCACTACCAAGTAACTTTGAAGAAACACATGTGGACTGGGATCACTCCGCTCATTCACATTGCGAAGTTCCTAATCCTCAACAATCCAGCAATGAATTCCTGACGTAAAATGTGAGACAACAAAGCAAATTCAATCTACAGTCTATTTTATTTCATAAGGTGTCAGTGTTCTTTTTGAAAGTGAATATGGGAAAAACTCAAGAAACAAGAAAAAATAAATAATACAAGATAATGAGACATATTTACATTTGTAATGAAGAAAGAATGTACTTAAAGTTAACTGATTCAGAAACCAAAAATGCTTCACCAATTTTACAGAGCTCATGTTTTTAAACAGCTCAAAACTAGACAAGGCACCCAGAAATAGTTAGGTTTCACCCACATCATATGTCTGACAGCCTTCTGTCATGGTGGTCTATGCGGGTCAACTCTGAACTGAGAATCCTCAGATAATTATTTTAAAATGCCAATCTCCGAAGCGGGCACTATTTCAAAATGCACAGACATGACTCTCAATCCAGAGATTACAGATTTATTTCTATACAAAATTATTTTCATCAGTACTCCTGGTTTGAGTAAGTCTATGCCTGTTAAATGTACTATCAGCAAAACAACTGATTTTTTTTGAAAAGAAACCAAAACTTTCTTACCCTGGATGAGAGCCGATGCTATGATTATAATTATTTAAACCTGTGAGATAATTTTCTACTCTAACGCAATTAAATAAACCACTGCTTAAAATTAAGAAATGTCAAAAAAAAAAGTTAGAGAATACTTGTTAACTTTTCTTTTTTAATGTCAAACAACATAATTACTGGTCACTAAACTAAGACCAGATTACATAATTATCTAGACATAGTGGGTGGGTCAAGCTATACCAAAGAAAACGTAAAAAAAAACAAACTGCCTTATCGACATTAGGCTTTCTAGAAGCCATCTTTACATTCATTCTCTATGTCAGTAATAGAATACCATGATAATAAACCTTTTTACAAATTGTGACTACATTAAAAAAATGGGAAAATACCGCCCCAGTTCACTACCCTGTGTCCAGCCGAGAACACATCCCTCACATTTGGACTATAACATTAGCTCTCCCTTTTAGTTTCAGTATTATGTTGGGATTCTGTTTTACTTTTAATTTTTTAAATTACATCCTTAAAATGGCTCATTGTTTAATAGCAGCCTTTTCCACTTGGCAAATACGATTGCTTTCTGGACATTTTATGGCTGGTAGTCAAGGAAGTCATTGTCTTCACCCTTTGCCACCATGCAATTCACCTAAATGAACACACATACAAACACACACATTTGTACAACCTTTGCCTCATATCTCATCTCCCTTCATAGGCCAAATATTCACCAAATAACTCTAGGTAAATACATGGGAGTCATCTTTAACTGTTTCTTTCTCTCAGGTCTAACCCCCAATACTCGACATTGTTACCTCTCTTTCTTGTCCATCTTCTAACTCCATCACCATGACCTTAGCTTTGGTCTTCAACATTCTTTGCTTATCTAAAAACAGTAATTATCCTAGGTTCTCTTTTTCCTCCCAACAATGCTCTATATTACCCAAAGTGGGTTTTATAAAACATAAATCTGACTATGGCATTCACTGGATTAAACCCGCAATGGACCCTGGTTGCATCACACCATCTTGTCTCAGAGATCATGCTGCACTATCATAATTGTTCATTACATGTCTGAACTCCCTATTTGATCGAGGGCTCCTTGTGGTCAGAGACTGTACTGTGCTGACTGATGCATCTCCAACTCCCAGCAGAGCCACTGCCTGGCACATATGTTGAACAAAAGTGAACTGAGTAATAGGACAACGCACTGACAATTTTAACTCTCAATGTTGTCCGACTAGATAAAAAGACAGCATGGTAGAGCAAAAGAGCATTCTCTTTGAAATTAAAGAAAACTGTTCAGTGCATAGCCCTACCGTATTTAGGCAATTACATAACCTTTCTTAACCTTAGGTTTCCAATCTACAGAACAGTGTTTGGATAAAATGGAGTAACATGCATTGTGTGCCTACTCCAATAGCTGGCACTTACTGAGAACAGTACTCATTATTGTCTTAGGTGGAAATGTGTAACAAAGTAATTTCATTTCCAATATGCAATTATATACACATTTATCAGACAGCAATATTATCTGTACACATATATTAGGCAGCAAAATTATCTATTTCAGCCCTGTTGGACTAAGATGTATATCTCTAAATCTGTGTAGCCTCTGGGGTAACATGTGGCTGACACTTGGAATGTGGCTAGTATGACTGAGGAACTGATTTTGAAATTTTAGTTAATTTAAGTATAAATAGTCCCACGAAATGGGGTGGGGGTGGGGGACTGCCTTATTGGACAGTAAAGGTTTATTTCAACTCTAACATCAACGGTTCCCTCTTTAAGCACCTGCCCCCTCCCCCTCCCTCCAATTTGCAAGGTTCAAGTGTGAGTGTCAATACTTCTCATTCTGTTAAAGAAATCGGACATAAAAGAACCCATGCTCTCCAAAGAGATTTAGTCCTGGAAGTATGAGAAGATCATATGACAAAGTTCCACACAGAGCATTCAGATTGAATGAATGAGTATATCAACAAAAGACACTAATAAAATACAGTCCACTGAATGGAACCCCCAACGCAACACAGGGAGGCAAATTACAGAGGCCGGGCACAGGATCTGGAACCAGAGGAGCTTGCTTCAAATCCTAGCCCTGCCATTCACATTCTGGGAGGTCTTGGGAAAATCTTTTGGTTTCTCATCTTTCAAATAATGATAACATTAATTACAACTCACAAATATTCTGTAATAATCAAATGAGATAAGACAGGCATATAAATACTGGGGCAATTGGTGTAACTGAGAAAGTTGTAAAAATAGCATTTAAATCTCTACCTTCTATACTATTACAGTAAATAAAGTCCTATAAATATGAGGTGCTCTATGCATACGTCTTGACAATTTGGGAATAATTATAGGGAAGGTAAAAATTACAAGGATAATTACACTGCCATTTGTAAATTATAATAAAAGGACTCGTTAATTCATTGCAATTGCTACCTGTAGTATACAGTTTTATCTGACACCAAGGTCAGATAATGTTGAAGTGTGCTTTTGAATTTATGACCTTGATTATACCATCTGAGCTATATGGACAGGGTCTGTGGTCCTCAGCAATACTTGATAGTACTAGTTCACATCTCTGCTTTACAGTTCAGAAAGTACTTTCACATGTATTCTGGACATTATCTTCAGGACACCTCAAGACAGGCCAAGAATTTTATTTTTTCCATTTTCCAGAAAGGTAAGGAAATAATAGAGCCAGTATGTACAATGATCAAGTTAATAACTCTAAGCCTAGACTTCTTACTGTTATACTCCTGGGAATTTCATGGTGCTTCACATTTTAAAAGAGAATCCAGATTTTTGTTAATGGACTCCCACAAGGAGAACTTCAACAAAATATTAGGTGTTACTCTGTACATCTATCTCAGCATGCACATATGTGTATATATAATTTAATATCTGCTAATACTAATATATAATTTAATAGCTTTTAAAAGTGCTTTTATTCACAATCACTTGGCAGATCCTCACAATTCCTCACAAAGAAGGTACACCAGGGTAATACGATCCCCAATTATAGATAAGAAAACAGGGGCGAGGCATGTCTGTTCCATGCCAAGCCCCTGTTCCACGTCTCTGCAGTGTCACGGGGAGCAGTGACATGTGCACTTGGGCTGCGGGTCCAGACTGCCATCCAGCTGCGTGGCTTCAGGTAAGTCATCTAGCCTCTCTGGGCCCCACCTTCCTCCAGAGAAAATGAGAGAATGTGAGTCACTCACAGACACCACCTAGCTGTTAAAACGCTATCTTCTGTAACGCAGCTAATTCAGTAATATCTCTGAGACAAGGTCTCAGACGGTCTGTTTTTGCTAGTTCTTTGTCCCCTCTCACACTGAACTGCTTCAGAGAGCTCACTGGTTTTCCCCAACTGAACAAACTAGACCTAAAGAGTGCATTCCATTTATTTGTCTGTTTATCTTTGTAGTTCACTAGGCCCTGTTTTTCCCTCGGCTTAGGTACAGCCAGTAAAAACACTTCAGACGTGCGCGGGCACAAGGGGTCTGGAGAAAAGGGTGTGTCTTCCCATGACCCTCTGTCACACCACCACACTTTCACTTTGGGGATGAAAGGCACCTGTTTGTTTTGATGGCTTTTGGTATCTTTTTCATTTTTATTTTTCAGAGAAACAGTACAAAACACAAGGATGAGAAGAAAGGCCGGCTCCAGCATCCCAGCCCAGGGACAGGGTCACAGTTGCCTTCAAGCCATTTAAGTGGCCCAACCAAAAGCCTTTCTACCATGAAGAAGAGGGGAAGTCCAGAAGAAGTCAAAGCTGAGGGTGCCTGGCTAAAGGCGGGCCCCGGTGCACAAATCCACAGAGAACCCCCCTGCTGGCAGAGATAAAGCTCTTCCTACATCTCTGCTGAGGTAGGTGCCAAAGAAATGAGCCACCTGACCCCCCTGAAGAGTCTTTGGAGCCTGGTAGTAACCGGAGCTGTTCTAGGTTATTTTTGCTGAGGGCTAGTGGTTCTTAAAGGGACTATGAGCTCAAGAGTGCACATGCCCAGACACAGAAGGCAAGTCAATGAAAAGACCGCTGTGATGTGCCTATCTTCATTAAAGGCATTTATCGAGAGTATACAATTGATCAATGAATACATACGTATTTTAATGCAATCAATCGCCACATCCTGTGATGTAACATTGCTGGTTTAAAAAACGTGAATGTTGAATAACACAGAACCCCACTGGTTTAAATGTAAAAGGAAAGCAGATGCCCCCAGAGCTCAGTCCTCAGGGCTATACTGCTACTGAAGAAGGGAGCGGGAAATAGAGACTCCAGGTGGTGGCGGCTGCCGGGACCCTGCTCTACAGTTACCCCATTTAAATGCTCGCTGCAAGTCTTACAAGTACAATAACTGCACTCAAAAAGGGGAGTGGAGCTCTGTGACGCTTTGTAACACACTCAAAGTTACATGATGGGTGACTACAGGCCCCTTCCAATACTCTCTTCCCGACTGGTGAAGATTCCAGAAGCAAATACTCACTCTATTCACAAAACAATTCTCGTGAAACAACCAGTCCTTTCATTCTCTGTCCCACATCCCTAAACTGGCCAGGGAGGGACAGGAATAACCCAGTAACTCGGAAAGTGGAATCTGGAGTCACAAGTGGCCAGGCTCGTAAACCTGCTCCACCACAAACTCTGGGGATGGCCTTAGGGGAGCTGGTTACACTGCCGGAGCCCCAGAGCCTCAGTGGCAGTAACTGTGACACCTGCCTCATCAGGATGCTTTGGAAATGAAGTCAGAGAGTCATACGTGTTCTGCATCTAGAACAGGGCCTGGCACATGGAACCCTGCGGTTAAACAATTGCCACTAGTCATTGTATTAGTATTCCTATTCAGCAAGCATGTAATTCAGGTTGCCCTGCAATTGGCAATGTATAATCACAAAAAAACAATGCACCAGCCAGTTGCTGGGCAGGTACTTTAGAGACATGATCTCCTGTACTCACGAGTTTGCCAGGCAAGTCATTCTATTCCCTCCTCAGCAGAGGGAAGAGGCTCACAGAGCTTCAGTAACTTGCCGGAGTTACAACTGGTAACTGACAGAGCCGAGATTTTAACTCAGGTCTGACTTCGAAGCCCGTACTTCATCCACTCAGTTGAGAAATGGTCAGGGGATGGCAGGGAGAGCAGTGGGAAGAACCCTCGGGTCCAGTTCCTGTCCCGCAGCTCATTCATTGTTCCCTTAGAACGGTCGTGTAACCTCTCTGCCCTCTTTGACCTTCCAGCTGATTTTTTTTTTGGGGGGGGGGGCAGGGTCCTACCTCTGCAGCAAGTTGTTCATCCATTATTGATCTACAGGTAATTCTGCAGAGAATAATAAAGTTCTCTGTAGCCCTAGTACAACTACATTATTCTGTTTGTTTTGGAGTCATTGATCTTCAAACTCCTCAAGCCCTATAGAATATAAATCATTGAAAAACAGACAAGTGCCTAACATGATAGCCCAAAGAGCATCTTTATAAACAATAGCTCATTTAATAACCTACTCAGCAAGGGATCTATGTACCTGTTTCTCAGGTGAAGAAACTGAGACATAGGTTAAGTCAATTGCCTATAGCCACGTAATTAGAAAACAGTAGATTCAGCACTTGAATATCAGGTTTTCTAATATCATATATTTGTTCCATCCATTTTACTATATCTAGAGCTGGAAAAAAAATCTCAGCATCTTTTCTTGTGTGATCTGCTAGGCTTAGAAATACCAGGTTATGATATAGTATTAATATCCCCTTCTGTCTTTCATGAATTGTCTTTTACTTGGGCTGACAATATACTTTCAAGTAACTTCTATGCTATTTCCCAACATAGTATAATATCTGCCCAAGAAAACTAAGTCAATAGGATAACTGTCTGAAGTTCGAGTGTCTTCCATATCATTGTAGGGTCCCAAATATTCTTATTGCCCTTAGTAGGTGTTCAATGATTCAGCCACATAAGGCTCAAGAGAACTAAAACTTTATAAAATCATATGTATGTCCTTAATTTGAATAATCTTTTTTTATTTAGGTGCTTTTAACAGAGAGCTTGATGATAGAAGCTACGTTTCAGGATAACGTGTACTGAATGTTTACAATGTACCTGGCCACAATTCCGTGAGTCAGCACTACTACTATTATTCCTATTTGAGAGAGGAGGAGACCAAGTCACGTCAACTTGCCCACAATACAGAGTTAGTGGCCGAGCAATAACTTGAGCCCAGGGCCTCTGGCATCCAGAATCCCGACCTCATTTAATCTTCACAACAACCTTAGGCAGCAGCAGTAAATCATTTTGGAGAATGAAAGTGGCCTTGGTGATTCACTGGCATGATTTGATATTTGGTAGAAAAATAAACTAATCCAATTAAATTGTTTATAATAACAGTCCTGCTCCATGACCAAAACTTGTCACAAGTAGTACACCTATCACATTACAATTTAAAAGCTTACTGGAAAAAAACTATAGCTACATTTTAATTAATACTTGATGAGTTTGAATTCATAGCCAGAATTCTTAATAGAACTCTTCATGGACTTTTGATGTTTTTCCCCACACAATCTTGCACACTGATCATTGATTTTGATTTGTAATCTTAAAAGATTGTGATCCTACCTAGTATCCTTTGAAATTTACCTTTTAAATCATAGAAGTTTGTAGGGCTTTCTTCAGAACTTAAATTCTTATCTTTCTCTTTCCCTTTATCCATCTTCTTTTCTCCTTATCTTTTTCTGCTTTCCCTTCCTTGCAGTTTCTTTGTCACAGTGACTGAAAGTGGTGCCCAGGTCTGTAGAAATCATCCTCAGCTAGAAGCTCTCCTGTAAGTTTCTCAAAGTTGAGTCTACAGACAACCCACATCATCGCCTCCAGGGATGTGCCCCCAAATCGGCGTTTTCAGTAAGCTACCTGAGAGAATTCTATACACATTGTGATAAATCGGGGGCTTTCAATCTGCCAATTCCTATAAACACCTGGGCAGAAGCCTTCTTCATTTAGCAATGTGTGTATGCAGATGCCAGTTTTAAGAAAATGTAAACTTTACTCTTTAGACTTTTTATTTAAACCAAAGATTACAACACACTATATTATTTATTTCAATGTGTCGAAATGAGAAAATACAACAAAGGTGTGTTGGATCAGATGAGGACTCCAAATGGATCGACCGAAGACACCAAATGTAATTGTTCAAAGGGATGTGCCCGACCTGTTCAGCTGAGGTCGCTGATGCAGCAGATTTCTATTTTCACCATTTTAGTTTAGTTTAAAACCTGACCACTGGGGCTCTGTAGTTACCCTAATTATCTAAAACCAATCTTATTGGACCAACTAAGAATCGATGGCTGATACTAGAAAACGTGCTCAAATGAAACTTATTCAGAAGTCTTCATTTAATAAAAAATAGTTGGCTAATAATGTAAAAGATAAGCTAAAACTTAAAATGCAACCTCTTTTGGAAGGTTATTTGCTTAAGTATTTGATTATTTTCCATAAAACCTTACAGGGAAATCAGACCTGTCTGGTTCCATGTGACTGGCTACTTTAATCAATCTTGTCACATCACTTAACCTGTCACGTACACACTCTGTTGTTATCAGCCTCAAAGAGACACCCAGTTCCTCAACCCCTCCTTTCCGATAGTTCACTCTCTTCCTCCCTTCCACCGCCCTTCCCCCCCCCTCACTTCTTTCACTATCTGGTCTAGATCCCACTATGAAGCACTTCACCCCTCCCCTTGCCATCACCCACAAGGTACCCATCCTAAAAATCACTGTGACTTCTGTTCCCGTGTCACCTACTCAACGTGTCTGAGGCAAATCCCCTACAAAGACAGTTACTTCTGCTGAGCCTTTTGAAGGTTATTGCTGGGCAGTTTATTCTTCCTCCAGAGACAAATCCAAACATTCCCCATTTTCTTCAATAGTATCCGATTTTTCCAGAGAAATAATAGCCTTCTCCTTCATAAACAAACAAGTGAATAAATAAATAAAATGAGGTTTTTTTGAGGAAAAATTCCTCAGTGTATAGTTTCTACCCATAAACGTCGTGTGTGCCTCCCAAGCCTCCCTACCTTCTGCCCCAGTCAGTTCTTTCTAGAACTCAAGGCCCTCTGGCTGCTGCAGCAGGGTGAGGGCAGCTAGGACCTTCATGCATTATTGGAGAGAGTATAAATCTGTACAATCTCTTTGAAAAAGTGTGGGGCAGTAAACTCCTAACACAGAATATACACAAGTCCTGTGATCCAGCAGCTCCATCCCTAAGTATACACACAACAGATATGTACTGCAATGCACACAGAAGCATTATTTATAATAACAAAAAAAATCATATGATAGAATCAATAAACTGTACTTATAGTACAGTCATACAATGGAATTCTATACAATGAAGTGAATAATTGTTACATGCAAAACATGAATAAATTTCACTAATATCGTTCAGTGGAAAAATTCAGACACTAAAGAAAACACAGTATACAATTCCATACATATCAAGTAGAAAAATAAGAAAAAACTATATAGTGTTAAAAGCTAGATTAGTAGCTCCCTTGGGTTTTATTGTGAGAGGAATAAGGTGGGAGGATGCTCTAGGATGCTGATAATGCTGTGTTTTTCAATCTGCTCCTTAGTTTGTGAAAATTCATAAATTGTATACGTCCTACTCTGAATGCATGTTATAGCACACAATTTTTAAAAATCTGGATATATTGATTTGCCCCTGATTTTCTTCTTATTGAAAACACCCTTGATTTCCTTCTGTGTCACCTGTATAGACTCTAAGACCCTTGAGGCCAGAAACTTGACTTCCCTATTTCTTGCAGAGAATTTCGCACACACTGGCTGTCAACCAATAATTCTGGACAAATGAGTGTGCATGCTGCCTCCGCCCCACGGATAAATTCTGTTTCCTTATATGCTCTTGATCCCAGAGTCTGCGTTTGCAGCCTCTTGCTGGGCGCCAGGCCTGGAGATCTGACAGGACACCACAATGACAGTAATCCGTCCTTTATTCGATAGCAGGCTTTGAGTCAGGGGCTTTGCCCAGATTATCCCTTTCACCCCTCACCAAGAGCCTGTGAGCTAATAATTATTACCCCCACTTTACAGACCAGGAAACTAAGGGACCCAGAGGTTAAGTAATGTGCCTAAAAATACACAGGCTATAAGCTGGAGAAGTAAAATTAAAACTCAGGGTTTTCTTATCCTGAACCCAGTGACCTTTCCACGGACCGCGGAAAGATACTACACGGACAGATGCTACAAATCTAAAACATAAGTCTTTCCTTTTCTCAGAAGCCTGCTCGTCATCCTGCGTTTCTCATTCCGGGAAATGTCATCACTATTCGCCTTGTCACTCACCCAAAGTCCTGAGCATTGGCTTCTCTCCCCTCATCCTTCACACTGAATCTGTCACTAGTACTGTTTCCCAAGCTCGATGATCTATCCTCTGCTCACTGTTCCGAATATCACAGCATTAACTCAGGTGTCTATATTTTCCTTTGGAAGGGTACTGTAACTGTCTGCCACCCGAGTCTCCCCGGGCAGCTTTGGGTCTCTCCAGGTCATTCTCATGATGCTGCCTGCAAGTTCACATGTAGTGCAAATCTGATAGAGGCCCACTGCATCAGCATGGCACACCCTCTGTGACCAGGTGCCTGCCTAGCACTCCAGACCCTTCCCTTGTGACCGCCACTCCTCCTCTCCTCGGCCACACAGAGATTTACTGCTCACAAAAGCACCTTGTCTTCCGGTCTTTGGATATCAGTGCTCTCTATGCCCAGGAATCAAGCCTTTCCTTGGGCTGTCTACTAGGCAAACTCCTGCTCCGCCTGCCAGGCACAGTTCAAGCATTCACACCTCTGTCAAGTCCCTCCAACAGAGCTAACTGCATCCCTCTTATGTCACACTAGGTCCTGCGGGTCCTTCTCTTCAAGCCCGTCTCCCAGTGCATTGCGGTGCATTGCTGTCTGCCTTGAACTTCCAGAACAGTGGCTCTTCAGAGGCAGACACAGGCCTGTTCTTTTTTGTGTGTCCAGGTCAGCCCACAACAGTAAGTCAAAAACAGTTGAATGAGTTAATTAATAAATGGAACTGGTATGTGGGTATATGAAATTGATGATATATAGTCAGAGATCACTTATTTCTAAGATTAAATCCAAAGAGAATGGTCCAAGCAGAAGACAAGAAAATGGGGGAAATACATTATTTCTTTGTGTGAAGAAACAATGAATATAATCCAAAGCATAAGCAGAAAACAACATTTAGCTGTTGTGTAAATGGTGTTCTCAGGAACATAAAACCCCTGGGCATCTCATCAGTAATGTTCTCCTAGCACCACTACAGCCTCTATGACGCTGGGCAGGGATTATGTTCAGGAGTAAAAGCAAAGGGTGAAGATGTCTATCGAAGAGAACATTTCTTGGATCCTTAATCTCTGAACCTAGTGCAGATAACCATTCATATTCAACGTCACATTTTCGGTGGTACGAAAGTGGTCTAAGGCTTACTAGAGATTATTCTCAGAGCTACCCAAGGTAAAGCAGAACATCCAATTCATCCCCTGGACGGTTAAGCTAGAGCACAATAGCCATTTTTCAGATCGTTCTGTCATTCCAAACATGCAGGACAGGAACACAGGCACAGAACAGTCAAGTCAGGAGGTTATCTCTTCACAGTGATAAAACAAAGCACAGGACAGGTGGGCCCGATGGAGATGGGCATGGCTGTGAAGCACCAGGGAGACAAGGAGCCTGAAGTGTCAGAGCTGAGCCAGAGGCCACGTAATTATGGGTAGGAATACTTAATTCCCCAATCACTCCACGCCACCCTGGGTCCTTAAGTAGAAGGTAGGACAGCGGATGACCAACAGAAAGCACTCCTTCCCACAGAGGAGAAAGCTGATTACAGCTTTCCCGGGCCCCCACACTGCATGAAGGTTACAATTTAAAGGCTCTCCCTAGAAAAAGACTGTCGAAAGAAGCAGCCAAATCCCTCCAGAGACACACAGAAGAGCAGTAACTGCGTTGACATTTCAAAAAAGAGAAAGGGGCGTGAGTATTTTCCTCTCAGCAGCATTCTTTAATTGCCGTTTCTTGCTTCCTTTCTGGAGAAACAAGGGAGGTGGATGGTGGCAGCTAGATCATGTAAGAGACCAGAGGGCAGCTGACATGAACTCCTATCTGGCCTCCTTGCACAAAGGCCTTATTATAATCCACAAATAAAAATGCGTGGGTAAGACTTGGAGGGTTGGTCCCCGCCCCCCCCACCAAACTTACTCCCAATCCAGTGCTTTGAATGCAGTTGTACACACACACCCTCTGACAGAATAGGTTCTTCATGTTGCCATGGAGCTGAAACCTCTGTAGTTTAGATGGAGGGATCACACTGTTTTTACACTTCCAACAGCAGAAGTAAGAATCACTGCATAATATTAACTCCACTTCTATTTCAGATTTTCGGTTGCTTGTCTTCGTGTTCACATGAACTCCTTTTTTTTTTTTTTTTTTTTTTTTAAACTTACTCTTTGTAAGATTACCACAGTGGAAGCTGCTGGCAAACCGATTCTTGTTTTTGTAAAATCAGTATGCAGAAACTTGAGGATATGTGTACTCTGTGGGCTTCCTCTCCCGGGGCCCCTCCCTGCTTACAGAGACAGTGCGCGACCTCATCACCTCTTAGACGAGCTCATGAGAAATGCAAAATATAAATCAATCCATATTTAGTAAATATTTTGTGAAACAAATAAAACAGCCTATAAGCGGTAGCCGTTTTCTCTGGCATGATAAATCTTAATACTATTTATGCTCTGATGGGGACTTCTTCAAATAGACCTCAACAATGAAAATCATATCTGCAATACTTCTGCAAACATAGATCTTACTCCTGCAAGTTCCTCCTGGGTTTCATTTCAAAGCTCAGCTGTTATCTTATTGCTTAAAAATCAAATAAAAGAATCTAAAAAAGGAACTCAGAGTGGTTTCCTAGTGCAACCTCAATATTGTTGCCAACCCTCCTTTCTGGATTTTGCCTCTTCTTAGAAAATGGTGATGCGACTGCTACAAAACGGGTGCAAAGGAGTCACAAGAATAGGATCCTGATTTACTACCTGGAGGTCTGCTTGTGGTCCCTCGTGACACATTCGCATAATTTTGAGTCTCAATTTCTCAGGTAAATTCACCAATCTGCTAAGAACAAGGTTTGTATTTTCACGTCTTGCACAGTGCATACATTAAAACTTGACTGTAAAAATGACCTTAAGTGCTAACCAGAGCAGCAAAACTGACTCGAATAATTTGAAGAATGAGAATGTAAACACATGGAGTGAGACGCCAAAAAAGATGGGTATATACGCTCCAGAAAACTCCATGTAATACTAGAAAGCAAAGCAAAATGAAATTTAAAAAAATAAAAATTTGTTTATGAGTGACAAAATAAATAGTGATGGCACTGGAAAATAACCCAAAGAATAAAATAAATATCCATGTGTCCACACCAAAAAAAAAAGTAATAATAATAATAATTAAATAAGTTCTATAAATACTCTCTTCCCTTCAAGGAGTAAAGCTTCATTATTCTCCCTTTAAGTGTGAGCTGACCTCCAAGTACAGAATATGGGAAGAGAAAAGCGGTAACTTCACAGTGGAAAATGCAGACTCTGCCTTAACCAAGTGATCACAGTTAACATCACCGGTGATCAGCTATATTGACAGAACATATCCCACAATATAAGGCAATGAGAAGTGCAACTCCTCTCTGAGGTTTTCTTTCCTAAAACTCCTAACTCCAGTCTATAAAATTCCTGGCCAATACTCTTCAAAAATACCAACCCCTTCTGAAATAAGTAGAGTATGTCATGGTAAGCTATGATATGTTATTACATATTATAGTGTGTTTCGTGTGATATTGCTTTAAATATTTTTACAGTGAATAGCCAATCAATACTAAATGAACTTCTCAGTAAAACCAGATTACCCTTTAAAACCATTAATTAAGCACTCAAACAGATCCGACTTTGTAGGTAATAATATTGTTTATGTAGTGATGTTTCTTTTTCTTTGATTTTGAAGCTTCCAAAACCCATCAGAATGACATCTCTAAATGTTGTAGGCTTCAGCTTTTTCCTTATCACAAATAGAATGTATATTTTCACCATGACTAGCCACAATGTGCCTGTTATTGAGGATCCTGGCAATTATTTTAAAAGGCTTATTCCATGTCTATGTCAATGGCACAACAATGCCGACAGTTCAATGTTTGCCTGTTAGAGGACTTGTGAGCACCGTAGCCAGATGCCCCACGTCGCTTGTGGACAGGCATTCCCCAGCCTCTTGGCTGGGTGACAGCAACCACAACAGCCCACAGGCGGGTAGAGAATGATGAATAAAATGATAAATATTTGTGATGAAACAGGATGTTAGAGAGGGGGGAGAGAGGGTGGAATATCTCAACTGCTGAACTACTAAAGCTACTTGGAACTTTCACAGTATTCCCTTGTTGAAAACTGGGCTCAGTAAACAGATCTTTTCTCCAGTATTTTCCCCTTTGTTGTAAATAATTTACAGATTTTTACTACTGCACAACATAACATGACCCAGGCACAGAATTTCAGACTTTGGGCTATCGAAACATAAGCACTATGCCCCCAACAAATGCTGTAATCATCCACTGAGGACAATTCAGACAATGATGTGAAAATTTAATTTTTTTAGGCCAGAGAAGACACTCTCAACAGATATGTCCTTGCTGATGACTGAAGGTATAATTTATACGAATGTTTATCAGGTTAAACCTCTCATCTATGCCACTCAGTAACAACAATAATAATAATTTACAGGAGCTTCCTTTTCAAAAGTAGATTCAAGAAATTGAATCAAGATTCTGAAATCAAACATGGTGCTTCACATACAGAGGAGGGTACCAAGTCTCAGAGACTTCTCTTATACGGAGTCTTAATACTCTGCTCAGGACAACGCAAGTGATTCCCACTTATCCACATACCAATTCTGATATCGGAAAATAATTAGGGGAACAAAACAGAAGGTAAAATTGCCACTATGTGGTGCTCTTTCCGACTCGGTTTTAAAGGAAGTGTTATCGGTAACAATGCCCTCGGAGAGTCCACGACACCCATTTCTCTCATCTATTTCACTCCTTCCTTGCTTAACTACTGATTATTCCACCAAAACAAAGTAAAAAATTAGCTAAAATCAAAGCATGTCTCAGGGACAACTTGCTACTTTAAATGAATCTCTAATAATCTGTTGTTCCACCGCAAGTGTCCTGACGCTGACCAGTCATTTTGCTGTATGACAAGGAGATAGAATGGCAGTATGGTGGTGGCGATGAGGACAGAGGTGAGAGCTGCGCAAAATGCTCAAGACTGACTATGAATGATCAACAGAAAGCTTGGACTTCCACTAGTTTTTAGACTTACGAGCTCAATTCGCCCTGCCTGAATTTCACAAGTACCTCCAAATGAAGAAACAAGAAATTATACACATGAATTTGAACATGTTCTACTTTTGTTTCCCATCTGTTATACTAATCATTCCCAAATATGATTTGTCAATCACCTTCATGAACTTCTCTTTAAAAATAACTTCCTGGAAAACTTAGTAATTAACACTCTGAAAACAAATGCTAAAGTGAAAAGGTCACACGTTCCATATATTTTCCTTTAATACTATTGAATATACTAGATATGTTTCTGTAAATCTGTTATTTAGCATGAACAACAGGACATCAAACTTAAATGACAAAATAAAACCTATGAGAAAATACTGTAGATGGATAATCAGAGATGAATTGTCATATTTCATTCTAAATACTATGAAAACTGCTAAATTTCCTATTAGTGTACTTAGGTTTAAATAGTAACTCGCTGTAAATATTAGTTCCTACCTTCTTTCTTATGAAAATAAGGCAACTCCATGAAATTGATCATGTGAGCAAAGCAAGGAAAATACCCTCTTACCCCTCAAAAGAAAAAGATACATACAAAAACATCTGTACCAATACTGAAGACATTTAAAAAGTAAAGTCAAACTTATGACATTCTGTAAAAATAGTTTGGTATTCATTTGTTTTTATCTGTCAATCCTAACTTGCCCAAACTTCATTCATAGCCTTTCTAATTGGATCAGTTCGATTTCACCTCCCACGCCATTATTAACCAGTAAAGTAACCATGAGCAAACTGTGGTTTCCATATCTTTGCACCTGAGACAAGAGTAGGTTGATATGTCATAAGCACACAATTGGCATGACTCCTCCTCCTCTATGATTTATTAAAACCAACTTAATTCTATTTTTAATAACTATTTTGATGATTTTGCTTGCCCATTTATTTTATAATATTTTTAAATAATATTTTATTTTATTTTTCCATTACCATTTATCCCTTTTATACCCTCTTCCGCCTCTACCAACACCCCCCCATCACCACACTGTTGTCCATGTCCATGAGTCCTTCATCTTTTTCACTCGATCCCTCTACCACCCTGTCTACTACCCCATCTGTCAGTCTGTTTTCTGTATCCATGAGTCTGTTTCTATTTCACTTGTTAGTTCAGTTTGTTCATTAGATTCCACATATGAGTGAAATCGCATTTTATAATGTTTTCGATATAACAATTTATCTTCTAAAGTTCCTTAAGAAAAATAATATATCATGAGCTTTTAAAATTCTCCCGTGTATGAAATACTGGAAGGTATATTGAACTCCTGTCTCTAAATACAGTTGAGAAATATACTGTTCCACTATCTACCGATAAACTAAATACTTATCAGATAACTTAGGTTATTTTTAAATGATTATAAGATCAATTAAACCAATAAAAAGAAATGTTGAAATGCTTTATAAATTCCTAAAGTATACCCCAGTTACATAACAGACTCTAAGCATTAGAAGAAGAAAACCAACAAGGTATAATTTAGATAATCAATAAGAGGCTGCTAAAATAAATTTTGAAAATAAGCAACAATTTGAAGACATATTTCTGAAATTATATTTAAATTTTAAAATCAAGGCCCTGGAAAACAGTGTCATAAATCCTCAAAACAACATGGAAAAAAAATTTCCAAACATAGAGTGTTTTTCAAGTGGTTTTTAAATATAACAATTATTGATATTAAAATCTACATTAAGTACGTTAAATAACATTTGCCAGCCAGATTCACTGTATTCAGAAGGTCTTGATTATAGTTTCCATTTGCATTCTAAACTCTCAATTTATAAATATACATTTACTTGTAAATATTATTTACTATATCCTCTAAATTTTAAAAATGAAACTGATGATTTCCCTTTAGCTTGACAATTCCATGATTCTAGAACACACACAATCTATTCGAGCCCAAACCACTTAAAAGTAGACCAAGAAGCAACATGAATAATAAAAAGCAAGGAACTATGCTACCTTTCTGACAACAACTTTTAAGTGACTTTGAAAGCATCCATCAAAAACTGATAAGAAATAGATAAACCAGATAAGGCTAAGGTAAAATTATTAAACCTATAAAATAATGAAACAAAAAGTAAATTGCATTGAGAAATATTAGAAGTATAAATATTTATAACAACAATTAATATTTATATAAAGGGCTCACAGAAACTGGGAATAAGTTAGAAAAAATATGACAAGCCGATTCAGAAAAAGAAACATAATTAATAAGGAAACCTCACATATTATTAAACAAATGCAAACCCAAACAACAATGCAGTGAAGATTTTTACTTTGGCACAATTGTAATGAAAATGGAAAGTGATCTGAAAGTAAGGACCATGTATAATAAAAAATATTTATATCCTTTGACAAACAATCCAACAGGAGAAAAACTGAATATTCAGAAACAATTAAATTTCAAGAAAATTTAGAACATTAAATTAGATCCAGATTACATGGCCACTAAAGTTAGAATATAGAAATCCTTTTAACTGTACCACAGCCATTACTTCTACGGGAGACCATGACACTACCAGATCACGTTGTTTGAATACAGTCGCTTCTCAACTTACAAACACCTGACTGGCAAAAACCAAAAATAAAACCAGCTGCCGCTGTCCCAGGGTTGCTGCCTTCTAACACTACCAGAGGTCTCGCTGATGCTCCCATAGAGACTCAGCTGTTGCGAAAAAGATCTTAAACTTTTTCGAGAATTTGAAAGGAGAAAGGGGGCAAAGCAAGGAAAGGAAGACCGGCCAGGGAAACCACGCGAAGCTGGTGCTTGGCCTGGAGAGTACTCAATAAACATTTAATGAACGAACGAGTGAATTTTCTTTTCACTCCTGTCGTTTGGGCCTGATTACTCTGCCCCTGTCCTGTTCCAAGACCCTGATAACAGGCCTCCTTCTTGGGCTTCGGATTCATGGAGCTAGTCCTGCGAAGGACATCGAAACCCAGGCGCGATCAGCCACGTCCAAACCCAGGACCAACCCCGGCCGGGCCTGGTTTGGGGCTAAGCTTGTGACCCCTCAAGGCACCAGTTCAGTTGGTTACTCCCACTGCATTTGGATGGCCTTAAAGAAGAAGAACCACTCTACATACATCGGAAGTCTACGAACTTCTCAATTCATTTCACCCTATGGGTGTTCCATCTTCTGAAATTCTGGGCCACTCCACTGGTCAAAAATCTTCCTCGGCTCCTCTTACCAACTGAATCTTAGTGTTTGACAGGGTTTAAAGGCCTTTTAGTTCTACAACCCAGTGAAAGGAACAAAACAACTTTGCTCCTTCATTCAAGATTCACCACAGTATGGTCCAGGCTATCCTCCTCCTGACTCCCGGATCGTATCCCTGCAGGTTTCTTGCCTCCTGGTTTTCACTCATGGCCACTACGCCACACCACTACAGGGTCACCATTTATGTCTTAGTCTAAGTCTATGTGAACAGTGCCCTCAAAAGTTTAGTAATATTCAGCTCTAGGAAAGCTATATGGGACGCTCCTGTTTTCACTGGTAACATTCCCTCCACTGGAATGCCAACTCCCAACCCCATCTCTGCTTCTAAAGATGCTAACCATTCCTCAAGGCACGTGTCTTCAAATAAAACCTTCCCTGATTCCTATAATTGGTGTTACTATTTTTCTCTAAACTTTCATTTCATTTGGTTTATGCTTCTTTTATGCATATTCTGTCTTTTAGTATAATGAGTTAGTTATGCATGTCTTAATACCAATACTTGGTTATATGTATACTCCCTGAGAATGTGAACGGTATAGGAATTACCTTTCTTTACATGCAGTTCCACGCCCATCGCCAAAATCAGGGCAGGTACTGTTGGCTGGGACTTCTGATGACTCCGGAACTAGAAAAGTTTGAGGGAGTAGTTTTTAGACAAGAATGAACTATACTGATGGGAGAAGTAGGACTAAATTTCGATGACCAGTGCCTTCAGGTCCACTGGGTTTGGGGGGTACTAAGTGGCAGGGTGTCACTGTCAAAGACACACTTGTTTCTTATTTCACAATTTTGCCTAAAATCAAACATGTACTTATGAAAAAAGAAAGCTTCCTCTTCACACCTTCCTCCCTCCAGTAAGATTCAACCCTCTGAGAAAATGAATTCCAAATTCTACACAACCAGTTAGAAACACAGTTCTGAAACAAAGTACAAAGTAACCACACATGATTTAACCTGTTTTATATAATATCAGAAATAGTTTTCCTTTTTCAGTTAACAAACGTCTACTAAAGGGCAAGTTTGAAGAACACAAATGTGAAACACTTGCAGAGCGTGCCATTCTACGTACGGGTATCTTCCTCTATGGAGCCCCTGTGTCTTCCTGGAACATAATATGCATTTTCTTAATTAGTATGTATGCTAAAATACCTATTTTAATAGAGGTATTGTGCTCCAGATAAACCATTAAGATCTATAAAAAGATAATTAACCATATGAAATACAATTCAGCATTAGCTATTTAGAAAGAGACAGCTTCAAATTGATGCAAACAGGTTGCTATCTAATTACAGAAATCTATCTGAATATTTTTGAAAACTTTAAAATTAGCTGTGTTCATGTGGCATTGACATAGTGTGCATTGGTTGATAATTCAAAAATATTTCATTATATCTACATGTATGGGCATTTATAATCTGAAAAATAAGTCCCATGCATTTTAAGACAACTTAAATATAAACAAGGTAGGAGAAAGGGCAACAACATTAAAGAGTAGAGAGCTGGGGGATGAATTTCATACTAATTATGTAGAATAAGACTCCCCATAACAAAAATTTTTGAGATGTTTAAAAAAAATCTATCTAAAAGGTTAAAATTACTTGGCTCTCTTCTTACCCAGAAAATTTTCAGGGTCATTAGCATGAACACAGATTACCAAGGCGAACCTATTTCTTTATATTGATTTACTACAAAAATGCTAGAGTCATTATCATGAACAGATTACCACAGAAAATATATCTATTTATTGATGTATATGTGTGTATATACATATGTGTGTGTGTGTGTGTATACTTATGGATCCTCCCCTATAAGACATGCAGTCCATTAAGCCCTGGAAATAGTGCACCAGATGAGATAAGCATGGTCTCAGCCCTGGCAGAAGTTAAATTCTAAGAAGAGTAACAAGTGGCTACTATAAATGAGGGTAATTCAATGATGCCTTCTGAAGCTACTGAGATTCGTGCACTTATTACCCCTTCAATCTTCATCTTCCCCATTGACCCAAATTTTTTTCCACCTTTTAATGATCTTATGTCTGATTTTCATAGTTTGTCTATTTCCTTCTTCACTTCACACTCTCAGTTATCACTTTTGCAATCAACATGCCGTCCTTTACCAATGACTCTATTCTCTTTCCATCTAATGTATAGCTCCTAATCTTCTTTAGAAGATTGGATCATCCAGCCCGTTAAAACTGAGCCTAAAATAGGGACCAACAAGCTCTGAGTAAATGCTTAATCAGTACTTTATTTCACTGTAGTTTGATGAAATTACCCAGTTCTTTCTGATATGATATTTTTGTTATCTCACTGACCCAAGCAGACATTTGAGAAGACAATTTAAACAAATGTTTTTACCCACAAAATTTTCCACCCCTTTTCTCATCCTCTTCTAAAAAAAATTATAAAACCCAACACTTCTGCTTGGAAGAAATATCCTTGCTGCCAGAAAAGAGAGTCTAAACACTCTTTAAGCAGTGTCATACCACCCAGCCCACTGTTCCCAGTCCACCAGTCGCCTGCATCAGGATGACCACATTTGGCCATCCAGGTGTCCTTTGTCCTACCTCAACCTAGTGAGTCGCATTTATAAAGCCTAAGAACCTGATTTTTTTTAAGTGCCCTGGGAGCCTGTTCAGCATGATAAAGCTTGAAACCACTGATCTAAATAATCCAAAAGTGCTGATTAAAGACATCAGTATGAGCCTGAAAGACCCCAGTCCCCTATTTTCCTATCAGTCAGTGACATTTACGAAGTGCCACCATCTACAAAGTACTGGATAAAATTAAGTTTAAAAAATAAAAGATAATAAAGTTTAAAGGTCCCCTGTGAACACGGGAAGTTTCCATTCTAATCAGGAAGATAAAACATAGGCATGTCAAAATATGTCTTTAAAATATACACACAGCATTTACAGGGAGGAGATGGGTGCCCGGCGGCTGTCCTGCGTACAGTGGGCAAATAAATCCTGAGAGGGGCAGAGCCAAGGACTGAGCAGGGTATCGTTAGAACTCAGACAGGAAGAACTTCTGAAACAAGTTTGGGACAGAATGTCAAAGAAGAGATTTTCAAGTGTGGATCTCAGAAGGGGTCAGAAATTGCCAGAGGATCTTTACGATAAATGAAAAAATACGTACAATCATAAGCCTTGGTGCCACAGTCAGTACAGAGGGAAAGAGAAATGTCCCAAAACAAGATAATAAAGAATGCTCAGATACTGGTTTGGACAGATGTCCCTGAAAAGACACTTTTACAAATATATTTTATCTTAATAGGCAGACAGAGGAGGTATTATTATGTCCAGTTTATGGATGAAAAAAGTAGGACTCATCTGGGACCCTTCCCCAGAGTTATTGTAGGGCCACACTGGTCCCTTCACCCATCAGGGACTCTTTGTTTGCCCAGCCTGACAATACTTCCAGTAGAAGGATCGTTAATTCATTAGCTGTCCTTCAACACCATTCAAAAGCATATTTCTCACTCTTTCCCTTTCAAGAAGACAGGGGAAAAAAATGTGTGTGTATGTGTGTGCTGCATGTATCTGTGTGCATTCGAGTACACATCCACATATGAGTGTACATGTATTCACAGAAGTGTGTGGAAGGGGTGTCACCAACCAACTTAACTAACCACTCATTATTTCTTCCTAAAGTTACTGGGCTTTTGTATGCTCAAGGATGTTCCAGTGCTAGCATTTATGGCAAATTATGTTCAAAAGTAAAAATCAATCCAAGTCTCTTTGATTTGTGATCAAACTGATCACCTGAAATCACCATACTGGGTTAGGATACACATGTTTCCTCGGTACTGTTCAATATGATAGCCACACGGGCTGTTTAAATTTAAAATTAACATTAAATAAAATTTAAAATTTTGCAACGCAGGTGCACCAGCCACATTTCGAGCGCTCCAAAGCCACATGTGGTTATTGGCCACCATTACAGCCAGGGCAGCTAGAGGGCATTCCCATCACGGCAGAGCTCAGCTGCACGGCACTGCTCTGAAGCATCTTTCTCTCTGAAAATACAACCACAGATCCCAAGATGCACAACTGTCGTTTACATCGAGTTTTAAACACACACTACCGACAGTGATCAGACTTATGTCCCTTCCACTAAGCCTTTCCAAGCCCCTCCAGTAGAAATTCACATCTCCCTCCTCAGAAATCCTTTGGCCCCTTCTGCTCATCCCTTTTCACCGCTGCCTACATCCCGGGCTGAGTGGTATGGGGGCACCCACCTCCCCCACAGTTAGCTCTCGGGACCAGGGGAGTCACATTCACCTGAGCACTCTCTACCACCCTGACCCGGTAACAGATCCACAGGATGTGCTCTTAATTAAAAGATTCTGGGTAGAACATATTTTTAATGGGATCATCCAGAGAATAAAAATGTAGATGTAAAAGAGGGAAAGAAATGAGTGTCTAAAACATGGTAAGATTTTGTAATCATTCCGAAGAGGCACCTTCCACCTGCTTAGATGGAAATACTGCCTGTGCTGCACATTTAGAAGGAAAATCAAATTATTTTGAAAGTAGGTGCAAAAATACACTAAGCTGCATAAATCAGAAGTGCTCTGAGCTGTCTATCTGATGACGCTGTCATCAACCAGCACACAGAGTTTGGCCCTTTACCACTATGCAGGGTGACAAACCCAGTGCTCACTGTCACCTGTGGAAACTGGACTACGTGGTTTAGGAGGAGCTTTTCAAAAAATGTGTATCAATTCAATTCCTATTCCTGCAATTACAACACCTTCAAAAACTCGAGTCTTGGGTTCCAAATGAGAACCTCTATTTCACTCTCAGAATTTCTTCTGAGCCACTAAAGAAAGGTGAATTTCCTTTGTGTTATCATTTCTATAGTTTCAAATAATCTAAAGATAAATGAAATCTGATTTTTTTTAAAAAACACTTGAGGGGAAAACCCCCACATATCAGGACACACTGAATGTGTCAAGGATGATGGGAAACATTTTAAAGGAAAAGTTAACACATTTGTACTTCGCTGCTTCATTTAGCCAACTTTAATGCAGTTTCCCATCCTTAACTAGCTCTGGACACTTTCCCACAAGCTGTGGAAGCCGGGGGTGCCTCTGGGGCCACCTGAGATCAGAGAAAAGGTAACTTCGCAGGAAATGAAACCAAGCTAAACAGCAAGAGCACAACTGCTGACAAGAGGCGAGATTCACGATAAGGGTGCAGAGGGTGGCCTGCAGAGGAAGTGAAACCCAAAACAGGGCTGAAGGCGCATCATTTTCCACAAGAAAAGGCACCCACTCTTGCCCCAGCCTCACCTTCACACCCATCTCTTTCACCGTTGTGGCCTTTCTTCATCGTTAACATTTTAGAGTGATGAAAACTGGCCAACCAGAAGGCTTACCTGAAAAGCTCAGGATCAGTCCCATGCCCAGCAGTCCGGGGCACACACCTTCCCTGCCACCACACCCCTTCCACACACGGGGCACTGGGGAGGTGCTTACAGATTCCGCAGTCCTGGTAGGTGCACTGGAGCACAATCACGACGGTTGAGTGCCCGGACTCTGGCACCAGCCCCCGGGATCAGAATCCGGGCTGCGGTGCACATCTGTCTGGACCCCCCGCAAGCTATGCGCCCTCTCATTGCCTCCATTTCCTCATCTGTCAATACAGGTATAGTACGTCATTAAATTTCGGTTGTGCAGCAATACTAAGACATGCATACTTTCCATATTTCAACATTTCGGAAATCAGAACATGTCTTACTATCAATGACCTCTTTCAGTTTGTGGGAAGGCTTATTGCTCTTTCTTGAAGGTACATCAAATGTTATCAAATGCTACTTGATAACACCTTACCACCTCTGAAATATGGCAGAACCTACTTTATGGGGTTTTGGTAAAGATTGCATTAATTAATATAGTTTAAGTATTTAGAACAGCGCTTGCCCCTGAGTAAGATGCTCAATTATTATTAGTTACTATTATTAAATTTATGACTGAAAATTCACGCAGTCATAAGATAAAATCCTCCTGTTATTACCCATGAACTCTGTGTTAAAATAATGGTTTATGCAAAGGTGTTGGGGGAAATGCTTAATTACATAACCAAAATCCGATTTTGCACTAGCCCTTGGCACTGTGCCCAACACATAGTGTAAGTTCTTGGTAAATAACTGTTGATTAAAACCACTGAATGTAAGACCCAGCCCAATTCATGCCAAAAAGTTTCCCATAACGCACCAAAAAATATCTACAATTCCTTTATATAAAAGGAAACCAGTACATATTTAAACCAGTAAGTACTTACATGCAATTTAGATTGCATATAATATGCCAACGTTTTAAAGGCTGGGATCGTTTGTCCAGACCAAGACTTCCTGCGCGTTTTCTCCTCTCCGAGGCTCCCTCTACCTTAACCACCCACAAATTTAAATCCTGAACCTCCTGTCAAGGTCCAATTCAAATTTCATTTCCTCTAAGCAGTTGTACTCCTATCTTATCCTACCTACTCCATTTTGTCTTCTTTCTACCTCCACCCTCACATTCATCTCAGCCACCATACACACTTTATTTTCACCTCACCGGATAGTATACTACTACCTTGTGTTAAAAATACTGTATAAGAATCAGAACTGTTTTGATTGTCACTGACTCCTAGGAAGGCCTTACGCAGAGTCAATCTGCTCTTGTTATACATTGTGTTGTGTTTGTCTATCCACCCCCCTAAAGATATATTGAAGTCCTAACCTCAATGACTCAAAATAGAACCTTATTTGGAAATAGAGTAGCTCTCAAAGATATAATTGGTTAAGAAGAGGTTATCCTTGTAAGTGGAGTGGGACCCTAAGGCAATATGACCAGTGATTTTACGAGAAGACTGCCACGTGAAGACACAGAGACACAGACAGAGCACCGATAATGGAGTGCAGCCACTACAAGCCAAGGGATGCCAAGTATCAGGGACCATCACCAGGAGCTAGGAGACAAGCAGGGAGGAAATTCTCCCTCAAAGCCCTCGGAAGGAACCAACCCTTCTGACACTTTGATTTCAGACTGCTGACACCCAGAACTGCGAAGAAACCAATCTCTGCTGTTGTCAACCATCTAGTCTGTGGTACTTAGTCGCAAAAGCCCCAGGAAATTCACATGTGGCCTCACTTTGATACTCTGACTCTATTGCTATCCTCTAGCCAGCTTTTCCTGATCTGCTTGGCGGGCACGCTTGCTTGTTTCAGGCCTTTAAAAGTGGGAGTTTCTCCAGGGTCAGCCCCAAACCACCTCTTCTTTTCACACTATATATTCTTTCACCCTCTCATCTACCCCAGCTCAGTTACTTTCCTATATCCTGATGGCTCCAAAATTCTACCTCCAGCCTGTCCTCTCCTTTAGACCCACATGTTAACTAACTGCTCGATACCTACTACACTTATATTATTCAAAACCACTTTAACCTCAACAAGTCAAAAAACAAAAGTGACCACTCCCTAAAGCCAAGCTCCTCTATAGCGAATCACACCCCAGTGAATGAATAGCCCCTCTGGTCATTCATGTGCACCCGGCACACACAGAATTCATTCCTGGCTATTTCCTCTTCTTCACTCTCCATATCCGGTCCCCATCAAGTCCTATCTATTTCTCCCTCCGCCAAAATTTGTCAAATCTCCATTCTCCACCCGCACCACTCCACAGTAGTGGATCAGTCCAGTGCAGTAATCGACTCCCTGGATCACCACAATGTCTGTCGACAAGTTCTGCATCCATTCCTAGCACCCTCCAGTTTGCTCCCTTGCAGACTGAGAAATATTCAAAATGCAAAGTTGACCCTCTCATCCCCAGGCCGAAACAGTTTATATGGCTTTCCGCTGCATTCAGGTTAAGACAAAGACCAAAATCCTGAAGGAGATTTACAAGACTCTGTGGAATGGTCCTGCTGACTGTGTGAGGTTCACCTCCTTTGCTCTCGATGCTCTGCCGCCGTAGTGCTCCCTTCTGTCTCTCATGGGAACCGTGACCCTGCCCATCACAGGGCCTAGCTCAAGTGCTCCCTCAGTCTGTGGAACCCACCAACTCTTTTCATGCACTTATTGTCCACTCATCGGTCGCTCTGGGCTCCACACACCCCTACCTCAGGAAATCTTTCCTTAACTTTGGAAAGGCTTTATCGACATTTTTGGTTCACCAAATGAATGAACCTGCCCTATTCTCCTCTCTAGCAATTAAGCATAATTTGTAATTGTACTTCTGCGTGATTACTGGATTAATAAGGGTAAGCATCTCCCACATGGGTTGAAATCGTGCCTATCTTGTTCCTGCTCTCATCCCCAGCTCTTAAGGCAGAGCCTGGTGCAAACACACTCAATAACTGGTTGTTAAATTATTGTGTGGATAGTAAGCAAGCGTCATGCGTGTCAAAAGAAGTAATTGTGTTTTAATTGTCTATCATATTGTAAGGTAAATTCTTTTTTTAGAAAGACATATGCAGCATTTTTAGTTTCCCAAAAGCTTCGACTCCAGCATAGTGGACATACAATAAATGTTATAGGTGATAATTTAGGTTAACTAGGTTTTAAACACCTTTCTTCTGATATGGTATTGTCAATAGTTATGCTACCATAAAACAATTATTAATTTACATCACTGACAATGTCAAATCTCATTAGTTGATAACTCTTTCCTATTGTTATTCTAATAGTTCACATATGAGTAAGTAAAAATCAAGTAATGGTGTCATATGTAATATACTGTTGGTTTTAGCACCAATTCTTTCTTTTTCAGGATTATCAGTCTACTTGGTATGGAAAATAAAATATGCTAAAAATATAAAAATAAAGTTCTGGTGTTACAGCACCACAGTGAAAGAGTCACTTGCTCACCCTACCTCTAGGACACAATTTTTCAAGTGCACATCATGGCGCGATGTTGAGAAGGGAATGGCCGCAGCCAGCAGAAGCCATATGTGGAACGTCCATGGAAAGTGACACACATTGCAGATGGAAAAACTGTGCATGTGAACTCCAAATTAATAAGCCTTATTCTCATGAACAGTGATGATAAAAGAGAGTGTAACATCTTTTCCTAAATGATGGGAAAATGTTAGTATTTCTGAATTTATTTTATTAAATAAGAATCTTATAAACAACTTCCAAAGATATGTGTACCCAACAGCTGTTACAAACCTTGGACATGACTGTACAAAGGACAACACTGTTTACCGATGTCCCATAAATAATCATGTCTGTATAGAAGATAAACAAATTCTATTTCTCTAGTAGCTTCCCACACATGTTCAAAACCATACTAGTTTTCTATGATTTTAACAAAAATAGCGTTGTAATGAAAGGAAACTACCACAATAGTCTCTCCACTACCCTTTTCAATACCTTCTTCCTTCAACTCCTCCTCTTTTCCTCCCATTTATTTTTTCTATTAAACAAATCCAGTGTTAAAAGGACAACAGTACCCAGAGTGTTCACGGTGGCATATGCTGCTTCCTACTAGCTACATCTTCCCGTACCTTACACCCTACCCTGTCCTCTTCCCTTTGGATTCCATTCTGAATTTAGATGCTACTAAGAAAAACCAACTACAGCATTAACAGACTAGATACCTCCTAAATACAACATTTGGAGGTTCTGCCTTGGCTTTCAACTCTGCAGGCCTGTGGCTGTTTCAGAATTGTCTCCCCAAGATTCATGCCCATGAGGTCATGCCCAGCTGACCTCTTTGGAACATGATACCCTGAAGCACAGCTGTAAAAATAGAGCACTCTATACCGACTTCTTGTTCACCAATGAACACAATGTTCTTTCAATTTTAGAGAACAAACACAGTCATATAATTATATAAATGCAAGGTGAAATATATGAATGAAAGAGGCTTAACTTACATAAACGTATTTTCCCATGACCAAGCAGAGTAAAAATAAGCTGACACCAGGTTCCAATAATTTAGGAAGCGATAAACATAAAAACAATTTAGCTGAGAGAGCCTGAAGTCTCAGATCAAGTCACTCCCACCATGGCTTCTAAAAAATCTATTAACATCTGTAGTTAACACATTCATGTGCTTCTCCATAGTACATAATTCCGTAGATAGTATTTTACCCTTAAGTAATACAATTTAGATTGCTTTATTTTTAAAACACATTCTTCTGCTTTGATTTAACCATCGTCGTTAACTCCTAGTCACCCATCTATCACATAACTCTACCTAGCTGGATGACGTTTTCGCCCTCCCCGGTTTTCTTAATAGTGGGTCGTCAATGTGGTTTTATTTTAGGCCTATAAAAACACAAGCAGAAAGAACCCTCAAAAATCATAACCTTTGAAGTAAGTCATCATAATTCTCTTTTTTTCCCCATTAGATCTCAATATTAATAAAAGGAAAATTTTAAAACAATACCATTAAATGCCTTTTGTATAAAATACCCTCTGCCCTCTTCCTGGTAACAGTGGTTTTCTTCACCAGGGTCAGAGTTTTATATTTTAATATTTGATTCGTAATTGTGCTTTAAAAATTAAAACAATGAATCCTCCTAGATTCTCATTGTTCAGGTCATGCGCTTTGCCGGCTGCAGCTCCATTACCCAGGTCCGCAGTGATCGCCTTCTGACATATAGGCCGTTTTCCAGGGTCGCATTGCTCTGAATGAAACATGTCATAACACAGTTTATAGTATGGATAAGTTCTTCATTATTCTCCTCCAAGTCTCACTTTTATAAATTATCTCTTTATTTGTCTTCTACAAATAAACTCCATGTTCAAACCTATTAAGCTTTAGGAAGTAAAATGCAGTATATGTCATCCATGCAAAAATAATAAAGTGGCATTTTAAAATATTGATAACTATATTTAGTTAAAAAGAAAAGATACCCTGACATGGCTCTCTCTCTGTTCCTTCCACGTTAGTATGACTATTCTCAAGGAATATTAATAAACTGTAAATAAATATTCGCCAACTCCACATCAGTCACCCATGTTAAACAGCAGAGTCTTGGTCCACAAGGGAGGCAAAAATGTCTCAGAGAATTACTTGTTCACCAGGTGGAACTAAAGAAGTAAAAAACACTCTGCATATTCGTTATTGTAAGTAAAAATGGAGAGCTTTTTAAGTACGTTTATGCCCTCAGATATAAATAAACTTTTTTTAAAAAGTACTTCTATGGTGGGAGTTTCATCATATAAAGTAATTCTGTTAATTGTAAAGACACAGTAGTTCAATGTTTCTAAAAGCCCAGCAAACATTTCCTTTCATATTCATTTTCTCTCCAAAGATAAGACTTACAGTCCCATTTTGCATAATGACTACATAATGTTAGTTACAGTTAAAAAAAAGTCACAAACATAAAAATAATGTCCCTTTTGTCATATTCTGCTACTTATTTGTCAATTATCTTGGTTATCTCCTAAGTGCTGGCTTCCAAAGGTCAGGGCCCTCAGAGCTGGCCTTGGCCCACTGGCTCATGGCTTCACCAGTGATGTTCCAGCGCTGGTCCACTCTTGCACCATCTAGATAACACGGCTGTGTTCTCCATTACCACCCCCAACAAACTAGACACCCCCACGACCCACGCTGAAGGTGAGTTCATTCAGTTCTTCTCTAACTACCAAGAAACAAACCCCCAAATGCACCTTAAAATTTCAAGAATTTGGAACCTGGATTATTGTTTGAAATGATAAAATAATTAACTTGCCTTTCAAAAATAAAAGGAACTTGCCACCCAAAGGGAGAAAAAAATTTTTAATCAGATTTGCTAATCTGGATAAAGTAATTATTAACCCATCCCTTTTCACTAATTCAAACACCCATTTATCCAGCAAATGTATAATGAGTTGCAGTAAGGAAGCAGGAGGTACAATCCTAATAAAAAGGAGTCTAGGGTTTGAATTCAGACTTTTAAACTCAAGCTCCAAAACACATTCCCTTTGTGACCTTGGACAAGCTACTTAACCTCTCTGTCCTTCAGTTTTTTCATCTATACAATGAGCAGACTAACAGCCCCTTAAGAGCATAAAGATTTAAAGATATGAGATAAAATACGAAGCTTAAGTTAATTCACACATGTAAAGTGCCTAGAAAAATGCATGACACTTGATAATTTTTTGAAATTATCACTATGAACTAAAAACCTGATCAGATTCTAAAGTTGCACTGATAAATATGGCTCAACTGCCCTCTCCCTACTGAAGATGACCATCTAGGAGGGTCGTAACCTAATTGCAAACCAGTGGTTTGCCCTAAACAGAAAGCACTAGAGAGAAATTCACATCCCTGGCGAGAAACAGACTGTCAAACTTCTTTTGGAAATTCAAGCACTTAATCTTCTCTTAGAAACATCTGTGTCGGATCTAAATGCCTCCCCTATACTCACCAACAGTCAGAACTTAGTCATCCACACTAAACAGCAAATGACAGATAAGAATAAATGCCAACCCTCTCATAATTATTAAATTATTCTTTAGTTATCTTACTTTAACCCTCCATAGCCCTTGCGGCTTGTAAAATATGACTTTCCCCGTTGCCCTCCTACCCTTCTGGTCCACAGCTTCTTGGTCTGGCCTCAGCTTACGTCTCTACACTATTTTACATCATCTCCCAGTTGTCCTTTAAGCTTCAGCCGTACTAAACTATTCAGAATTTTCCGACCGTCCCCCCAGCTCCCATGTATCCTCAAACCCTCCTCACGCTGTTCTGGACACCTACTGACACTGGAAGGCCAACCGGAGGAAGGGCTGATTTCACCGCTCCCCTCAGGATGGCTTAGAGCTCCTTCTAGACCTTCTTATTACTATCCTCTGCTTCCTTCTACTTATGTATTTACTCCACAATATCATAATCCTTGAATTATAAATTAGTTCTCTCACTAGGTCATGATGTTTTTAAAGGCAGCTTTATAAGATCTTAATTACTATTTGATAATAATATATAACACAGACAAATAAGAAAATAAGACTTTTTACAGTGGTCTCCTTACTTGGCATGTGTTGAGTACGTACTACAGATCAAGTACTTTACACATATGAGTTCATTTAATCCTTACAGCAAACTTCGAGGTCATTTTAGGGATTATCCCTGTTGTACAGATGAGGAAAACTGAGGCTAAGAGAAATGATATCACTTATTCCAAAATCACACATCTAGAAAAGCGGTGGAGGCAACATTCAAATTCAGGCACCTCAGCTCCGAAACCCACATTCCTGGTCATGCCCTATATCGCCCCTTTTCCAGTCATAAATCCAATTAAGCGACAGAACTGGCTCTCAACAAGAATTATGAAATTTATACCCCTGGAGAGTCTTAAATATAGACTTTTTTTCAAAAAACTGACTTGCCTCTGGAGGCAAAGGAGGGACCAGATGACCACAGCAAGTTCCTTCCACTACCATATACCCATTCCTATTATTTTACATACTTGTTGGTATTCTCCAGAAAACAAAGAAACATTTTTTAATATAAATCCTGCCCCATATCTAACACACAGGTTATTAATAAATAAATGATTAGTGAATAATTACATTACTGACAATTGGGAGAAATATTTAATAGTTAAATATTTTAAAATATTTTTAAATAAACATGAACCAAAATATAACTGAGGATATAAAGAAAAGAATAAGAGAAAGGTGGTGCTACTCACTACATTTCCTATTATGTTAGCTTCAGTATTCTAGATGCTGTCAGCACTTTCATTTAGCCCAAACCAACTAAGGGGATATGTTGAACATGCTGGACAAGACTTTTTTTTTTTTTTTAAGGTCATTCATACTCAGTTCCAAGCAAAATTCTAGATGAGATATTTTCTTGGATTGAACCCAACCACTTCGTATTTCATTTCATTGAAATACAAAGAAACAGAGAAACTAAGGCCCATAGACAAAACAATGTTTTCAGAAGTAAAATCTAATAAGTTTCTAAATTATATAGTTAAGTCACTAATTTTGCCACAAATATTTACTGAGCAACAAGATCAGCTACAAAATTTGCAGGGCCCAGTGCAAAACAAAAACGTAGAACCCCCTTGTCCAAAAAGTAAGAATTTCAACACAGCAAGTGTATTCAGCAAAGCCCTGGGACACTCCTGGGCTTGGCACTTTGAGGGACCGCACAGGTCACGTGCCTGCCTATCACGAAGCTGGCCACCTTGAGCCCCAAGATTCTGTGGGGCACCATCCTAGGTATTGGAGGCACGGCAGTAGCCTTTTAATCCACAATCCCAACATCCAGAAAGGTCTGAATGCAATGTCAAAGACCCTGTTAGGTAATCAGTGGTCAAATACAAATTACATTTAAGAGCTCAAAGAATGTTTGGATCTCAAACTGCATTGTAGAACCTTAAGGTTAAGTGCTAGTAAAAAATGATTCAAATTCAAGTCCATTGTTCTTTAGCTTCCCTAAGTGTCTTCTTTTGTAAATCAAGAGGTCAATAAACTTCTTTACAAAATGACTCTCCTTAGATGAAAAAAGAGGGTTGCAAATTATGATAGTAAATAAAACACCCAGGATGGCAATATAGCTAAATATGATGTTTCTTTTAATGTTTTTCAACTGGATAAATGTCTATTGTGTGTCTACTATGTTTACATTTCATTGAAAAAAAAAGCAAATAATGTCTCATATTTGCTGAATTCAAACCATTGAATGCAAAAGGTTCTGAAATTACTGCCCAGGCTCTAGAAATTTCATCTGAAATATGCGAGATGGCCGTATCATTTTCTTAATCTCTTCATTGGGCCCCAGTGTCCCGGACATCTGCTCCAAGTGGGATACTGTTCTAAGCACTGGAAATTCAAAAAAGACAAGACAAATTCTGTCCAGCTTGTGCAGGTGATTGGAAAAGGCAGACAGTGACGACCAATTCCTTTAAAATAGTTTTAAAAAAATATTTCAAATTATGATTGCAAGGAATAATGAAGAATTGCATTCATTCTAGGTGAATGATATTCACCAACTTCTTAGCTGAAAAGTGAAAGATATTTTTCTACTCACTTTAATCAGAACTGTAACTTTGATCACTACATAGGTACAAAATTCTTGTGCAGCATAAAAAATATATAATATATCCCCCAAAGTACATATATCCATAATTCACGTATGAATCAAATTATATGTTTGAACCACAGTTGTAAAGAAGATGTTGGGTCTGGGTTAATGTTATAAAAATTCAAATTCTATGTATAGTCCAAAAGAACTCCTCACACAGTGGTTTTCATAAAACAGCCTGCTAATCTCCTGGTTGTTATGAGATTTAATTAATGTGTCTAAAGATCCTACTTAGCACCTCCAACGAGATGCTGCATAAAAACTTAGGATTACTGTTAATACAGATCTGGAGTAATTGATCCTTATATTAATACTGCTAAATAAATACTTTCATAATACCAGTGCTATAAATGGCCAAGCTGGGTTTAAAAGCGGTTGAATCTCATTACAGAGCAAATAAGCATAATACAGGGGACCTAAAATCAGCCACAAAGGATAAAACTAGCAACCATTTTAACAGGGGACCCAATATCAGACACAAAGGATAAAACTAACATCCACTTTAAGAGTTTTCCTTGTTATATCGGATACACATTCTGTATAATTTTACTGTAGGAGGAGAGAAGGAAAAAGAGAATCATGCAAAAAACTAATCTTGCATTACCATAGTGCTTTCCAGTCTTACAAAACATTTTCACTCACACCACCCCATTTGCCCCTTGAATCCATTTGACTGCTCGGACTGTGCTATAATGGAGTCTGCTCTCTCTGCATGCCACCAAGGAGCCACAACTTCCCCTCTGTTCTTGACTTCTAACGTTATTTCCTTTAGTGGGCCACTGAGAATATCTGCATAAATATTTTTGTGTACTTCATAACCAAGGGAGAGAGCTCCCATAACAACCTGAGTGAGGCTCAGATGGTAAAAAGAGAGGATCTTTGTGTTATATTCTGTCAAAAGAAAAAGCTATCTAAAAAAAAAATCATGTGCAAAGCTATAGCTCTTCTTCTAAATGTACTCAAATAGTCTTCAATTTTCTTGTTGCCTAAATCAGCTGAAAGTGTCCCAAGGGAAATTACATGTGCTATATACACATCTAACGATGCTGCACAGACTTATTTTAAAGGAAAATATTTAGGCAACGATTATAAAAGCATGGGTCAGTGATTAGTGTGATGACTCAGTTTAACCTAAACATGTAAACAGTGTATGGTCCAATTTAGAATAATTTCTAGATTTACTATGAACAACTAAATATTTCCACGCATGAAGTCCTCTTAGCAGACCTCCCAGTGACCTTTGGCATTTTGCCTCTGTGGCCCAAAGAACAATCTACCACTACAAAGCCTATTCATGAGTCAACCGGAGACCTTACGGCAATGATGGCTGCCCAGCTGATACTGCTCTTCTGTATCATCGTCCCAGGTATATAAAACACAGGAGATCCATGTCACTAAATCATAGGTTACTATTACTACACATTGGTTCTAAAATGTAACCTGAAAGATCACGAATGCAAATTGAAACACCTTTTTATTTAAAAGGCTAGATTTACTTGCTTGGCTTTAATTTCTTAAGCCTACCTATAGCCAAAGAATAAAAATGTCAAAAAACAGTAAAAATACTTCGATAATTTGAGTATAGTACATCCAGGGTCACAGTACTGTTTTCAAATTGGCAAGAGCATCAGCATTTTTAAAACTAGATTCACTACCTAAATCATAAAGATTAAAATCATAAATACTGAGATAATTTTCTTGTAATGATTCTGTCTCAAAGTGTATAAAGGCACGATGTTTGTGCTGTGCACTAAACATGCATATCTTCGTTTCCACAACAAAGTAAAAGGTGACAGTTAGAAAGAGGGTTAAACAAGAGGTTTCCTGTCAGGGCCTTGTGAAAAGAGAAATTGTACATTCTATCAAGGTGACTAAAAAGTCTACTCAGGCCCTCTGCAGTCAGCATTATTCAGCACTATTCGCCCTGATTTCTGGAGCCCGCCAATGCTTTTGGCCCACCTGACCTGACCGGGTGTTCTCTCTATTATGCAAGTGATGTGGTCTCCCCAAGGCCATCGATCACCCGACATTCCCGTCTGTTCAGCACAGTGGCGTCCCCTGGCAAGCTCGGTAAAGTGAGCCATTGCAGAGTACGTGCATCCTCCTCTGTGTCCCTGCCCCCGGCGCCCGGGAGCCAGCGTCCCGGAGGGCCAGCCCGGCGCAGCGGCCCCGAAACTAGGTCTCGGCCGGCGCTGCGTCGGTCGCCAGGAAAAGCGAGCCCCACTTTCTCCGGGCAGGAAGGGGGGAGGCCCAGAGCATTTCCTATTGTGCAACTGAAATGAGCGGAGACGTCATTGCATTCGCACTCCCTTGGGTCTCAGCGGACGGGGATGGTGTGGGGGTGGGGGTGAGGGTAAAGTTCAGGCCCTTCCAGGGCGGACAGAGCGCTGCTGGCGAGGGCAAGACGGTCGGGGCTCCCGGCTCCTGGAACTACTCCCCGCGCCTGGTGCCCGCACAGCCCGGCACCGGGACGCGGCTGAGCCACCCAGAGCAGCCCCGGCTGAACCGCGGGGGTAGCCGCTCTTCCTCCCAGAATAAACCAAGCCCGCAACTACTACGGGCTGGCCTCTGGGTCCCTGTTTATTTCCCAGGGTGAAGGCATGGGCGTGCACTGCCAGGTGTTTAGCGGAGGCACTTTCCTTGCTCAAGTTTCTTAGCTTAATTTTTAAGTAAATGACTTTTTTTCCCCACCAGGATTATTTTTAAATAATCAAAAGTGAAAATCTTTTCAGTATTATTCTTGCAAGTATGTCTCCTCGATTTCTGTCTCCTAGTGTGGATTCCTCTTAAGTGTCAAAGAGGAAAAAGGACGTTTCTGTTTTGCTCCAGTGAGGTCCAAGGAGGCAAGAAGACACCTTTAGACGTTTCTAAAGCATATTTTATATGCTGTCATTATTAAAACACCCAAACACAACAATATAAAGTCCTTTTTATTTATTAAATCCTTAATCTCAAATGTCCAATATTAAAAAATCAAAGTCTCTTAAGAATCTTTCAATCTTGTACTTACTCATTTTAGTAGCACACAAAACTTTTGGCTAGAATGTTTTAAAATGGAAATTACCCACTCACATAAAAATAATGGTGATTTTTAAAGTTTCCTTTATTCTAAATTCCCAGCCTTCCATTTAGTTTCAAACCATAAACCAGATTATAACCATATGCTGTTCCAGAGAAGCAGTGATTTAGGGTTCACAAGGGTTAAAAATAAGACCATAAGGTATTGTATAACCAGTTTTAAATTAAAAAGTGAAAGATATAATGTGTCAATGACATTGTCAATTACAAAACAAATTAGAGATTCTGTTTTTTTCATGGTGAATCAATGTTACAGATGTTATATTGTACCAACGTCTCTAACATGTGAACTAAGCAATGTTTTACATCAGTACATGGAATTAAAATATTTGGGGTTTCACCAATATAAACTACAGACTTTGGGTGGTAATGATAGGTCAATGTAGGTTCATCAGCTGTAAATGTTTGACTTTGTCACAAGATTTTGATATTGAGGGAATTTGCAGAGGAAGCATAAGAAAACATGGGAAATAACTGTTTCATTCACTTTTGCTGCGAACCTAAAACTGCTTTGAAAAATAAATTTTATCTTAAAAATATATGTTTAGGGTGTTATCAGTATCATATTTACAATATGTACTGCACTGTAACCTACAGATTCACAAGTAAATGAATCTTAAGTATTGACAGCAAAATCATCATTTTGCTGCTTTCACAAAGCTCATCATCTAAGTCTACCCCTCCTTGATAAAGAAGTTATGTTTTCAAAAATTTTACTGAAAAAAATTATATTTTAAATGTACATTAAAAAATTACAATTTAATACCTGTTAATTGTCCTATCCAGTCATTTACTACCTAGGGTCAATATGAAAGGTAACACCTTGGCTTCCACTTAAAGTGATCCAAAGCCCTTGGGTACTTTTTCTGTTGTCTTATTTTCTAAACATCTGAATAAAACAACTGAGTATTTTATCACATACTAATATCTTAAACCGGTATAGTTTATTTGTGTACCATTGGTTTTACATATATTCCTATCGCCATCTTATCAAGAAATAGGCTCAGAGAACACAGGACTAGCATAGATGTATGGCTCTCAGAAGGGCTCCTTTTAATATTGTTGAAAAGGAATGCCAAACCCTTCCCCTTTCCATACTCCAAAACTCAAAACTAAAATGATACCCTCTACACTTCCTACGACCCTCTAGGTTGGTTTGGTAGCCAGTTCCTATCTGTGAGTGCTGGGAAGGGTCTTAAAAGAACCACATCCAACTGCTTTATCTCCCTAGTTTGAAAACAGCAATTTTTAATCAACTTCCTTGAGCTTCCCAAACTGTTATCAAAGGGTTCTTGATTGTAAAAGTGACACCTATGTGTTCAATCCTGGGAAACACTGCAGAGGTGGTCTGTCTCCTGGGTGATCTCACACTAATTTTTTTCAGTGTCTTTTCCCCCCATATCAAACACTAATTTATCCATTAAATCTTTGCAGTGATCCTTGTGCTTTTGTTTAGAATATACTTTCACCTATTCGTTTGTATGACGTGTCAGTGGTGCATAACTAACCCTCCACAAGCTGCAGTGACTGCCCAAATGCTAAGCTCACTGAAGATTTTATTCAAAGTTCATCCTCTCTGGTTTATAGTTAATTGCTGGTGATGGCACCTGAAAAGGACAAAAGGAGGATGACTAAATATTATCCTATGTTATAATCATAATTTCAGACGAAATGAAATCCGTATTACCGTAAATTTAGTATAAACTGGAATACAAAGACCAGTATGATAGCAATGAAATAAATCAACTTGTGAATATATACATAATTGAAAATATAAACCATAATAATAAAATATGAAGTCTTCAGGTTCCTCGTGCTATTTTCAAATGCATCTCTTTTATATCATGAAAGAGAACAAATAAGCTGTGAGAATAAAAGGATGTTTTGCAAGATAGCATATTTTTACACTTTATCTTTAGAAATTGCCAGAAAAAAATTTTAATGCTCAAATTTTATCCTTTTGAGTACATTATGGGAGTGCACGCTCCAACTCAGTGAAATATATTCATTTCATTCAATGGAAAGGATTGAGACTTGACGTTTCCCAAGGTAATTGTCTTAAAGCTCATTATTTAATTCGGGATTGGTTTCATTTAGACGTGTGGTTACAACATGAGAATAGCGGGTTGCGGCAGTAATTATTTGGGCCTCCATGTTTCTGAGATCCCAGTTCTCTACCACAGAGCCACCACGTGTTCTTAGATTCTGCATCATCTTTGCTGTAACTTGACTGTGAGAGGCTGACTGGTCTCACAAGCTGACATCTCTAAAAATATTCAGAATGGCATACTAAGTCCTTATTGATCTCTCATAATAGCCAATACTGAGTGTTCTTCTTTTCAAATGATCATTCACCAGTCATTTATTGCTTTTCCAGAAAACTGGCTCCCAAGAAATGCACTGACAAAACCATCAGGACACTCTTCTTTCCCAGGGCCACAGTCTATTTCCGTTACACATTGTAAGACTGCAGTGTTCCCCCAGAGCCAGTTCTTTCCCAAATCAGAGCCCAGATCAAAATTAAATAAATGCAGCATGGCCCAGTGAAGATTATAGAGCACTGAATGAGCAGGAATGAAGACACGCGCATCTTACAGGCACACACATAAACGAAGGAGACTTTCATGCAAAACCTTATTTACATGCTTCATAATCTTTGGTTCCAATAGATCCATTTTCTATTTTAGTATTTGCAAGCCCCATGATTTTATTTTTCTTACAAAGTGTCCCCAAAATGACAACCTTCTCTTTATTAAATGGCCCTTAGCACAAATTACAAGTGTTTCGATCCCTTCAAGCCTGGGTAACTACACAAAGTATAGCACCTGTCACTAAGGCAGCCCCCAGAGCTACAGGTGGTTCACTGTTCATTTCCTCCTCTAGACAGTAACAAGAAGAGCCATCATTACCTCATTCCTTTCAGGCTCTGGGTAAAAGCCAATGCATTCTTCAAATGGAAATACATGTATGTAGTACTCAGGTATTTCAGAACACACTTCCTTTTTAAGTCTCCATCTATATTGAGTATTTCAGAATAGACCCTCAATAAAGTCTAAATAATAGTAAATGTTCAGATAGCCTATAATCAATTATGTTACTGAAACATGAGTGTCCCCACAGGCATTAAAGTATAATTAAAAATTTATGAACTGTATAAGTTATTTTATTATAATAAAGGATATTTTGTATTCTCTCCTAGTCCCTCACAAAGTCCTGTCTACTTCTCCAGAGACTAAAAGAGTAACTAAATCTGAAATGTTACTTGCCACAGTGGTTAAAAGTTCCAAAATCAAAGTAACCACTGAGAAAATGATAACTTTTCTTTGGTAACATATGATAATTAACATTTAGTTAATTATCATAGCAACCTACATAGGTAGATTAAAAGAAAAGAGTTTTCTCACAGACACTAAAGATAGTTGATCTAAAGTAAAAATGCTTTTCAAAACTATCATTAAGATGCAATGAAACTCATTGTATACTATCGGATACTATATAGGTGATATTCTTACAAGTAACACACCCACATAAAAGTACTTCTCAACATTCTGTCTCCATCTTTAATTAACAGAAAATATGAACTGAAGAAAAGGTTAATTTATTTTATATTAAAATGGTAATCATTTGAGTTAGCCTTGATGTCAGCATGGCACGTCACTTATATGGCCAACGAGTAGTAAATAGAAAAGGTGCTAATAACTGGCACAGGTATGAATATAATGTTATGTTCACCAGCAATATATTTAGTTTATTTCTATCATTAGTCAGTGTCCTTGAAATTACTGGGCTTCTAGGACAGAGAAAGTAATCATAATATCTAATGCAAAGCCAGTATGTCTTATATGCAAAATACACATACTTAGCACTCTTTATAAGTAAAGTAGAATTTCTGCATAGAAGTTTTCACATATCTTTCATCCATTTTGTTTCATTTAACAGTGTTTGTAAAGTTATGGAACTACCAAAATCAGAGGCCAAATTTTTGATGTGTTATAGTATATGTGCCTACCATTACTTATTGTTGTACGTACAAGCTCTTTAAAATGGAATACAAGTCCTTATCCCAGACATTCTAAGTTTTTGTTGTTTTGTTTTTTTTTTTTACCAATATTCACTTGATATGCATTTTATGGTGCCCTCAAATCAGATGCTGAAAACACCCTGGACACTTTGCCATGTTGGTGCCTATCAAAACCAAGACCTACCTAAAGCATCCCCTTCTCCTATAGAACTTCTTGGTACCTCATCAGCCCAGGGTGATTTTAGGCCTCATATATGCCCCTCTTGTGGTATTTAAAATGCTTATTTTAATTACAGCTCCCTTTGCATAGTTCTTGGCTTCAATATAGTAGATTATATAAGATTTGATATTGAAAATAGTGAAACACTCTTCTTTGTATCTTACAACCTATTTCTATCTCTATTGTATTTTATATTATATATTTTATATTCTATGTGTATATCTTACACATGCTAGAACCTCAATAATTACATTTGTTAAAATAGAGGTTTTATTATATTATTATGCATTCCAACTCTGTTCCAGCCGTAAAAGTCTCAGCAAGCACGTCTACGCCTTTCAGTAAAAGGTTTCTGAATCAGTTGGCAAGAGGCTTTCTTCTGAAGAGTAACTGGAGATAAGCAATTTATTTTTTAGGGCTCATAACAAACATAGCCTGGAGTAAATTTCAGACATGAACAGCCTGATGCCTGAAGAAAATAATAAAATACAAATGAAAACTACATAATAAAAGATCTTGTTGAAGGAGCTAAGAATATTTAGCCTGGAGAAAAGAATATTTAAGGGGAACACAACTGCCATCTTTAAATAATTGTAGGATTGTCATGCAAGCCAATGAACCAATTCACTCTAGATAACTTCAGAAGGCTCGACTGCTGATAAATCGAAGCATGACGCATCGGAGAGTGGACTAGGCCTCCCTACGAAAGGAGGAGGTATTTTAGTAGACTGAATGACTGAACTCCCAGGAGATTTGTCCTCAGTGATTTCTCCTCGCTCATTTGGGAATTAAATGATGCCTCCAATGGTTTTCTCTAATCTGAAACTCTATGAAAGACGTCACACTGAAAGTGTACCGTCACCATCTGACAAATCAGTACAGCCGATTACACACCTAAGCAAATTAGTCAGCATAATTTAAATTAGTTCATTTAAAAGATGCCCTTACAAGTCGTTACTGTAGGACTACAAATTGTATCAGAGTGACAGGAAAAAATAAAACTTCTCCCAAAGGCGAAACTGACACTAAAGTTGCAGCCTGCTCAAAATCAAGATCTGAGCCATCTGGAAGAAAGCACTTGGAAAGGTTACATTGACTAAGGAATCAGGTCATTTGCATATTCCAAAAGACCCTCAGGATCCCATTTGTGTACCCTTCTCTTCTCCCTATCTCATTTTTAAGAAATACTTATATACCAAAATATAAGAACAGTAGTTTGATTTACACAATCGGGTATGGTAAAAATTTTCTTCTGAAATTTAAACCAAAACCAATTGGCTTAAAGGAAATCACAAACTTTAAGTATACTGTTAGACACTGCTTGCTTTTACAGCTATCAGAAGGATTAGTATAGCAGGCATCAACGCCAGGGCTATTTTCAAAATGTTTTCTGTTTGATTCTCATTGCTAGTATCCTATAAGAACCATAAGAATATAGAAAAAGAAAGACTAATTGTCAGGACAACTTTCTCACAATATAAATTCTTGGATTAGCTAAAATTTTAAATTTTTCCAGATCATCTAGCATTATCCATCATAACTATTTTCAGGCATCATTAGGTTTAACATTAGCAAACTCCTACCAAACACGGCCAACGATCAACTGATGACTGAACAAATTTGGAGCTGGTCCATTAGAAAAACCTAATCTCCATATTTAGCATCCAATTATTTGCTATATTCTCTACTGTCAGGTGATTTATTTTAAATGGTCATTTTCAATATTCTCAGCCACTTGGCCCTGTTTAGAAGTTACATTTGATTAAATCTTCACGAATATTACTGAGGCCATTGAACAAATAAACAGATGACAAATTCAAAAACAAAAGACTTTGGATTCCTGTTCTTTTGCTTCAGTATGGGTATAACTATCTTGAAATTCTGTTATACATGTGCATTAGTGACCTACACAAAATGTAAATGCACCAGAGGATATTAGAACAAGCTGTGGAGCTGCTGACCATTATCTTTCTGAAAACAATTACGTATGCCTGTAATAAGTTGCATCAATAGCAGTCAATTATCTCAAGAACACTCTACTAACCCTTGTCACAAATGCATTGCTGTGTATCATTTTTTTTTCAACAACTGAATTATTCTCAAAACTTAGTGTTGCTTCACATCCTAAAAATAGCCGCTCCAATTCTCTTGTGTGTTACCCTGCTCTGTTCCCAGGAGGTAGGGCAGTGCTCTAAACAATGCTTCATTTTTAGAGATGAAGACACAATGAAACACAACAAAAGTACAGCCACTTCACCCGAATCATTTTGAAAATCAATAATGAGGCCAACAATACACTACTAGGGTCAAGGTTTACCATCAGCAATTCGGGTGTTCTCTGCAACCCTGGTGTGAACCCTAAAGAGCACAGTGTCACCACAAGGACAGAAGAGATATTTGAAATCCTCATTTTCTCCCAGAAGTCTTTTATTTCTCCCAACATAAACACATGGAAAACACATTGCATGACTAGAAAACACATCAAATTTGTTCAGAACCCTGGGTTTTTCCCTTGCTTACAGAAACAGGGGTTATTCAAAATGTAAGCACCAGGAGAAGAAAAATGAAGTTTGATCATTGTTCCATGGATAATTATGAGCTGAACTTCCCATGACCTGTCCATAAAGTGTTGGGCCAGCCACCAGCATTGTCCCACGGGGCAAGGCTGGGTTGCAAAGACAGACCTCCTCACTAAAATGAGAGGAAAAGATTCACCCCTCAAGCTTTCACTCCTTCATTGTTCTTTGCCTCCACAGACAAGGATATGTAAATGGAAGAAAGGAACACACTCTCTCTCTCTGCTGAATTTATCCAAGCAGGCCCACCAAGAAACAACTCTTCCTCAAACCCCACAGGGACTGCCTTCACACAGCTTTCCTCCTCAGAAGATCTCGAACAAAATATGGCCGAAGAGAACAGTCCTACATGAAAGAATCTCAGTTCAACTATAAACTTCCTTATCCAACTGGAGGAAAAAATTACCTCAAGATCGCCCTATCTGTTCATGTGCTGGAAAATCTAATGGGAACTGCGGAGCCCAGGGAGACCTTGACTATGAGTCTAAGAAGTGGTCGTGATTGCTGGGTGGATAGGTGAGGCAGCTGTTTCCTGGATGACTTCTTAAAAAGCTGAAGAAACGTGTGAGAGTGAGCAGATGAATGGACTGTGGCTATAGGAGTGAAGGCTGGCCAGGATTTCATCCCTCATTTGGTTCTGATGACTGCTCCTCATCAAATTTTTCTTACCAGTTAGACTGGGTCAAATTTTTCTTACCAGTTAGGCTGTGAGTTAGTTGTAAATTAAGATTTTAAACATTGACTAAAATATCTATTGCATGTCTACTGTATAACATGCACTATGTTGCCCACATGTTTGTGAAGGTATAAACCATCACAATCCACTAGAAATTTTATAACAAAAATGTATCAGTAAATTTATCAGTAAAATTTTTTTTAAAAATTCTTTTAAAAAAGATTTAAAATGTATATTCCAATATAAGCTGTGGCAATTGTTTTACTTTAACAAGCTTATAAATGCATTTTACAATAGGATGTGTAATTGTAAACCATTTTCTTTTCTCCCCTATAAAACAATAACGAGGACCTGATTCTACAGGTTATACAAAGCTGTAATCTCAAACCATAGAGAAATTTTTAAAAAAAACACTAATGCCATAATATTGTTATGTAAAAACAATACCTCTTCAAAACTATCTTACTATGAAAAATATAGATAGACATATAATAAGTGGAATATTTCACTAGTGATTTACTGTCTTGCAGTGCTTCTAAAGACCCAATATAAAAATACTGGGAAGTAGTATAAGGACTGAATTTGGCCTAAAAAGTTTCAAAATTAGTCCAAAAACATGTGAAGGCTATGAGGGCAGGCTTTTCTGTATTTGTTTTGACTAATTTGTTCACTGATAAATCTCCAGTGTCCAGAATAGCACCTTTTCTAGAACAGGTGCTTAATAAATCTTTGCTAGTTAATAAATGTTTGTTTAAAAGTCAGCTGCCCAAGAACACTCCAGTTGTGTCCTAAGCACATCCAAGGCCCCGCAAGGAACACCGGTTCTCCTGCTCTTGAGATTGACATAGTTCAAGTTGGGTAATTCAGGCCCCAAAGGCTATTTTTAGACCAAAAACTCCAGAAGGATGATCCACAGAGAACCAGAAAATTTAGTTCACTTCACTACCACAGCACTGGCTGAACTCAATAAGAAATACCCCAAACTTTCACTGATATTTCCATTTGTCAACTGTTGAAAAATGTGCTTTCTGACATCATTTCTCAAACCATTTCAATCAAGAGATTAATAGATCATTTGAAAAGATATACAACAGTTCGAATTCTTTTGTGTTTTTCTTTTGGTCTAATCCCTTCTTAATAATAATCACAGCTACCAGCTATTACACATTTACAATATATGCACTGAGATGCATACACATATTCTCATAAAAATTTTGCAATGACCCTTCAACAGATATTATCATCCTCACTTTGTAACCTCCAAAGGTTAAGTGGCCTTCCTAAATTCCCCTAGCTGACAGGAGTTGGAATTCACCCTTTTCTGTCTGACTTCAAATCTAGGCTCCCAGCCCCTAGGTTGCCTGAATACATCACCAGCAGATGTGCACCTAGGGGAAAACACTGTGCAAAGTAATTTTAAAAAAATAGTTGACAATATAATTTTTGAACTAATCTTGATATTTAACAATAGCTTTGGCTGCATGGAATGGTGAAAAGACCAAATGGTTTTAAAGCCAAATAGCCCTGAGTTCAAATTCTGCTTCATTACTATCAGAGTGTCCCTGCAAAAACCATTTAACCTTTCTGAATCTCAATTCCCTTAAGTGTGAACGTGAGAATAATAATACCAAATATTATTGGGGTTGCTATTTAGAGTGGCTGGTATGAAGCCTGGCACAAAGTCAGTGCTCCTTAAGCCTAAATTCCCTTCCCTCTAACGGATTTGCTAAATTGGCAGTGTGCTGATTTTTTTTAAGTGTTTAGTTCATCCTTATAATACCATAATTACAGAATATAATGACACTGCATTCTCTAGAACTACAAAGTAGAATTTATAAACTGATAGAATATGAGTTGGAAGAGGCTTTAGAAGCCATCTGCTCCAATCCTTTCCATTACCAAATGAAGTCCAGAGCATTTAAACGACTTCTTTCCAAACTTTTACCGAAAGTTCAATGCAAAGACACAGCTAGGTCTTATGTACCTCCACCCCTCTCCCACTCTACTCCTAGTTCTTGCCTCACATTACACAGGCATGGCAATGCATGTAATTTTCAGACAATTAAGCAGTATAAAATAACCTCAGTTTAATTGCATCCAATTAACAAGCCAAATTAGTGTTTCATATGTACACTATTAAACGAGTTGTCTGGCTTCCAAAAGAAATAAAACACTGTTTCAAATGAATCTAGCATTTTAGTGAACAAAGCTACTTACAATTAAAATTACCTTTCCTATAATCTTCTTTACATGGAGTTAGACCTAATCTCCCTTTTAAAAGAAATATTGTACTTTCTGCACTATCAGGAGGAGAATTTGGGCTATATATTAAGTACCAAAATTTTCTTTCTCACAGAACACATATGATTTTCTATATGTGTGTGTGCATGTATGCATGCTGACCCACATATGCATGTCTAGAGATCACTAATTAAATACAAATGAGGGTGTGTCTACATTTACCAACTGCCTAGTTTCAAAAGTCCCACCTTTTTGTTGGGCTGCTTAAATCAAGTGAATCTGCCACAATGCAAATAATAAGACCTTGGCTGATCTCCTACTTTCTTTTTCAGACAAAATGAAACCATCAAATAAATCTCTGTCAAAAAAAAATAAGCAATGCCTTTCATTGCTTATTTTGTATAAGCAATACATTGCACTACAGTATTTGTCCGGCATTGTCATGATTTAGGTAGAACTGGGCATCAGTTAAAAAGTGGTATTCTAATGAACCATGAAATGAATCATCTATGCATTCCTTAAAATATTTACACCTAAAAATACAAATAGCTTATAATTTTAAGTATAGCCATTTTTATAAGCCAGTGTTTGATGGCCAATTCATATTAATATTTATGAATATTGTCTGGAGTAAGAAGTTTTATAATGGGTTAAAATAGTAATTCAATGTAGTTTGAATTGATAATCTGCCACACTAACTTGACCATGTTTATCAAAACATTTTTATCACTTTTGTTATTTATTATTTTTAAGATGTCCGTTCACAGGATAGAAGATCTCAACTTGTCATGCAGTAGTGTTAATCTTTATGACTTTTCTTTTGGGTGTTATAGCAATTTAACTGTCTCCTTGTTGCCAAGATACCCATCCCATACATGCTTATAATCTTTCTAAATACCATATGACAGCATCACCCCTCTGCTCAAAATTTTAAGTGAAGCCCAGCTTTCTCACATGGTCTGAAGTCAATGTACCTTTGCAGGTTCACCTACCTCTTCTGTCTCCTGGTACTGTAGCTATGCCCCGCCCTTCCCCCTTAGTAGAATTTATTGAATACTCAACCTTCAAGGTCCCCTATCAAAAATCACTTCTTCCCACAAAGACTCTCTAATCTTTCTAGTTGGAAGAAAACATGCCTCCATTCTTACGCTACTTGCACTTATAAGTTTTAATGAAGTTTACTTATAAGCCATATGTCTTCACTACATGTAAAATTCTTAAAGTCTGAGATCATCATCCTTTTATTTCTCAGTTACTCATTCTGACCCAAGTCTGACTCCAGAGCCCAAGGTTGGAACTCCTACATAAGCTAACTTCTTTTGCCACCTAAAGCGAATTTTATGTATTATTTAAATTTTAAAACAGGGAGCAAGTTAATTAAATGATACAGCTGACAAAATGGAACATGAGTCCAAAAGTACATAAAGGAATGTTATTCTCACTAACTTCTTTTTCTACTCTTTCTCTTCATATTCTTTCGTTACTCCCCTAATCATATGGAAAGTAAAAACTAAGATCTAAACTTTTATAAAGGTCTTGATATTTGTAATCTCGTAGAGAAATTATCTGGGTAATTGAACGTTTCACCAACTGTTTAGAAACTTAGATCCAGCTCACACAGGGCTCCAAAGATTAATCTGTCACTTCACACAGAGACCTTGTAAGGACTTCTCAATTGGTAAGTATTCATTAATTAAATCAATGATGTTGGCCAATTAGCTGAAGCCCCCAAATAAGTATTTTTTAAAACTGAAATTATTTATTCTTAAAAAAATTATCTGCAAAATAATCATAGCTGACCTACAACTAAACCCCTCCAACTGAGGTCAGCACATTGAATCATAACGGATTCCCAGTGGCCCAGGAACCACCGATGTAGAAGTCATGTGATGAGATACGTGTTATATTTACATCAGGTTCCTCGAACTTCTAAGCCCTGTACTCCCAATTTCTGCCCCCCGCCCCGGCAATATGATCAGTCTCTAACTTGGCCAATAATAGGGTCACCACACACCCTGATTTGCCAAGGACAGTCCCTCCCCCCACCATTTATGCCAGGTTAGATAATCTTTCATGTGGTCAGCCTGCCCACATTGTCTGGCCTCACCTTGCATCATCTCCCTTCTTATCTGCCCTCCGGCTTTACTGGCTTGCTATCAACTCCTCAAAACATTGCACGTCCCCCAACCTGAGGGCATTTGCATTATTCCCTCTTGGTATAATTTTCCCCCTCTTCGTTCCTACCTTTTTCTACTTGACTCTTATTCTTCAGTCTCATCTCAAATATCACCTCCTCAGAGAGGTCTCTTTTTCAGCCCCCAAACCCCTTGTTATACACTCCTTTATATTTCTTCCACAGCACTTATAATCAATGTGGTGTAATACATTGGGCCACCATATTATTAGTATCTGTTAACCCCACTAGATTACAAGTTTCTTTTCTGGTCTGGGTCATCACTATACCCTTGGGGTCCAGCACAGAGCCTGGCCCATAGTGAATACGTGTGGAATAAATAGATGAAAAAAATGTATTGACTGATGATGACTGAGGCACCTGTCATAGTACTCTGAAGAATGTAAGATATATGTGTGATAAAGTCAAAACTGCTGGCTGGCCCCTGAGTACTTCCTGACTCAGAAGGGGTCTCAGAAGAGGTAGGCCAACCTTGACCTGCTTTCTACCCAGATTCATCTCTATGCATACAGACGTCATTTTCACCTCTTCTCTCCAAAGCACTTTCTTCAAATATGCCTAAATATGCCTAGACTTCAAATTTTAAGCTGATAGGGAATCTGAAGTTATGAACACTTGTAGAATAGATCACATGTCAGAGTTAATAACTCAAATGGCTTATGACATAAATTATCAGGAAGTTGTGATTCTATTCCAAATGCGGTTTTGGAAGACAGGATAGTCCTATGCCTATCTTCATGTCAGTATCCATAGTCCACCTCAGAGGTGCTGAAGATTGCACACACCAAGTAGGCCTTGTTATCCTCCTGCACACAAAGACTCAGGAGGTGTGTCACAGTAATAGAGCAGGTGCTAAAACTTTTTTCCAAGTTATTCAGGGCCATCTCATCGCGACAAAAACCGATTTATAACCTCCCTTTTGTTAGCATTGCCAGAAGAACACATAGTAAGCAATGTTTTTGATTGTGATCAGGTATCAGGAACAAACAGAAAATTATATCATTTATGCAATCTCATTTTCACAAAGTTTTCCCATTTTCCCTCAGTCCCCTGTGTTCATCCATAGCTTCAAAAACAGGGGAGCCTCACTGCAACATTCACTAAAGTTTTACTCAAGATTCATAATGGCTCTGCCTATGTAGTTAGAGCAACCCATACATGCTGGATGGTTTGAAGTTCCTTGAAACCTGAAGTCCTTTGAGTTAAGTTAGCAAATTTCCTCTGTTTCTTTTTAAATATCACTTAAAAAGTTACAACACTTACACATCAGTTTTAGCCAAAATGTGGATTCACAAAGAATGCACATGCAAATCCATTAACCAGAAGCACACCATTTAAATGGTGAACCCATTTCTCCACCCACAGGACCACTGCATGGACCAACAGAGGATTCTGCTGGTGCTGAGCAGGAATCACACTGTGAAAACAGTGTTTATTTTTAACAGATAGGTGAGTGGCAGCCTGTCTGATCCAAAACCATCCATCCAGTGGATCTTAGCCACTGCTTCCTTATTACAATAGTTACCGTATCAGGTAATAAATTATTGCATATCCTATGGTTTACACTTTCACTTATGCCAAATAACATGTTCGATAGGTCTTTAAAACTACTTTTCCTATGTTCAAGCTTTCTGGTTAACTTCAGCTAGTAACTGATAACTCAAAAGAATCTAAAACTAACACAGGATACTTGTTATTTGTTAATGCTGCTGTTAAAATGAGACTTCCTTTGGGGGGAAAAAAAGGCAACTTCTTAAATAAAGGTTTTTTCATTTTAAACTGAAGAAGCATAAAAGATTCAACCTAGTTTTCTGAATCATGACAAAGTGCCAACGTTCAAGCAGACACATGTACTATTATTCCCCAAGGAACACCTGCATACATGTTGTCTCTGTTTTGTTTTCATAGTGACAAGAGCATTTGTAAACACATCTCAGGTAAAAGGAGCCAGATCAATCAGAAGACTCTGCTGGCTAATCTTTTAATGTAGTTAACCAGCATGAACTCATTCTGTGATAATATACACACAGTAAATCCCTCTCACATTCCATGTTTACTAGTAATATAGAAATATTATATCTACTTTAATGGCATTTTTCCAAGGCCTCTACATGGATCTGAACATTTAAAAATCAGTTAAATTTGAAATTTGTAATATCATTAAAATACTTACATTCCTAAAATTGCCCCCGAATCAAATTTCACATCAACTTAATCACATATATCCTTATATGAATATAAGCAGTCTGTAATAAAGCCAACCACGTAAAATACAATCACCATTAACAGGGATATATATGTTAATAAGCAAATTCTGTTTTATACCTGACCTATGTTGAAAACAAGAAACTCAGACAATTTTCAAAAGATTCACCATTGTAATATAACATTTTTATGTACAAAGAAATCTACTGAATGTTTCAAACCTAGTGGTCAAAAGGGATTATGACACTTGAGGCACACTACCATTAAGTGGATGTTGGTAAATCCCTTTTACCTCAAAATAAAAATGCACAGTTCTCATCATGACTCTTAGTGTACCACAGTAATTTTGTCTTAATAATGAAAATGACATCCATTTTACTCATGGAGGGTATTTCCGTCTTAATAAACTAATTGGCCTATATCCTAAAAATCAAACCCAATCTATGCACTACACAATTTACTCAGTTAAAATTTTGCCTTGAAACTCTTATAAGGTGAAAATGCACAAGACATTTATAAATTCTAATACATATATAATATGTATAAAATATATATCTATGTAATATAATATATGTAAGTATTTAAAATAACTTGCTTTGCTCAAGGCCAAACCTCACCAAACGTTACAATATCACTGGAAGAAATGTTGCTAATAAAGTTAAATGGCCTTTTTCTAGGAGAATAGATCATTGCAAATTTAATTAAAATGGATCTTATTAATATTTCAAGTAATTTCTGGGCTTGATTATGCACTACAAAAAAAAAAAACTGCACTGAAGAGAAAAATCAATAGCCTTTGACTAGAACTCCGGGTATGCTGGGGGGAAACAGTTCTCTTGTGAATTACCAAGGTCTAGCCTTTGGGGTAGGGGAGAGTACCGATATTCATTTGGAGGTAAACTGAGTTATTTTTAAAATGGTAAAAAAAGGGGGGGTAAGAAAAATCAGTTCAGATTTTCCATTGTAAGTGAAAGTACCGGAAACAAGCCTTTTTATGTTCATTTTAGGCCTAAGTAACTGTGCAGAGAATAAGGCTTTCGCAATGTCAGTTGCACACACTGCTTCCTGTGCGAATTCTAAGCCATTACAGGTGTCCTAAGGCCTCCAGTGAAACCGACCATCAGAGGATTCCTCTGGTTCCCCCCCTCCCAACCGCCCCCTGCAAAGCTATCCCTAAAGCCCCGTACCCCGCGCGTATTAGTGCCCATCTCCTCCAAGTGTCTTTATTAAGGACCCTATCTTTTCTCTGCACTCCCCAGGTTAAAGTACCCAGTTGCCCTCCGCGAAGCACGTAAAAGCTTTCTCATTAGAGAGGAGTAGTTCCTGCAGTCCTTTTTAGTTAGATGCTTTCAAGTCAGAGAGGAGAGGAGCCACTTGAAGAAAACCTTCCTTCCTCTCCTGCTTTTCCCCACTGGGACCACGTCCCCCAAGAACACCAACGCACACTTCCTGACCTTCTGTCCCCTCATCCAATTTAGGCTTGGAGGGTTGGGGTCGCAATATCTCTGCTGCACTGGATGTGTTATGTAAGAGGGACACAACGCGGGAGGCACATGCGTATAAAGCGCATCGATCTGTGATAACAGCTGAGGTGGCAGAGCTGATCTGGAGTCTCCCCCACCAAACACGACAGACACCATACACACACACACGCACATGCACACACGCACATCACCCCTTCCCACCCACCCACCCACCCACCTCCGCAGCAATGTTTTCCTGTCTCACCCCTTCCAGTACCAGACGCACAGAATGGAAAGGCGGGGGGGAGGGGTGAAGGGAGGTGAGAGGAGGAGTAGCAGCAGCCGCACATCTGCTAAGATAGCAGCCGGCAGAGCCGCCGCGGCAGAGAGCCCCTCGTTAACCCCCTTCCTGTGGGTGCACCACGTCATGGAACATTCCCGGAACGGGCCAACGTTCCACCCACTTCAGGGAACAGACATAAAGGCGCAGACCCAGCTCCCCACAGTGCACAGCCCAAACACACATGTCCCTTCCCGGTCCCCGGGCAGACGCACAGACGAACATGCATGCAAACCGCCCCCACCGGTCTCCACGCGCCCCCGGCCAGCCTGCGCCGCCGAGAGCCGCTCTGCGGCCGGTGCACCCGCAAGGCGAGGGCGCCTCCGCCTGAACCTTCCATCGAGACAGTCCCCTCCTTCCTCGCTTCCTTCCTTCTCTCCTTCCTTCCTTCCTTCCTTACTCGGCAGGAGAAAGGAGTCACTGAAATGCCAACAGCCAGCGCCTTCGCAGCGCTCTCTCCGCCCCAGGCCGGCGGCCCGGCCCTTGCGCCGCCCGCCCGCCCCCCACCCGCGCGGCACCGCCGCGGCCCCCTCCCCCGCTACCTGAAGACCGGCGGCCGACGGCCGCGACAGCCGCAGCTGTAGCCCGGCGGTGCGCGCCGGTGCACGTCCCTCATTAGTAACCAGGCACATTCCTGCCTCCAGCTCTCGCGCGCGGTCCCCTCCCCCCAGGACATTACGCAAAGCAGCCTCCCCTCTTCTGCATAGATCCGCGGCCAGGGTATTCCCCACATTTCCCAATGCTCCGGACCCCCCTCGCGAGGTCTCCCCCCCATCCCCGCCCCCTCCGACCCTCACCCTCGGGAAACCGGGAAGCAGCCGGGGACGCGCGCCGGGAGGGGCGAGGGAGTCCGGCAGAGGCTATTTCGGTATAAAGTGAAACAAGCTCCCCAACGCTACAGGAGGCAGGAAAAACACAGCGCCGAGGCCACTTACCGAGCCGAGGAACCTACATTTCTGCCGCTCTGTTTCCCAAATGCTCAGTCCGCCCTCCACGCGCCCCTAGCCTGCATCCAGCACCCCAAAGTCGAGACGTGTAGGACTAATGTCAACGAGCCATAAGACCCTTCAAGTTGCTCCGGGGTCCTGGGAGCCTCAACCTCCAAGACACAACTTGGCCAAGACTTGTGCCACAGTGAACGAAGATGTTTTGGTGGAGACCCTCCTCCAGTGGGGAGAGACAGCGCTCCGCGGCGCCCCGCTCGCCTGCTCTCCACCCCCTCACCTCCAGCCCGCCTCCCGCCGGCCGCCCGCCTCTGGGCCGGGAGCCCCTCGGGCGGCTGTCAGCTCTCGGCCGCCGCCGGGTGACAGGGGCAGGAGGAGGGCGCGACGCGGCGGCCCGAGCCCTAGCGGGCGAGGGGGATCCTCGCAGCAGCAGCAGCGGCAGCCGCTCACCTGGAAAGTCACCGCTGAGTAGTAGGAGGAGGAGGAGGAGGACGGAGAGGAGGAAGAGGAGGGAGAGAAGGTGGGGGAGGAAACCCCCCTGGTGCCCTTGTTCTCGCTGCCGCGGCGGCCGCTCTTCGCCAAGGCTGAGCGTGTCTGGTGGGGGGTGTCTGGTAGCATTTCCTTAAGGACACAGGGAGGGCGGGCGCGGAGGGAGGGAAGAGATCCCGACCGCCTGCCCAGGCTCTTCTTCCCTTTATTTATTTTTCTGACACTGTACGGAGACGGGCCCCGGCAGGGGCCCCGGGGCTCGGGAGGGAGCCGAGAGGCCCTGGCCGCAGCAGTCCGCTTGTGGGAGCCGCGGCGGCCGCCTCCCCTCCCGGTCTGTGGACGCACCGGGTTATTCCTGGCAGCGCCTCCCTGAACAGAAGTTACTAGGAGGAGTGCGCGGCGAGGGCGGGAGGAGGGAGGGAGGGAGGAAGAGGGAGAGACTCAGCCAGCGACGTCATCGGATCCCCCAGCGCGTCCCAGGGAGGGAGGCTGAACCAGAAAAACCAGTCTGGAGCCGGCGAGCGAGAGAGGGATGTGCTGTGCGCGGGGCGACGGGGGGGAGGGAGGAGGCCGGGAGGACGGGGCCGGGCCCCGTCGCCGCGGCCGCTCCGGGCGGGAAGATCGCGGCCGCGCTCCCGCTTGCTCGGATCCGGGAACTCCCTGGAGAGCGGGTTTCTACTTGTTCTGCAAAAAACACTTGGGCGTCTCTAGGAGCCTGAGAATTTCCTTTAGGGCTGTGGAAACCTCCTCCTCTCCCCACCACCTATCTTCCCCACTTCCCTTACAATCATTCCCGGTCCTGATAACAAACGGAATTATATAATAATTAGTATTGTCATTACGATTTTGTCCGTGTATCTCTGATCCCTTGCCTCTCCCTCGCCCCCGTCTCTACTCATGGTTATGTTATCAGTCAAGATAAACAAAATTAGACTAGGTAGCTCCTGGCAGCGTTTCTGGGGCTTTGCAAAATGTTTTGACTAGCACTTTCCGTGCCCCTGCAGGAGCACGAACTTTTCTCGCGCTCGAAAAGCCCCAATTGCCTTCCCTGGGGTCACTCACCAGGGCGCCCTGGGCGCACCCAGCTCGGGGATTGCCTCTCGCCCTCTCCGGGATATTCAAATCGATTTGGGCGGCGGCGCAGGGAGCAGCTGCCGATTTCCTGGTGGGCCGTGCTGTGACCTGGGGCGAGCCGCCGCCTCCAGTCTTTGCTCTCCTCTCTCCTTGGAAGGGATGCGAGTGAAATCACACCCAACGCGAGGAGAACGGGGCCGGAGGGCGGGGGAATCCCAGGCAAGTGGGGGCCGGAGCTCTGGGCTTCCTCCCCGGCGACACCCGGGGGACACCGGGTCTCCCTCGAGCCGTTACCCTGCTTGTGTGGACTCTTGTGAACCCTCGGGGATGGTTCCCAGAAGGCCGCGGCGGCCGGAGAGCGGCGAGTTGCAGCCAGGCAGGGCTGGTGCCAGGAGAGCCTCCTCGGGGTGGTCTTCCCGCCGGGCGAGTACCGCGCACCACCCTTCCCGGGAGTCCGAGCAGCCTCGCCAAGGCCAGCGGAACCCAGTGCCCCGGGCGCCGCGGGCCCCAGCGGCCCTCCCCACCGCAGGCCGCGCCGCCGCCCTGCCAGGGGCGGAGTAAACAAGAGACGCAAGATTTGACCTGGCGCGACCCGGATTTCTGGCCGGGGTTCCCCCTGAGCAGGTGACTCCGTGGGAGGGGTGGAAATTAGTCTCTGGAATTCCGGGCCAAAGACATTAACTGTGGTTCTGCTTTTAAGGCAGGTATTTCACCAACTGAGGAATGTTTCGCGTCTCAAGTTTCAGATTTCGCAGAAAGGTACCAAATGTCAAGTCGTATCAAATATTCCCTTCCCTTTTCAATAAAAACGAATACAGTAAAAGGGAAGAAGCCCCTTCAATGACTGTGAGAATAGTGTTGCTCGTCTCCTTTTCGTTTGGCTTTATTTTTCATTTCGACCTATAATCAGTGTATTCCTGAGGTCCCTATCCAAAGCCCACGTTGCACCGAAGGACGACTCTGCAAGATAAAGCGGTCGATACATTTTTTATGAATATTTTTTCCAAAGGAGAAAAATTCTGAATGACGTGGAGTAAGTTTCATTGTGTCCTTTTAGGCTGATCTCATTTAAATTCAGGGCCTACTTCTACTTAACTGGCTCCTTTCATTGTATAAGTTCTTATTATTCAGACCTTCTTAACTTGATGCATTTAATAAAAAAACTCCCCCAATCATCATCTTCTCTTAAATGTATGCCGTTGCATTCTTAAACGTCCGTTTAAAACGCGAAATGTGATTTCTGAACATTTTTTTTCACTTCCAAACCCACCTGCTACAGGCTCCCAAAGACCGTTTTATTTAATTGCTTAATAGAGAAGATTAAGCAGTTTCTTTAAGAATTCAATTTCCCTTCAGCACACAAAACAGCAGCTGCCCAAGCTCCCACAAAGTAAGCAAAGGAAGGAGCAGGCAGCTTTGCTTCACTAGAATGAATGAATGTTGACATCTTAAGTGCTTCTTTAAAAGACTAGATTAAATGGTATAATGTGAATATGATAATACCCAGGTAACTGCACAGCTAAAATAATTTTTATAAAGCAAATACACTTCCATTTTGATGACCTGATCCTACCACCAAAGAGGACCCCTTGAAAGACAGTCGTTAGTCAAAGCTGGATTCTCCTTAACTTGTTCCAAAATCATCAGGCTCTAAATAAGATAACCTGAAGTGAGCCGATGAAGAAGTAAAAATATTTGTGAGCATGTGTAAACTAGGTGACATCCCTCTGCTGGGAAGAAGGACTCTTTCAAGTGAATGCACCCCTGTCTCCAGCCTCTAATGCTGCAACATGGCTGTCCACTTGCTTACTTGTGTCATAGAGTAATAAAAGAACCCCTCTCCACAGAAATCCTCAGAAGATGAAACCAGCCTTGGTAAACTGTGCATTGGCCCAAGGAAGCTCTAAGGAAAGTAAGGGCTGGGTGGGCGGAGCTGACCTTGCCTGGGCACCTATAGGGGGCACCAACAACAATGTAGCAACATCCTTTTTCTTATTCGTCTGTCCTATCACTTCTCATTTCAAAGGAAGGAAAAAATCTAGCAGTCTTGATTATGAGGTATTAAGCCAGTAAAATAATTAATTTCTACATGACGGTGTAGCATTTTCTCAGTCAGAAATCACTTCAAACTGAAAGCACTTTCATTCAAAAAATATTTGTCCAGTACCTGCTGTGTGTTAAAGATACTTAGGATACATCAGTGAACAAATCCCTGATTTCCTGGAGTTTGCATCCTAGTGGGGGAGGGGGAGGGTGGAGTAGGATCAGGGTAGAAAATAAACATGAGAAATAAACAGTGTGGAGCATCGGAAAGTAAAGAGGTATGGGGGGGCATAAAATAAGGTGAAGAATGTCTGTGGGGTGGGGTGTTGTGTTGCCGTATTAAATACAGAGGTCAGAATAGGACTTGTCGAGAAGTGGTATTTCTGCCAAGGGCTGAAGGAAAGACGTTAGCACTGGAGATAATCGGGAATAAAGAGCTTTGCAGGTAGAGGGAACAGCTAAAATAAAGCCTAAGACCGGAGGAGGCCTGGCATGTTGGCAGACCTCAATCAAGGGGAACAGTGTGGCTGGAAGAGAATGCGACAGCCAGTGAGCAGAACAGCTTCCCAGGCCACCGTGAGGACTTTCTCACTCGGGGAAACCCGTCCTTCATAAAGGACAGGTTTACGGCCTTTGCCACTCAGTTCTTCTGAATCTGAATCTTTGTGGGCCTGGGAATTTGCACTTTTAACAGATACTGCAGTTAATTCTTAAACATTCTAAAACTCAAAATCTATTGCCTTAGAGCCTGCAAGCTGATACACCCCACAGGAGAACTGGGTGCCAGGAGACCGGTGTTCTCAACTCTTTCAGTTGCAAATTTAAATCCTCAATTCAAACTAGCTGAAGAATTAAAGGGACTTTATTGACTCACGCAACTGGAAGTCAAGGACTAAATTTCAACTCAGCAAGAACCTGCTGCTCAAACGATGTTACCCTGATTCAGCCTTTCTCCCTCTCTCGGATCTTCTTATCTCTGTTGCGTTTGCTCCTCATACAACCGTTCTGCAGGGTGGTGGCAGGAGTCCTAAATTGTTTTCTCCTAGTTTAGCAACTGCAATGGGAAAAGACCTTCTTTCCAGATAGCTCAGGCAGCCTTAGTCATGTCCTTGCACATGAACCAATCACTGGACTTGGGTGATGGGGTGGCCTGATTGCTCAGACCTAGACCTGGAGAGGGAGGGTGGGTTGCGTGGAAAGTGCAGTTCCCAAAAGAAAGAGGAGGAGCTGTACAGGAGGTCCAGGGGCGTGTCCACTGTAGCCCTTAAGTTTGGGGCTTTGGTTTCACAATTTTTTTAATTAAGGAATTGGTCAAAATCATGTGCCTGATTCCTTATGGCCATAAACTTGTTATAAATCTTTGTAATAAGCCCCTCCGCACAACTGTGCTAAATAAATGAACTGGCATGCCATCCCCACAAATAATATATGGTACTAAATATAGTACTATATATAAAATATTAAAGCAGTTACCTGCTGAGGGATTCTCATGAATAAGTGGAACAGAGCCTTGGGTCTTGGTAAAAAAGGATGATTTAGACCGACCCTCCTGATGGAGTTCCCACATTTACTCATCTGTGTTAGTTCATATATAGGGAAAAATTAAGCAGTGTCATGATTTTCGTGGTGTGAAGAATACTTAGGCCTCCACTTAGTTGAGGAAAAGAATTTTGGAGGAAAGTCTGCCTGTCTGTTAAATCGTTAATAAGATATAAGTCAAACACTCTAATGTAGACCAGGTTTTTTATTCCACTATAACCTCCTCTGATTAAATAGTGGGGGGAGGGGGTGTAACTAGGACCAACCAGCCAGAGTCATACTTACTGAGATTCAAAGTGACATCCATTAGGATTGAAGGATAAGGCGCCCATCCTCCTAGCTTTCATAGGATGGGGGAAGCTCAAAGACATCCAGCCAACCGCATGCCACCCCTTGCTCCCAGCACTTCTGTAGGTATATTCCAAAGACCACCTGTAGCATTGTCTCTTGAAATGCTGATTTAAAAACCTGGGCTGCCTCCTAAACTTACAAAATCAGAATCCTCAAGATTAGAGCCTGGGGAAGTCCATGGCGAAAAAGAAAGCTGCCGTGACTCCTATTCTCACTGAAGCTTGAGAATCATTGATTTACTCTTAGCCCCTAAGATTCAATTGGGGCTGATTGGCTGCCTGAGAACCCCCTACTCTCTCCTCTTTATCATATTTCCCAGGTTCCACCTGATCACTTATGGCAAGTTGGCCCTTTTCACTCTTCAAAGGCATTCTTGTGGCCCTGGTTTTAACCAGATTCATCTGTGTAGAAATATGTTAGGAAAGTAAATGCCCCAGAGGAGTAGGGACAAAGGCATCCTGGAGCACAGAATTCGAAGTGCTCAGGGGACAGAATGGGGAGGGGGCGGTAAGTTGATAGGGATGAACAGGATGCAAACAAAACTCTGATGCTTTTCTGATTTAGCATTTTCGATTTTCTGAACTAGCCATGTCCACAGTTTATGGAAAGAAACCGCACATTTCAGCAGTCCAAGCTGCTAGTGAAATTAGCTTCACACATTCCAGAGAGCGAACTCAAGATATGCCCACTTCAGGTCTTTATCCTGAGGAAGACTAGTTCGCTGGTCTCTCGTGGAAAACATTCTTAGTGTACAGAACAAAAATCAGATTGGAAAAGAGTCAGTAGTAAAAATAAGACTCTGTCCAGGATTACTGAAGGCTGAACTGCCCCCTTACATATAGGGTAACATGGGCTTATAACACCATCATTAACAATTCAAGAGCAACACGCTAGCCCACCACCATCCTACCCTCCTCCATCATCCTCCTCCATCATCCTCCTCCCACTCCGTTATAGTAGAAATTCCTCTACTTAACAGTGTTTGGGGTTAAGCCTTTGAACTATTGAAATCTTCCATTACAATCCAAATATAAGCCGTGAGCTCTTAATACCCTAAGCTCTTAACAAGTCATTAACTTCTGAGAGATTAATTTATTAGATTGCTTTTCCAGGGTGACAGGTAGCTTAGGACTCAAACATATTTATCTCAACAAAGTATAGGATGGGGTGAGACAGAGAGATCCCAAACTTGGGCAGGGCTGTTAAGGAGTACACTAGAAGTCTAGGAATTGGACACAGACTGAAGGGGAAAGGGCACGGAAGTATGAAGTGAGAGGCAGACAAAGAAGCAAGGTTTTTAGCACCAAACTGAGGATACCTCTGCTCAGGGCCTGTGGAGAAGGCACCTAATGATGTAGGCTTCTTAGGAGCAAGGTAGGTGGCTCTATCATTCCAGAGTACAGGTCCCAGCTCTGTCTTTGAACTAACAGGAGACTTGCTTCCCATCTCCCAGTCCTTCCACTCTCTCATCCAAAATACAATGGGATTCCTTATAGTCACAGACTCTGAAAATTAAACTCCTAACAATCCAGCAGTCAGAAAACAAACAAACAAAAAAACAAACAACAACAACAAAAAAATGAAGGTAAGAAGAGAGGAGAGCAGAAAAGAGAAAAATAGGGTAGAGAGCTTATCGGGGACCTTCACCTTCCCTCCCAAGGTCTTGTCATGGTTTCTTAGGGCAAAACATCAATTTCCAGTTTTAAAGAAATTGCTTTATGTGGGAGAATGGATAAATAATGGGTAAGGATGAAGGGGATAGAGACTTTGGTTTAAGCCAATGCCATATAAAGTTGACATATTATATGGTCAGAAACAAGAAGAGTTGTTTGTAATTATCACCCTTAAAACATTTCAGGAGAAACAATGTACTTTTCTTTAGTTTAGCCAATGAAGTCTTTTATCACTACCTTAAACTTTAAGGATTTCGGAGAGCAATGACTTGACCCATTCCCAGCCAATCTGTGGTCAGATCTCTGGTAGATTTGACACTCTCATATGGCTTTGAACCTTGAATTAAGAGGAGAAAATAAAACAAAGTTAAATAGGTTTCACAAAGCTTGTGCAGTGATTCACACCCTTAGCTAGAAATTTTATGTAAAATAAGGTAGCAAGTTGACACGTCAGAATTTTTTTTAACTTAGGTAACAAAACAAATCATAAGTATCTAGCTCGATTAATTTTTGCAAATCTATGTGTGTTTGTGTAATTGTTACTCTGGTCAAGATGGAGAATATTTTTAACACTCCAGAAAGCTCTCTTGTGCCCCTACCAGGTTAATTGGTATTCTAAATTCTATCTCTATAGATTAGTTACTGAACAAAGATATCTTTCTACTCATATATCTCTCTATCCCCCCAAATAATGTATCAAGTGCCCATGTGCTGGGCACTGTTTTGTAGCTAAGAGATACAGTGGTAAACAAAGAAGATGAGGTCCTCTGGGCTCTGCTAGGCTCTGTTGGGAAACTGATAGCAATCAAATGAACAAATAAGACCATTTCAAATCATGAAAAATTACATGAAAAATAAAAGAAGATAGCTGATAGACAGTGAATAGGTAGGGTGGTACAACATCAGATGGGGGTGGGAGACACCTACAGAGTTGGCATTTGGGCTGACAAAGAGGAGGGAGAGACTGCCCCAGGAAGGGAGAACTGAAAGTGTAGAATCCGTAAGACAAGAAGCAGCTCAGAGACATGGGGAACTGAAAGGCCAGCGTGGCTGGACCTGGAAGGGGGCGCGTGGGTGAGAAAGTCCTAAGAGATAATGTAAGAGAAGCAAGCGGGAGCCAGAGGAAAATTCATTTAGGGGGAATGGGTTTGCAAAAGGCGATAGACATTGGGGACAAAAAGATATTTGGTATGTTCTATTAATTAATTTTTAAAACTTTTCCCAGAAAGAACCTTCAGTAAATTAGTAGTGGCTTCTACATAGGACTTACAACTGGATGGCAGGTCAGCAAAGAAAGAATTTCAAAGCTGAGTGCTTTCTGAAAGCATAATTATACATACTGAACATAACAAAAGGAAAACAGTTTTTAAGGTAGCAAATCCTAAAGAGAATTTAGATAATGTGGGTGCTATTCTTCACATTTTTCTATGGCTAATTAGAGGGAACTGGGAAACACACAATGCTGCCCACAGCCCTGCCAAGCCATTATGGGCACTTCTAATTTCAGATAAATAAAGCTCTTGGTTACCGCCCCCAGCTCGTCTTGGAGCATGCTTTGTGTGACCAGAGTAGATGAGTAAAAATAATAGCCTTCTGAATATCTCTAAAGGGTACCTTTCTCCTATTAGCAGATACTTAAGTTCGAATCACGTCTCCATGTTAAGGAAGCAACTTCCAAATATACTTTGCTCTTAAAAACCTAAGTTTTCAATTTCTCCCCTTTACAAAGAAAAATGTGACCTTTGGGCAGCTTAGAGCTCACATGAGCTCACATGAGCATGTGAGCATGTAACTAGAAAAAAAAATAGTGATTATGTAAAATCTAAGATATGTCTATATCTATCTATCTATATCTTTAGCAAATAAATTCCATACATGCTGTCATAGCTTACTAAATTTATCTGGTGAGTTTATTTTAAATACTGCATAATTTCATTAAGTTACTCAAGCATACTAACATTTAATTGGCACATGGAGACAAGTTTTGATTTATGCAGAACTCTGATTCGCACAGGTCATTTCCTAGCTCTCACTAAACTTTTTGTGAAACGCGACACACCGTTGAGTCAACCAGTCAAGCCAAATGAACTGGACAGTGTATTATAAATAGGGGCCAAAATTATACTTCAGATGTTAACTGGTTTGTCCTGATTTAATAATGAATTACATCATTTGACAAATGAGATAAGACCTTCACCTTTAGCTTTCTGATCCAAACTTCTAATAGTTGAAATGTATTATTACCATCTGGTGTCTGGGCTCTGAAATGCTCTGGTGATGTCCGCCTCATTTCAAGTAGTCAGGGCCGGTCTGCCAAAAAGAACTCTCCTCGGTGTCTTGACTGGCAGGCCCCACAAGAAGGCTAGGAACCTAGTGAACCGGGAAGATACAGCCTGAGCTGTGTAGAAGTTTCCTCTAGTTCAAGTCTGGCTCATTCTCTTAGTTTGTGCTACAAGAATTTGTAACAAAATTAAAGTTGTTTTTATTTTGGATCTCAATCCTGAAGAATGTGATTCCTATACTTTTTAAGAATGTTTGGATCCCTTTTAAGCTCCTTGGCGAACTTTACAAAATGGTGATAATTTTATCACTTTCACTCTCAGGTAAAATAATTTGAGAATAAAGTTGAGAGTGCTACATTGCCTGGAATTTTAACTCAGAGAAGCCACATCAATCTGACAGTTCTTTATTATTCTTCATGTTGTTTTAGGTTCTGAGATAGTCAACATGAGTCCTATTGTGGGGATTGGGGGACTGGGTCAAAAGGTGAAGGGATTAAGAGGTATAAATTGGTTAGTTACAAAATAGTCACAGGATGTTAAGTACAGCATAAGAAATACAGTCAATAATTGTAAAAATTATGTATGTTGCCAGATGGGTACTAGAATTATAGGGAGATTGCTTCATAATTTATATATATATATATATATATATATATATATATATATATATAATGTCTAATTACTATGCTGTATACCTGAAACTAATATAAAATAACATTAAATGTCAGCTGAAATTGAGAAATAAAAGTAAAATTTTATGTTTTTTTGGTATAAACAAGAAAAGATGAGTCATTGCTTTCAAGAAACTTGGAATATGGCGGAAAGGACGGAGTTAAGGCACACAGAACCAAAGCCAATAACACACATGAAGGTGAAAGTGAGTGCGAAAGAGTAGTGCAGATTGGAAGTATGATCAATTGGGGGGGGTAAAGAAAACTTTAAAGGGTAAAACTTAGGTAAACAATTAGAAATGAAATGCAAATAATGACATAGAGGGTGACTCTAGAGTAGAAAAGTGTCTGTGTGTGGGTAGATTTGAATAGTTTGGAAATGCCAATCCTGGGAAAAACAGGAATTTCTAATAAAAATGGCTGCATAATTACTAGATGTAGCCAAAAGATAGTTAATATCAAGTCCATGTTTGTCTGTGGAGCAAGAGAAGCTAAATAATCCACCCATCATCACCCAGCTAGCAAGTGAGAGTGCAGAGATTCAAGTGTAAAGCTAAGTCCTAGACTCCTCGCAACTGCACTTAGTAACCATTTCCTCTTTGGCTGATTCTACTCAGGTGACTGTACATTGTGGAGTGAAAGAAGAAGCTATAATAAATAAGCCTAGGTAATTGGTATGAACCAAGACAGTCCCGGACCAACTGGGACATATGGTCATCCTCTCTCTACATCTCTAAATTCCCGGCCCTCTACCAGAGACACCTAGTGCTTCCAGCCACTTGCTGATTTCTTGGAGTAAATTGATTAAAGGTTTATAATTTTAGAAACTTCTTCCATTTTAAAAAGCACACAAAGAAACTAAAATTAAGTGAATCTCTAACAGTGAAACTTAGAGTAGTGAGTTACCTGATGAAAAGGACTATTTCAAAACAACACTCTTTTCCTGGCACCTATCAAATCACACTTCTCATATGAGACTTTGCCACCTGGGTGCTTAAGCCTGTTCGTCAGCTACAGAGGTATATTGATGGATCATAGGCAAACACTGTAAATTAACGACAGGTCTCCTGCCCAAGATGCTCAGCACTACTCAGACCTCTATTAGAGTTTCACATCCAGTTCAGAACTCATCAACTTAAGGAAAAAACAGACAATTTGGAAAGCATTCAGAAGAGACTAGACTAACATTAATATTTAAATATTTTAAATGGTTGAAGCTACCAAAATGTAATGTGTTTCAATAAAATGATGTATATCCTCAGCTCACCCAAATTTACAAATGTCTGCTAAATGCAGATAAGAACAGAATAGCAAATGCCTATGGACCTTTTCTATCAAATTTAAGCTATAATGCATTTCTCTAAGTATGTATGACAGCTAAAGTAATATTCTACCTGTTCTGCTTTTATTTTAGTTTTCTAATTTTAAATTTTATTTTTATTTGGAAAAAAAAAGATGTCTACAAGCAAACCTAATGGGAAAAAAAGATGTCTACAAGCAAAGTTAACAGGCAAAGGAGTGAGGGGATAAAATAAATGTTAAATGAGGGAATGGGAACGAGGCAAAACACCAGCGCATAGAAACATAAAAATACTCTAGCTGGGCTCAGAGGATCAGCATCCCTGGCAGCAACTGTTATTAAACATCAGAATGGGTTGCTAAGGAAGGTTAGGGAATCTCCCTTTCCCAGAAGTCTTTAAAAATAGGATCACATCTGCTGGGATGGGATAATAGTGGTACTGCCTGAGTAGACAGCTTCTAAAGCAAACCTATAGTCTGGTAATCCTACCATTTCTATTTCCGATTGTGGAAAGTCACAAATAACGTCAGTTCACCTAGCAAACCGGGATATACAATGTCCATCATTTTAATTGCTGTAAAACTATTTTCATTGGTTTTTGTGATGCAGAGGTAAGTAACTAAATTATTCAGGATATAGTTGAATTTACAGCAAGGGCTCAAACCTTACCCATTTTTAATATTTCCTCTACTTATGATAAAACCAGAGAGGTACTGAGTTTATGTCCTTACAAGGAATTTATAGATAAAGCAATATACAGAATCTTATATTCAATTTTCGGTTTTAACTGAGTAGGACTTGTATCCAGGGGTGTTGAGGTTACAAGAGAGCTAGATTGGGTAAACTTTATTAGGATCTGTTGACCAATATCCCAAGAGGTAAAAGGATACTTGTTCCCCAGGAACAATTTAGGTTGTCATCTGATGTATCGGCACAGCTCCCTCACTCACTGATACTTTGCTTTATACCAAACTACAAACTACTTGCCCCATTACATTTAATTTGACATATATTTGCTAGGCTTCTATTTTTTGTCAGGCATCATGCCAGGATTACAAAGTAAAAAAGGTCCCAGCCCTTGACCTTGAGGAAAACACAATCTAAAATAAAGCAGGTGGGTCTAGGTGTGGTGGGGTTTGACACTAATGTAATTTGGAGCTTCATTTTAAGGAGAAGAATTCAAAATTACAAATACAAAGTGAAGAATGAAAGTGAGTATTTATTGCGGAAAGAAAAGAAATAAAAATAAATTACAAATTTTAAAATTCTGACAAATTCCAGAAACATCACAAAATCTAGAGGAAAAGAACTCCATATTTTACTATTAACGAACTGCCTGTTTCACAGCTATAATTTTATTTGTCCTCCATTTTGGTTGCATATTGCTGACCACATAATAAGAATTTCATCATATCATTTCCTATGAAAAGAATAGAATGATAATGCAGCTATTCCTCTAGGATGCTTGCTCAATATTTGTATTCTTTATGGTTCCTAATTATAAGTAAATTTTCAAGATTGTTGTCAAGTACGGAAAAACCTCAGTTAAGTTTCTTTCATATATGAGCTGTAAGAGCTTTAAGATTCCAGAGCATCATGAGTTTTCTTCTGCATGAATAATTTTAAGTAGTACTCTTTCAGTTGACATTCCTTATGAATCAGCTAGTCATTAGAGTCCTTGTTGTAATGGTATGTTGTGAATTTTATTTCATTCTTTTCAATGTCAGCATTTTATATCCATTTGAAAGAAATTTAAATATTTTTTCCAATATTTTTCCTCTTCATTAATTAGGTTACCAAAGAATAAAAAACCTATTCAGTACTTTAACTCAAAACTTTCTCTCTTCTTCTTAATGAATTAGTGCTTTTTGTATTATCAGCAAATGTTGTGTTACAATGCACTTCTTGATGTCAAAATAATTCCTGTTGATTTTGTCACTCAATTTTCTTTCATGTTCCATTAATTTTCATCTGGATTCCTTCCACTGAGAGGAAATTAATAAATTAATTTATAGGTAACAGAAGAATATCCTTTATACATGCTCATATCAGAAGCCATTGATTTTTCAGGGTTTTATTTTTTTATTGAAAGTTCCAAATTGCAGTTGACAGGAAGTTTTCATGCTAAATTTATCATCTTTTCAAATAGCTCTTCACACCTTATTTGTGTTTATGTTTTCCTTCCAGGTTTTGACAATGTATTTTAGAGTTACTGTATTGCAATGTACCAGGTTGCAGGACTTGGGCAGCTTTAGTATGTGCAAACCATGTTGCTACCTCTAGACTCTCAAAAGAAATAATCTTGTTGGCATATTTAAAAATTGAAGCATAATTACCATTCAATAGAATGCACAGATCATAGTGTTTAACTTGATGTGGTTTGAATAAACCTCTGCAATCACCATCTTAATCAACAGAGAGAATGCTTCCACCACCCCAGAAAGTTCCCCTTGTTCCTTTTCTATCAATGTTCCCTTTGCCATCCACCCCGATATCTACAGCAGCCCTCTTCTGATTTCTATCACCATAATACATTTTGCCTATTCTTCGACTTCTTGTGAATGGAATTAAGCAGCATGTGTGACCTGTATCTGTCTTATTTTGTTCAGCATAATGATTTTGAGGATCACCCATGTTGTTTTGTGTCTTGGTAGTTTGCTTTGTTTTATAATTGAGTGTTTTGTCATTGTATGAATATACCACAATTTGTTTATTCATCCTTTCATCAGTGGACATTTGGGTTCTTTCCAGTTTAAGGCTATTATGAATAAGGTTACTTTGAACACTTTTTAACAAGACTGTACTTTGTGTGGGCATAATTTGCTTTGTTTTCTTTGCTCTTGGGTAAATACCTGAGAACAGAATTGCTTGGTCATGGGGTAAAAGCATGTCTAACCTCATTAAAAACATGGCATACATATTTGAAATATTCTATCTACGAAGAAAACATAAAAACATGTAATTGTTGCACGATACCAGAGTGGTCAATGAATTCGGGTTCCATAAAGGCAGTTCTTTCTCCACCTGTACTGCTCCCCTGTGCCTTCTTGTCCACCATCATTCCCTGATCATGCCATGCAGAATGACCTGCTGTCCTGTGAGTATGTGACGCAGGCTCTCAGTCTCTTCCCTGCGTATCTCCCTACGAGGTACTCCTTCTGGCTGACTGCTTTTCTCTTCCCCCTAATCTTCTCTATGTGTTCTCCAAGACTTGATTTAGTCATTTTTACCTCTGGGGGTTTACCTCCAAACCCCCATCACCACTGTCAACACTGAATGAAAGTTTTCTCCTTGGTGCTCCCGTAGAAACTTGTGTTTTCCCCTATGAGTGTTTGGTTATTTATCTGTCTCCACCACTGAGTCATAAACTGTCAAAGGTGGAGTCCTGATCATTGTTAAAATCTATAGCCTAGCAAAATTCTAGACCCAGAGTAGATACTCGATCAATGGATAAATACTTGAAGAGGTTTGAAGTTGTCATTGGAGATATTCAGGTACAAATAGGCAGTTAGCGACATAGGTCTGGAGTGTGAGCATTGGGCTCATGGTACGGGCGGGGGGAAGGCTGGAATGTAGATATAAAAACACTCCTTACCCTCAGTCATAATGTGCATAGGTAAGAGTTGAGAGTTTGGAACTGGATGAGATCACCTGGGAAAATATGTCATTTTTAAAAGTAACTGAGAGTGAGAAGAGGGGAATTGCTGTAGACTGTGGAATAACTGGGAAGAGGGGCGAAATGCCAACTGTGTAGACAACTGTGTGTAATTCAAGAAGTTTGGTGCTGAGGTGTCAAGTAGGACAATTAAGATAACATCTTAACAAGTAAATGAGATAGGGTGGTGATATATTGTTTTCAATTTTACTTTTATTAGCTTAAGAAAATAATGCCTATAAGCCTATTTTCAAAATGAGGTACCAGAGTCACTGAAGAAATGGTATTATTTTGAAATATAATAACAAATGAGACAAGTTCAGTTTATATAAAGTTTTACTGAGTCCTTACCCCATTAAATCATGATTTGGGTTCCTCCCCCCATTCTCGATGACATTATTTTTATCCATGGCATGGATTAGGAGTGGAGGTGAAAATCATTTAGATGTCTCAAAGCAGGGGCCTTTACCCATAATGAGCAGGATGGTGGGAAGGCTGTATGAAAGCTTTGGATATCCACCAGGAATTCCATGTACTTGCTCCACTTATATTAGAGATCTAATAATGCTAAGAGAGACCATTCCATAATGGATTCTAGATAATTACATTTTGTTACTGGAAATAAGCTTTGAGACCATCTTGTTCAGCATCTTCTGGACTTTATTTCTTGGTCAGGGTATAGTTTAGACATCATTTCTTCTGGGAATTCTTCCTCAGAATATGAACAAATATACCTTTAAAAAAGTCACAACCAAACATTATATTCTCCTTTTGAACTTTCATACTGTTTATTATTAAATGTACATGTTAAAACCCCTGAGAAGTTCTGCAGTAAATAAACCTATTTATTTGAATTCACAAAATAGTTCCAAAATTTATTTGAACTTGAAACCCTTATGCTCTTATTTTGTGGATAACTATATGCATCTCATAGAATCTACTTTGAAAATCACTAATCTACTCTAACCCTTTCATTCAAACAGAGATCTCATGTAATGTTCTTATCTCCTTTTTTCAGCTATCTAAATTTAATAGCATAAAAACAATTTTATTGTTTTGGTTGACTGGAATAACCTGGGCAATTCTTCTGTTCCACGTAGCGTTAGCTGAGTCCACCGTTATCGGGGGCATTGACTTGGCTTGGAACACGCAGGAGGGCTCACTGCGATGCCTCAATAAGGATGGCGAAGGGGCTGAACTCAGCTTTGGGTGCTCGTATGGCCGGGATTCTCTCTCCGTCCAGCTCCTCACAAGGGTTGCTCATGTAATGTCCCCCCAGGGTGTCTTCATAGGTTCAGAAGACAACTTCCATAGTAGCTCAGGGCTTCCAAAAGTACACAATCAGAAGCTTCTAAGGTATTTTTAAGGTTTAAGTATAGAACACGTATACTATCACTTCCATTGCATTCATTGGTTAAAGCAGTCACAGGGCCAGATTCTAGGAGAGCAGGAAAAACCTCCACCTCTCCATGGTGGTGACAAAGAATGCACAGTCATATTTAACCCATCACACTTCTCATAGTCTTTTGGCATCTTGTGAGATAAAGAACCTACTCACTGACCCTGGAAAGGTCTCCAGATAACTCTAAGTGTCCAGGCATCCTGGCACCACAGAAATGGTTGAGACCCACTGATGTCTCCCCTGATAGCCAGGATCAGTGAGTTAGACGAGAGACCAATAGGGCCAAGATCCAGCACATCAGATGGGGGAGAAGTTGAAACACACATAGCAGGTCTAATAGTCTAAACCAGAGGCTGGCAAACTACATTCTGTGGACCAAATGTACCCACTGTTTGTTTTAGTAAATAAAGTTTTTTTGGAACACTACCACATCCATTTATGTATGTATTGTCTACGGCTCTTTCTCTGCTACAAGGTCCAAATTGAATGGTTGTGACAGAGATCATCTGGCTTGCTGAGCTTAAAATATTTACTATCTGGTCCTTTGCATAAAAAGTTAGCCAACACATGGTCTAGACTTTTTAAGTGTTACAATATGGTAGTCACGGTGTGGTGAGATGGCTCAATCCATATGTCTTAGTTCAGGCTGTTGTAACAACGACAACAACAACGACAAAGCCATAGACTAGGAAATCTATTCTCAGTTTTGGAGGCTGGGAAATTCAAGATCAAGGTGCTACCTGACATAGTTCTTGGTGCACCCTCTTACTGTTTTGCTTTCTTATTATATCCACACATGGCTGAGTGCAAGATCATTTCTCTATTGTGTCTCTTCTTATAAGGGTACTAAATCCCATTAATGAGGGCTCCACCCTCATGATTTAATTGCCCCCCAAAGGTCCCCCACTTCCAAATACCATCATACTGGGAACTAGGACTTCAGTATATTAATTTGGTAGGGGCACACAAGTATTTGTCCCTGAACACCATAAATTTAGAAATGTCAAATATCGGCAAGACATAAAAACACTTTCCATAGAGACAAAGAATTGTTTTTGTGTTGTTGCATGCATCAAATAGTTCATTATTTGTCATGGTGAGTATATTTTATTTTTATCCATTCTGTTGATGAACATTTAAGTTGCTTGCAGGTTTTGATCATTACAAATGACAAGTATGAACATTCATGTAAAGGTCTATTTCTGTTCTCTCTATTCTGTTGCACTGATAGTGGCCGTCTTTTTTCACACCACTGCCATACTTCGGTATAGCTGAAGAACATGAGAACTCAAAATTAAAACCAGACCTTACAAGTTAGTTTGAATATACTTGATAAGATGGCTGTTATTTAACAGCCTGTGACTTTGACTGATAACTTTTTGATATTTAGACATAAAGTACGTGAGCCTTTTCTTGGGGCCCCACAGATGTAAACTGGGCAGGGGGCTAGCATGAAGAGCAACAAATAGATTAAATTTACTTTCAGTATTCTAATTTACTTCCAATATTCTGTGAATTTAATGAAAATATCACCTTAGGAGGGTCAGATACATAAGAATTATTTATAGTAATGAATAGTTACATTTTAAGGGTTGGGGAAAGTCAAGAGATAAGCTGGAGAGGAAGAAGAGGGCCGGATCATGAAGAGTCACGTAAGCCGTGCTATGAAGTTTAGACTGTCCTGAGAGTGATAAGGGACTACTGAGGGACTTGGAGAATGAGACCAACGCAATCAAACTGGCCTTTTAGAACAACTAGTCTAGCTTCAAAATGAATTTAGTATAAAGGACAGACCAGGATAAGAAGAACAAGGAATTTTAGCAATAATTACTAGAACAGTGGTGATGATAATGGAGAGAAATATACAAATTAAAGAATTATGTAAGAGTAAGATCTATAGGGCCTAGTTAAAGAGAAATAGAAATTAAGGCAGATTCTCAGGTTTTTGGCCTGGGCAGTTGGGTAGATGACAATGTCATTTGATGGGATAGGGAATTGAGGTGGAGTTTTGGGGAGCCACCTAGGGAAAGGTAATATATGCAATGTGGGTATGTTGAGCTTGAGAACCTATAGGCAAATAGTGTGCTTTTTTGCACAACATTGTCATGTAGTAATTGTATGATACAAAAATAAATAAGTCAAATTTCTAAATTATTTCTTTAACTATTTCTATGCTGAGAATGGAAAAGATAGAAGGAAATTTCTCTAAGGCCTAGAGAAGCCTGAATCAATTGCTGCTCTCATTGGTTCATGCACTTCTATGGAGATGTGCCTAGAAGTGAAGCAGTGCTATTATTAGTAAAATTTTACTTTGTTCTAGACACACTAGTTGTAGGCAGCAAGTTGCAAATAAATAATTCGAAAACCAGAAACTCAGTGTACGAAAAAATCACTCATTTTTGTAACATTTTAAAGTGGGTCTGGCATTTACACTTGGAAAATTTTCTGCTACCTCAGGCACTCAGGTTCCTGTAATCTTACACATCTGCCATTGTAGAAGTATGGTTTCTGAGGGAGTCACGTTAGATTATAAGACTGAAGGCTTCCCTGAAATATTTTAAGGACTAGGTCTAGAAGTGGCTTAAACCACCTCTGCCCATATTCCATTGACCAGGTAGAGTCACATGGTCTCAACCCAATGCAGAGGGGCTGGTAAATCCAGACCCAATACGTGCCCAGGAACATGAACGGGAACTAGGACTGATGACCATCCAGCCTGTCCCTATAGCAACTGAAAATCAAATAGGTCATTACTTGTCATGGTGAGTGTATTCTATTTTTTACCCATTCATCTACTGATGAACATTTAAGTTGTTTACCATTTCTGATCGTTACAGATAAAATTAGTATGAACATTCATGTTCAGGTCTACTTCTGTTCTCTCTATTCTGTTCCATTGATTGTGACCATCTCTTTTCACATCACTGTCCTCCTTCAGCTGATAAGCCTGAGAACTCAAAATTCTCGGGTTTTAGTTAAGTGCTCAAATAACAAATACACAATACTAACAGTCAAAATTTATGCTCCTGTGCAGACTTACTGGTCAAAGAATGATCATTTATTTTGTAATGGCAAAATAAGACCATACCATTCTTTTCTACTCATTTAAAACACTTTTTATTTGGATGCCAAAGGTTTGTTTAGCTCTTGTAGAGGAACTCAAACCTTTATGCTGAAGATAATACTTAGTGGTTCTTTTTTTCCTGCAATCAACTGTATGAGAATTTGCCACCATAACTACAAAGGATTTGGTAAACTGAAGGAGACCTCTGAGAGATGTTTCAAGTTCCAAATTCTAATGTCATTGTTGAAAAAAATTGCCTTTAAGAAATATTCTAATTAAATATATTTGGCATAACAAATAAAAATCCCTTATGTTTGCATAATATCTTATGTACCTGTATTATTTTACTTGGTTATTATGATGACCTTAAAATATTCCCTTTATTTCTCTTAACAGTACTCAGATTTTTTATGGGAAGCTACTACTCCTCATCTACTCTCCAATTCCTACTGTCTGGGTGGAACTAAATCTGTCTCCTATTTATGGGGTGGGCTTATGGCCTAGCCCACGCCAATCACACTTTACATCCTCCTGATTATAAGGAGAAATTCAGAGATATATACAACATCCAAGTCATGCTCGTTGCAGTCATGGCCAATCAACAACTGGACTGCTGTTTTAACAGTGGAGAAGTAGACCTTCTCTTTCTGAAGCTAGTTAGGTACCAGCTGGAGTTATTGGAAGCTATCTTGCACCATGAGGAGGGCTTGCCTGAGAGCTGGGTCTAAAACAAGAAAGTAGATCAAAGGCACAGAGAGTAGCTGTCATAGTCTGTTCCAACTACTGTAATAACATACCATAGACTGGGTGGTCTGTGAATAGCAGAAACTCATTTCTCCCAGTTCTGGAGGCCGGGAAGTCCAAGATCAAGGTGCTACAAAAGGATCCAGATGCTGGTAGATTCAGTGTCTGGTAAGGGTTCACTTCCTAGTCCAGAGATGCCATTTTCTCTCTGTATCCTCACATGATAGGAGGACCCAAGGTACGCTCTGGGGCCTCTTTTCTATGGGCACTAATCTTATTCATGAGAGCTCCATTTTCATGACTCGGTTGCCTCTCAAAGGCCCAATCTCCAAATACCATCACGTTGGCTATTAGGTTTTAGCATATGAATTTGGGGGGAAGCAAATATCCAGTCTATTGTTGGGACTGAGTTCTAGTGACATTGTTTGAACCAGGATACAACCACACTAATGTAGGGCTACCCTTGGACTTCTGTGAATTGAATATACCTTATTTGCAACCAAAAAAGTCCTATGTTTTTGGCTGGGCTGTTAATATTTTCCTAATTTTATAGGAAAATAAAGTGAGGGTTAGAGTGGTTTAGCAACTTGCTAGAGCTTGGCCCATACTTAATAGGGTAAAACAGAAAAATGTTTACTTAAAGGGCAAGGTTTTAATTATGTTTTATTTAATTAAGATTCTTTTTAAGTTTTAAGCACTTTTTTATTTCTATCAGACATAAGAAATCTTTGTCAGGGTAGAGTAATTACCGCAATATATCTAGAAAGTTCAGCCTTTCCAATATTTATTGGCAGTTGTGTAGCATTTTGTTATTATAAATATGAATGCCGAATCCTTCTCAAGAAATAAATAGTAAATTTAAGCACTTCATGAACCATATGATGGGTGCCTCTGCTCCTGTTCTGTTCTATATTTCACATGAAATTTTTTCTACAGTTGAGCTCCAGGTCTGATCTAAAATCAACAGAGAGGGTTTTAATACTCAAATGTGTACCTCTTGTGAAATCTAGTGGTTTTAGAAAAAAGCATGTATGTACTGTATACTTCAAAATAACTAAATAACAGTATCTTAATGGGGGAAAAAATCCCATTTTTCCTGGAACTGTGAATGGAAAACTCAACTGCATGCCATTCCAATTCAAGGATCTGTAATCTTAGACCATTGAAGAGTTCCTCTTTCCAAGGAATGTTTCTCTGTGTGGTTTCTAAACCTCCTGACTTTTTGCAAAAATTTAGCATACCCTGGGAAACTTTAGAGAAATAACAGTGTAGGAATATTGTAGGTCTTTTTTAAGTTTTCATGTCTGACACATAATTCTACTATTTTTATCTATCATATTTAGGCACACTCTTCACTTCATTTGATTTTACTTTATCTTCAGAACAAAACAGAGACCTACAAATTAGTGATAAGGATTTTTCTTTTCACAGCAAATTGAGGACAAGATTTGGTGGGACTATGTCATAGGTACTACAAAAATATGTGGACAGCCAAGTTGTTAAGAATCTGATGTTCTACTTTATTCTTTTGAAAGTCAATATTTATATGTCCTGGCCAGGTAGCTCGGTTGGTTAGAGCATCGTTCTGATACACCAAGGTTGTGGTTGGATCCCTGGTCAGAGCACATAGAAGAATCCACCAATGAATGCATTAATAAGAGGGACAACAAATTGATGTCTCTCCCTCTGCCCCCCTTCTTTCTCTCCCTTCTTCTCTCTCTTCAATTTTTAAAAAGTCAACAGCTATAATGTTAATCAAACTCTGTAGCATTTTATATGTTGCGTACCTTAATGAGATTATCTGCTAATTTCTTGCCTGTTCCTGATACCCTCTGAACAAAAACTTAAGTGAATAAATAGTTCAAACGCAGTCACAAACAGGGTAGTGAAGGAAGTTGTTCTCTTCTTCATGCAGTGTTGAGAATGATCCTGAAGCACAACATAAGGATGTCCTGACCCTACTGCCCAGAATTTTGGCTCAGAGGTGAGCACTGTAGTTGGGGTAAGGCAACCTAATTACTTAACTTCTCTCAGCCTCAATTTCTTTACCTATAAAGTAGAAATGTTGTTACTAATGCCTTCCTCATAGGATATATGACCACTGAGAGGTTATATGTTCGTTTAAGCTCTACCGTTTAGTATTTTTTTAATGCACTATAAATCTCTATTTGAATACAAAATATTGAAGATAATGAAACCCCACTTTTTTAACTCCTCCCCTGACATATGAATTATGGAAAATATATTCAAAATCCAAGAACTAACACAACTACAGCCACACACACACACACACACACAAATAACCTGTGACAAAGTCAAGTGACTCAACAAGAGTAATTATACAATTAAATTGTATTAGCTATTATACATGCATATATACCTACACAGTTTCAATTTAAGTTTAGCCAAATGAAGAAATTAGATTTGAGAAAAATTCCTCTCCAGTAGAGATGTTCGAAGTGATTTCTATGGCAGTATTCTGATGATTCATCTCTCAACTACCATGGTTTCTTAATCTGAGATATTTTAATTAGATTCTTCCTCATTTTCACTTCAACCCAGCATCTTTGGGTAGAATCAGCTCTTTCCTTTCCCCTACCCGCAGTATCCCTCTCCAGCCCCAGCCTTGGAAGTTGCCACCAGGAAAAAGCACTTCATCAGTGGCATTAGGATGTCAATAAAATGTGTCTTTGGTACCCAGCATTTTACCTCAATTTCTTGGTTCTCATTATCCTCTTCTTCCTAACCCTCTCCTTTCTCAGAGACCCTCCTACCCTGCTCCCCAGGAGTCTGAGGTCTTCAGACCAGCTGACCACTCCTCCCTCAAGGTTCTCCGGTTCCACAATGATCACTACCTTTTTTTTTTCCAGTATCCCTTTCCATCACACTCACATTGTTTTAAACCTACTGATCTCAAAGATGTCTAAACAGAAAGCCAATTAATCAAGGCTTAAACATGAATAACTGCTTTTTCCTTTGTAAAATTTTTCATCTTAAACATGTTGGCCCATACTCATCTACAATTAGTGAAATCTCACAAAACTTAAAGGGGATTGAGATTACAGTACAGGGATATCTTTGGGGACAGGCTTCTCTTCCTTCCTTTAACTTCCAGTTCACACATGAAGCTTCCTTTCCCCTTGGTTAGGGCCAGCCTTTGAAGGCTCCACATGGATTTCCCGAGAACAGTTACTGCTTCGGGATTAGCAGTCACTTCTGGTTGTCATCTGGAGCTTGACACCGAGAATGCATCTTTGTTCATGGGCTGTGGAAGCAGCCCGCAGCGTCCTGATGACTGGCATAGACCCACAGGGAACTAAAGTTCTTCATTAATGTGCATGCACACACACAAAGCAGCACTTCTTTCTCATTCATTAGTAAACACAATTTCAGTTACATGGAGCACTTTTTTGTCTCTCTGGTCTTAGAACGCAGAAAAACTACAGCTTTGACTGGAGTCTGATTAAATCTTGAATTATCAATTGACAAGTGTAGATGTTATAAACTTCAAGTTTCTTGACCTTTGATTAACTCACTGTCTGGGGGTCTAGGAGAGTCTTGGGAAGGTTGAGTACTTTGTGTCAATTTTATTATTTTTGCTGAATATGTGAAGATGCAGTGATTCTTTTAAGGCAGCATTCACAAATTGCTGCAAGGTATTATTTTTGGTAATTGCTTCCTATAAACTGACACGTAACGTATTTGTAGAAATAAATTACATTTACAGTTCCTTTGTTATTTTTGTTTGTGCCTTGCAGTAGCCAGGAAAGAAGAAGATCAGAGTGTTCTGGGGTCATGGAACCACACATTCCCCCATCAGAGCTCAGAACCAGGAGGGAGTGAGAAACATACACTGTGTCCTTAAGAGCTAAAAGCAAATTACCAAAGTGTTTATATTAAAAATAAAAATTTAAGAAGCAGGTCTTGAAAGAAGAGTCTCCCCTTTCTTCAATATGTATAATCCACCTTTTGCCTCCGCCATACTACTAAAACAATGCACAGACTGATTCGCCAATTAACTTCTCATGGCCATACCTGAAGGCCTCATTTTAGTTGTTATTTTACTCAGTTGACGCAGTCTTTTATTGACCCTTCAATGTCGGGGTTCCCAAAGTTCCATCCATTATCTTCTTTTTTCTCTTTTTCAAGGTTTTCAAAGTGGGTACAGAGAGGATACAGTCCACAGATGTGTACAGTTTTGGCTCAGAAGTATTTTGGGTAAATTTAAAACACAGTATTTGAAACCTGAACTTTTCACCGATGGAAATTTCTGACACCACTAGACCAACATTTATGTTACTATAGTTACTATAGTCCTTACAATTCCCTATTGCCTGAAATCCCTGACCTACCGCTTTAATTCATTTACATGAGGGAGCATGTAGCTACTCCTTATATATTCACCTGTGTAATCTAACCCTTACTTGTGGTCTGAACTACCTCACCCTGAAGTTCTACTTCAGAACACATTCTCAGACACTGTGCAGTGTCTCAGTTCCCCCAAGATGTACCACAGGTTCCTCACTCTAAACGTGTCCCAAACCAAACATACTGTTTTTTCTCATTAGTTCCCAAATTAGTTTCTGCTGCAGACCCTAAACAGTTAATAGTGCCACTATCCGTTATAGTTAGTTTCATGTGTCAACTTATCTAGAATGTAGCACTCATTACTCAAATAAACAGTAATCTAGGTTTTGCTGAGAAGATATCTGTAGATGTGATTAATATCTAGAATCAGTTGACTCTAAGTAAAGAATGTTATCTTTGATAACCTGAGTGGACCTCCTCAAATCAGTTTTAAAACCATAACAGCAAAACCAAGTCTTTCCTGAAGAAGAAGAAATTTGGCCTGGAGACAGCATCAGTTCTTCCCACGAGTTTTCAGCCTGCTGGACTGCCCTGATCCTTCGAATATTCCTGAGTCCACCAGACCACTGGTTCTGCTTCTCTGGAGAACTCTGACCAATGCCCCATCCATATGGTATCCATGCTGAGAATCCAAGAGACTTCCTCAATACTTTCTTGTCCTTATGGTTTTCATCCAGTCATTATCACCTTCAAATTATTCTTTAAAGTAATTATCAGATAAAATTTTGTAATTCTTTAACTCAGATCTCATCTCCCTTATTAAAGATCAAAGTCCAAACTCCTAAGTAGGGTACACATAGCTGTTGATTTTCCAGTCCCTGCCTAGTTCTCCACACTTACTTCTTACTGTGCTATTGACTTCTTTTATGCCTACCAGCTAGATGGAAATGTTTTAATATTTTATATGCCTCATATTTTATTCCCCTATGCCCGAGCTGTTCCTGCAATCCCAAACATGCTTCCTTATAAAACATCTAGCAAAAAATCTACTCGACTTCAAAAACTGAGTTGAAACCCCTTCTGTGAAACATCCACACCCTTTTTCAAGTAGAACTGATCACTTTTTCTCTTTACCCCAGCCTTGTCTTTACCCAAAGTATACTTGGGTATACTTTACCCAAATACAACCATAACATAAGAATTAATTCCATTCATGCATCGGTCTGCCTCTGCATGACCCCTCTATATCTATTGTCTCTGTCTTCCACATTAATAAAACTTCTAGCTAGGCACATGGCCACCCAGAACACAGGTTACATTTTCAGCCTTTCTTAAAACTTTGTGTGATTACATGACTGAGCTCTGACCAACAGAGTCTAAGTAAAAGCATCAGTGCCAACATCCATGACCCTTTCGTCAGGTGCATCTGTCACCTATTTCTCGGAAGATGGATATGGTTTCTGAAGTTCCATCTTCATGTTTAAAGAAAGGGTTATTTTTGTCATGGTCAACTGCAAGGCTACAAGGAGTCTGGGTCCCTGAGAGTTTCATAGAGCAAAGTTACTCACCTCTGCACATAGAGCCCTAGATTACTCACCTCTGCACTTTTTCTCAGGAAAGAAATGAATTTTTACCACACTGAAGCTTCTGTTTCAGAGAGATTAGCTCTATTGCTCACGACCAAATGTAATCCTAATATATGAATAGCTATGATGATGACTTTGCTTGACACTTTTTAAAATTGAAGCTTTGAAATGAGCTATGATGCATAAAGATTTGTTACTGAGTCCAAGTCAGAGAAGGCCTGATAATCTTGGAAGTGAGCTGGCTGTGTGTTTGGGTTTTAAAGCTTGTGTCCACTGTTTGCATACAGTCTCCTGTTGTTTGTACAGGGTATCGTCTGCATTTCAACCTATGGACTTTGACTTAGTTCCAGCTCCAGCCCCTGGGGAACCCAATCTTTGATGTATTTTTTCTCCTCTTGGTCAATATCTGACTTACCAAGCCAGGTCCATCTAGTATAATTAAGGGTGGGTTAACCAAACAAGGGGGCAGAATGGCCAAGTTACAGCCAAGGCTGAGGTGAAATAGGAGGCTATGAGCTGAGTGGAGGAAGTGTCATCAGCATAGCAAATAATTTGAGCCCATAGTTGATGCACTGAGAAAGCATGACCTGGAGAGAAACCTGACAAGCTATTGTGAGAGTGATCTGATTTGCTCTTTCAAAGACCATGTGCATGCCCAATTGAATTTGGTGGAAGTCCTTCTTCCACATTGGCATAGGAAATAGACAGTCTTAGGTACTCTCATTGGAACATAAAGTGGAAAAAAATTTTAGGAAGACAACTTGAAAAGTCCTTGAAATATTGTAAATGGGCATTCACTAGGAGTCAAAGATTTTTAAAAGGGGGAAGAGGCTCAGCAGAAATACTGGAAACATGTGTCTTTATTATTTAGTATTGTTCAAGATGTCCTATTTATACAATGAGAAAAAGAAACCACATTCACTAAATTTAACAAGAAATGAATGAAACCCATATGAAGGAAACTGTACAACTTCATTGAAGTTTAAATGAGGGCTAAAACTCTCTCTTTCATGATGCTATTATTATTACCTATAGAAAACCAAGAGAAATAACTGATAGTTTAACATTAAAGTTCAGTAAGATGGCTAGAAATAATGGAAATACATAGAATTAGTTAGTTACATCAGCAAAACTAATTAGAAAATGTAATGGGGGAAAAACATCAATTCAAATCAGAGACAGGTTAATTAATAACTAGTTCTGTGAATATTTGATAGCCAAAATGAGAAAAAAAATTCTTTCCTCACACTATGCATATAACAATCCAGATGGTTTAAATATGCAAATGAAGAATATCAAGAATAAAATATGGGAGCACTAAAACAAAATATACAAAAATATTTCTTTTTGTGAAAAAGGCCTATTGTGACCCTCAGTAAAAAGTCCAAAACTACAAAGGGAAATATTGACAGTTGATTATATAAAACTAGAAACTTACAATCCAAAGAAAATTTGACCAGCAAATGAAAGACTAAGAGAAAATACTTGTTATACATTCGAAGAGTTGAGCATCTTTGTTATAAAGGGTGTCTATGTGTCAATAAGAAAAAGTCAAACACTTATTAGGAAGTGGACAAAGAAAAGGAAAAGAGCAGTTTGCAGAATAAAATTATAAATGAACAGTAAACATGGGTAAAGTTGACTAACATCACTAAATAAAATACAAAGGAATCTAAAACAAGGTGACAAAGTCTAATAGCAATTAGATTCACAAAGATTTAAAAGATTTCTAATCAGTGTGGAAGGCAACAAACACATTGGTAGAAAAATGAGCAAAGAAAAATAAATTTTGTGTATCAGATTAGCAGAATGAAAAAAAATGGATAAATATAATGAAGCAGAATAATAAGAGCAATTGATGTGTGTTTGTTCTCCCTGTAAGTATGGTCTACCCCGACTACAGCGTTTATGTTTTCTTATCTCATGGATTTTTCCAGACTTGGCAGGCAAAATCTGCCTGGCTTACCTGTGATTTGTCTACAGTTGAACTTATGGGTGTGAGTGCAGCTGGCTTCAGAGAGAGGTGGGGAGAAGGTGGAAAGAGAGAGCGAGCTAGAGTCACAGAGACTGGAAGAGAGATAGAGTGATTTACAGGGAAAAGACAGAAGTTCAAAGGATCCTGAGAGCAGCAGGACATGAGCCCCATTTGGGGTAGCACCCTGGGGAGTCTGGACACTGACACCAGGTTCACAGCTTTTTAAAGGTCCCCAAGTATTATGTGGGAACTGCAGAATCATCAGATGCCAAGGAACTGGAAGGCTTTAGAGAATAAGCATCTCTGTGGTAGGCCTGTGGATGGAGGCTAGAGGGAGCTCTGAGCTGTACAGAGTAGTTTAAGAATCCCCAGGGACTTTACAAAACCTTGGGATTGGGGGGAGGTTTGGGGGAGATCCTCAGTTAGGGCTGTAATTGAATCCCTACTCCCATGCCATCAGGAGAGACCACTGAGTCTAATTTAAGTTTATTTTAAGTAAATAAGGAAATGTGACATTGCTTGTGCACCCGGTTTCATACTGGCTTAGTTGTGATCATTGTTAACTAGCATGGGGAGAAACAGACATTGCCAGAAGAAAAGCATCGCTTTTCAGGACTGTTTGACAATCTGTGTTAAAATGTAAAGTGAGCTGCTCTTTCGCCAACAATCTTAATCCTAGGACTTTACACTAAAGAGCTTTGTTTATTAAGCGAAGTAGATAGATACACTGCACAGGGACTTATAATGGCAAAAGTTTTTTAAAAAGTACATGCCTATCAGTAGGAAACTGTTTAAATAAATTATGAAATAAATCCTGGGACATACATGCAATGAAATATTTTGAAGCATTAAAAATGATTATGTGTTCAAAATCAGTCATTAAGGAACTTCAAAACCACCATAAGATTCCACTTCGTACTCACTAGGCTGACTATAGGAGGGAAAAAAGAAGGAGAAGGACAAGTGTGAGGATGTGGACAAATTTGGATCCTGATACACTGCTGGTGGGAAGGTAAAACGGTATAGTTACTGTGAAAGACGGTGACAGTTCCTCAAAGATTAAAAATTAAATTACCATGTGATCCAGCAATCCCACTTTTAGTCATACGCCAAAAGAGCTGAAAATGTATACACATATGTTTACAGCAGCATTATTCGTAATAACCAAAGAGTGGAAACAACTTAAATATCCACCTATTGATAAATAAATAAATGTTGTGTATCCATTCTATGGACAATTATTCAGCCATCAAAAGGAATGAAGTAATGACGTAGTCATGAAAAGGAGCAAAGTACTGTGATGGTTAATTTATGTGTCAACTTGACTGGGCTAAGGATGCCTAGTGGGCTGGCAAAACATTTCTGAATATGTCTGTGAAGGTGTTTCTGGAAGAAATTAGCGTTTGAGTTAGTGGACTGAATAAAAAGAGCCCCCCTCACCATCAGCTCTCCCAGTTCACCAGCTTGCAGATAGCAAATCGTGGTACTTCTTGGCCTCCATAACAGCATGAGTCAATTTCTATAATAAATCAACTCATATGTACATCTATATATACTGGTTCTGTTTCTGTGGAGAACCATGGCTAATATCAAGTACTGACACTGATACTGACACATTTCTTCAAATAGGTTACATTCACAGGTTCACTGTGGGGCATAATCTTTTGTGGGGGCATCAGTTAACATCACAATGGAAAATTTTGAAGAGCATGATTTTGAGAGACCATTACTTTTTTATATACTTACCTGTATTTTAAAAATAAGGAATGTACATTATTTTTCTAATATAAGTTGAAAAAATTTCTTAACATCTAGAGTCTGTCGGGGAGTGGAGAATTAAGGTTGTCATGTACTATTGGTATAATTGTAAATTGGTGAAGCCTTTTAGAGGGCAACTTGACAATATAATATTTAAGAATTTATCCTATGGAAGTATTTGTACTCTTACACAAAGATAAATGCCCAGTGATGTTCATTATAGCATTGTTTGTAATAGCAGAAGTGTAAAAAATATTACTTTCATTGGCCTATTTCCTCCAGGCAAAGTTTTATTAAGAGCCTAGTGCAAGAGGAATCAAATGACATATATTATGCAACCATTAAAAATAAAGAAGAGAGATTGTTTTTTGCATATAGATAAGGGTAGAAAGTCATAATACATTGTTGAATGAGAGTAAGTTAAAAAGAGCATGTATAGTCTGATCTCATTTTCAGTTACTAGTTTTATATGCTCAGGAGAAAAACCCCAATGGATGCATACAAATTGGTTAACAACAATTATCTTTGAGGGCTGGGATTACAGAATTTTCACTTCCCATTTCATACATCTCTACACTGTGGCAAACATTTTACAGTGTACATCTATTTTTTCTGTTATAAAGGGGAAAACAATGAAGTTTTTTTTTTTTTGAAAGAGAAAAAGAAAAATCCCACAGAGAGCGGCATTGTTCCAGGCCTGGGTCCTGGGCCAAGATTTAGACTCTGTGGCGCAGCAGCGGACAGGACCTCACTCAGCCGGAGCCTGTGACTAGCTTGATTGACATTCCCTGCCTGGCTTCGGCTTTCCTGCATCTGGCGCGGCTCAGCTGGGAACCCCCCTGAAATTTCCGTGAAGGGGACTCTCCCGCGTGGTGTGCAGTATGGACCATTTCTTAGTCTTCTGCACAGCCAGGGAGCAAGAACGCTGCCAGCGAGAGTCAAGCTCTACCCAGATCTGTACTTCCTAGCTGTGTGACCTTGTGTAAGCGATTTCACCTCTCTAGGCTACCTACCTCAAGGGTCAATTTTTGAGGATGAAGTTAAGAACACGTAAAATTCCTTCGCAGACGTTGCAGTGTGGGAGGTGTGGAACACCAACTTACACCCCACCCCACGGCTGTCCTGTCTTCTTTCTCCCTGTCCGCGTTCCCTGGTGGATGGCCATTTTAGAGCAGTGGTTCTCAATGCAGGCTCTACCACCCTGTTGCTGGCACTTTATAAATGGAGGGAGGAATGTTTTATCATGTCAACATGAAAAAGAAGCTACTGGCTTTGACTATATCTATAGGCAGGGTCCAGGAATGCCTGGTGTCCTGTAATAGATGAGACAGTCTGGACAATAAATAATTACCTTACAGCCGCATAGCTTCTTAATATGTCACAAGATATTTATGTAAGTTAAAAACTTGCTTATATTACGTGAGCTTAGAATTAATTCCATTTTATATAGCAACACTACATTCCCAGAGGAAAGATTGTACTGTTTTATTTGGCTTTACCACTTTTTTTTTTTTTTTGAAAATCACATTGTAACTGTAATACCATTTATTTTAGTCTCCAAATAAAACACACTTCTAACCAGCTGTCTTTGTAGTTGTGACAAGTTGGTTTGGTGCATAGGTGCCACCATCTGGCACACCCTTGTGTCCTTTAGAATGCTCATTCCTAATCATTTATATAATAAAGTGCCTACTAATCGATTATAAATAATTTTTCTCTTATTTCTCTTTTATATTAGATTATACCTTATATTGATTTTTTAAAACTATGTGTACATTAATGACTTTTATTTTAATGATTTTCAATTTGGAATCATAAGATGGCATTGAAAAATAGTTATTACAAAAAGAGGACAGAACAGAGTTGATTGACCTAAAAGACATAAAGTTGCTCTAGCTGGTGTGGCTCAGTGGACTGTGCATGGGCCTGTGAACCAAAGGGTTCCTGGTTCGATTCCCAGTCAGGGAACAAGCCTAAGTTGAGGGCCAGGTCCCCAGTGAGGAGGCGCTTGAGAGGCAACCAAACATTGATGATTCTCTCCCTCTCTTTCTCCCTCCCTTCCCTTCTCTTTAAAAATAAATAAATAAAATCTTTTATAAAAAGGCTCTTTAATAAATAAATAATCATAAAGTTTTTGAGTTGCAGCAAAAACCCTAGAGGAGAACATCTCTCCTGTGAAGTAAAGTGGGTTCAACAATTGCACGCTTTCAATCCTAAAACAGTGACGTTGACAAAAATTTAAGTGTCTCACTGTTCTCATTTCCACAGGAGTATAAGCATTCAAGATAACAGCCAACATTGGTCCCTCTGGAATCAGAATCAGGGAGGCAGCAGAGCCCAGAATAACTCTTATGACAAAAGGTCCTTAGTCCAGTAAGATAAATCAAATAATTTTGCTATCCTTTCTAGTTTATCAAACCAGAAGGCAAGAGATATGTCATGAGGTCGAAGATAAAGTGAAAGAAGCCAGAGATGCAAGTACATTGAGAGAGGCAGGGGTGGGACAATTGTTGGTAGGTGGTGGAGGAAGCAGTAAATTGGACAGGAAGTAGAGTAAAGAATGTGGAGCTTTATTTTAGCCACTGTGTCTGTGTGGGTATACATGGCAGGCTGAGCTCCAACTGGGCTCCTAGATTCGCACGCTTCTACTGGACATTAAATACTTGCTGCGTGATTTCCTGAAGGTGACATCAGCATTTGAAAGATAAGGAACGTGACTTTTTCAAGTGTCTATGCTAATGGGCCAGAAGATGGAATAAAAGCCTCAAAAAGAATAAACAACTCATTATTGTCAATAGATAAATCATTATGTTTCAGAGCACTCTCTTACTTTTATTTTAGTTTATATCTGCTGGTGATGGAACGTCTTCCTTCGCAGACTTACTGATAACATCAACATAGGCTGAGACACAGTAACCAGAGTTTTGTTCCCACACTTTTCGTAATCATGAGAAAATAAATGATGTTCAAGACCTTCTAATGAGCTTCAGGCTAGAGGAGTTAGCAGGAGTAAAATAATAACAAGAGTAATAGTAAAAATAATAGTAATAATAGAAAGAAGGAAAGGCAGGGTGAATAATGTAAAAACATTCATTCCATAATCTAGTTTACTTTAAATCATAAAATAAATTTGAAAGCAAGATTTGCTTAGCATAATGTGCAAAAAGTGCCCAAACAATAATGCACTAATTCTGTCAGTAAGGCACTATATCTGGAATAGAGTGGTATTAAAAATAATTCTGAAGGAGGAAGTCAGAAGGGAGTCAGCAAGACATTTTATGCAGATGAGAAGTGAAGGCATATCAAGGATAGAAATCATGAGATAGAGTATAAGTTAGGTGACTTTTCCAAATATTTAGTTTGTGACATCTTTTGAGGTTGAAGGCCAGGAATATCCAACCTGTCAGTCATAGACCTGTCATCTTATGATATACAGAGATATATAGACAGATATAGATATAAATATATATACATGCATATAAATAGGTTATGTTATAATATATTATGCTCCTATTTATCTTGCTTAAGCTCATCATCTTAATGGTTTTAAATGGCCCCCAAACAGTTCCTGATTCTGAGAAAAGCTAGTGAGCCCATACATAGGTAAGCACATTGGTATCTTGACAAAGATTAACACAGAGAGCCACAAACAAATGATTCATTTTCCCCATGATGGCTTTCAATAAGTCTGCATTTGCTCTTCCACTTTTTATCACTGGCTAAATATTGGCCAAGGAGAATACAAAGTAATATGTCCTTTGTGGGGTTCTTTTCTAGAAGCCCATGTGGAAAACTCACAGAGAAAGACTTACAGAAAAAAATAAAGAATAAGCAAACTTCTGGATCCTAATGGGTGGGGAACCCGGAAACTTGGTTTCAGTACTAATTTTAAGAAACAAGCAACTGAGAAGCATGGCAAACTTCTGAATGAGGTAGCAATAATTAAAATGATATTTTACCATTTAATTACTGTTATTGTTATAAGCTTAAAGACGCAGATGGAGTGAAAAGACTAGAAGGATATTTAGGAGATTTTAAGAAAAAGATGTTTGTTTTCATAGGCGCTGCAGCAACAAAATACCACAGAATGGTTCACTTATAAACAGCAGAAATGTACTCCTCACGGTTTTGGAGGCTGGAGGATGGAGATCAGCATGGTGGGTGGGGGCCCCCTTCCAGGTCCCAGACTTCTTATAGCCTCACTTGGTGTAAGGAATAGGGAGTTCTGTGGGACCTCTTTCATGAGAGAGAGCACCGACCCCATCATGAAGGCTCCATCCCCGTGACCTCCAAAGGGCTCCCTCCACTAAACTATCACCTTTGGGGGTTAGGGTTTCAACATAAGAATTGAGGTGAGGGGCACAGACATTCAGATCATAACATTCTGAGTGCATTTTCTGTTGTACCCAGGATAGTTGTATCATGTTAGGCAGAATTATGACCTTGTTGTTGTCTGTATTTGAAGGTTAAATGTGGTTTAAGGAGATGGATGTGGGTGCCAAGGTGACAAAAGGTAGACTTGTAATGGTCAGTTTTATGCGTCCACATGACTGGGCTGTTAGACACCCAGAGTTGGTAAAACATTTCTTCTGGGTGTGTCTGTGAGGGTGTTTGCAGAAGAGATTAACATTTGACTGAGTAGACTAAGAGATACACCCTCGTCAAATGTGTGTAGACATAATCCAGTACATTGGAGGCAAAGAGATGAAGGAAGGGAGAATTCTCTCTCTCTCCCTGAGCTGGGACATCCTTCTTTTTCTGCCCTTGGACATCAGAGCTCTGGATTCTTCTGACTGGCACTGGATTACACCACCTGCTTAGCTCTTTCTCCAGCTTACAGATAGCAGACCGGGGGAACTTCTCGACCTCCACACCTGCAAGAGTGGAAGCAATTGCTGTACTGAATCTCTTCATTTGTGTATCTATATATCATATTGGTTCTGTTTCTCTAGAGAACCCTGACTAATGCAATGTCATAGCAAATGAAATGGAAAATAGGTAGAATCTGGATTTTTTTAGTGCCTGAAAAAAGTGAAAAAATAGTAGTTATGAAAGATGTTTAGGAGAAAGAGTCACCTTAGCATGAAACTGCCGCATATGAGAAAGAGAATTGGGCTGAGAGACCTGAGGAAGTAGCACTACCGCAAGAGAACAGATTGGAGTAAACCACCAGGTCAGGGACTAGCATTAAGCCCAATACAGCACAACCGAATTAGGAAATGCTAGGCCACTGTATTTAACAACAACAAAAAAATCTTTTTAATCTCAAATGGATATCTAATTAGGGGATAGTCAAAAAGGGTATAAAAAGTGTTAATAGAAAGCAAAAAAATAACGAAATTACACTGAGAGAGATAGGGGTAGGGGACCCAAAGGAAAGAAGCAACATGTTATACCTAGATCTCAGAAAACCCTGAAGTATGTAGAAGAAAGATAAATTAAACTTAAGAAACACGAGTGAAGGCCAGAACTCCTTCTGGTGGTTTGAGAGCTCCTGCTACTTTTTATGCTCCAGGAAGTATGGATGATAGAGCCTGAAAATTGTTTTGAACATAGCATAAGAGATGGGGGAGCACCTGGGCTCAGCACACAGTGCCTCTGCCTTGTCACCCATCCATGGAAAGGACAAAGGCAGCACCATGAATGCAGGGGAGGAGCAGAAGCTGATGCATGAAAGATATCACAGGAAAGACGAATACAGTCATGGAATAATGATTAAAGAAACAGAGGAAATAAGTGTAGGGAGGAAAAAGCATTTATTTCCTAATATGAACCAGATGCTCTAAATACATTATCTCATTCAACCTTCACCGCAGCCCTGGGGAGCACACATCACCGTCGCCCTTTTATGACTGAAGAAACAGGTTAAGGAGCTCGTGTAGGAACATACAGAGCTACACTGAAGCTGTGTCTAGATTCAGAGCCTAATGTCACAACATCTGTCTCCTTGATATGGAAAAATAGCGTTCATAGGACAGAAGAAACAAAAGGAAAAAGAACTAAGTAAAAATTACTGAATAGAAGAAATTCTAGAAATGTGACGTTAAAAAATTCTAACAAGTCACCAATGGTCAAAGTCAAGGTGTCATTGGACTGTGATGGTGATTGATCCCAGACTATTAAGGAAATGAAAACTGTTTAAGAAAACTTAATTTTCACATATGGAATGGTGGGAAGAGACTTGATAATCAACTGAGACACAATATGAAATTTGTAAATAATGAAGAGAATGTCATGTTTCCTCTGGCATAAAAATATGGCCAGATTGTGCCGACAGTTTTAAATTTTTATGAAGGAGACCCCCTGGAGAAGAGTCATCTTTCCTCTCCCTTCCCCCAGTTCCCTCCACCAGCCAGATCTTCCTCAGCAACTCGGATTTTGGGAAATAAAAATGGCAGGAAATGCAGTATTTTCTTTTGGCAGCACTTCTTTTCTTTTCAGACCACCCCACCCCACCCGACATTTCCCATTTGATCCATTTATTATAATATGTATCCATATCTCATATCCTCCATGTATATTTTCAAATAAAAAATACTAGGTATTAGTATAAAAATGTCTCCTTCATAAGCGATTTTCTTAAACATCATTATGTGACATTCACACAGAATGAATAAATCAATAAAATGTAAAATGTCTCTCTCCCTGGACAAAACATTTCTGAAAACTGTTTATTTCATGAGAAATGCATGACAGATGGTATGAGTAGTGGTGAGGCATTCAAAACAGTGCAAAGTTTCCTACTGTTCAGTCAGATGTTTCCACTCTGTTCCATCCATTAAATGCTGACTTATTTTTCCTCCACAAACTTCAGTTTGGCTTTTGAAAAATAAATAATGCTTTTAGTATCCATTTCAGACTTTCTTATACTATTACTGGAAACCTCTACCTGAAATGTAACTTTCAGATGACACAGAACAAGGGGTTAGAAGTATCTATAGTAATGTAAACATCACCACACACCGGATGTGATTGATGCTCATTGTTCAGTGAGCATAAGTTAAATTACCTATAATTATTGAAATTATTCAATTAGATGTAGAGATTGGTACAAAAGTAATACTTAAATGTATTTAGTTAGGAATATTACTGTTAAAATTCTAACCATTCAATCAGTCAGTAATGGATTTGTTAAAACAATACTCATAAAAATTTTACTACCTCAAAGATAGTTCTACGAGTCTGTGTTTGGGTAAACAATGAATGGTATTCTCATTGAGAACCACTTCACTTTCTGACTGGGAATTGATAAACACATAAAATTGAAGTCTTTGCCTACCTACACACACTCGCACACACACAACTTTCAACAAGATATTGTTTAAATATGGTCATACATGACCCACGTTATGAGTCTTCTACGTACTTCTCTCTTGTGCAGCTTATTTTGTTCTTTTCCCCTTTTGGAATCTTTTAAAGAACAAGTTTGGACTGAAAGCAATAATGAGTTTCTGGAAGAAAACTTGTTGATATGTGGACAGTGATGTTTTCAATGGGCATTCAGATGAAAAGCATGTAACATATTTTCTTTTCTTTTGCTGAGCCAGATCCTTTACAGAATAGTGTCTTGGCATACGCTGATCTATAGTAGAAACTGAGATTTCTATCTTCTATCAAAAGACTGTAATCTCTGCTATTATAAATAATGCTGCAATGGACCCCAACACTCACTGAAGCATTATTTACAATAGTCAAGATATGGAAGCAACCTATGAGTCCCTCAATAGATAAATGGTTAAAGAAGGTGTATACAGGCAGGGGAATATTGCTCAGCAATAAAAAAGAATAAAATCTTGCCATTTATGACACCATGGATGGAATTCATGGGTACTATGCTAAGAGAAATAAGTCAGAGAAAGACAAATACCATATGATTTCACTTATATGTGTCATCTAATAAAGCAAAACAAACAACAAAACTGAAACTCATAGATACAGAGAACAAATTGACAGTTGCCAGAGAGGAGGGGAAAGGGAAGGTGAACGGAGAAGAGGAAGAAGGGTTTCAAGAAGTATAAACTGCCAGTTATAAAATGAGCAAGTCATGGATAAGGATGCAGTATACAGCACAAGGAATATAATCAATTATATCAGAATGACTTTGTACCATGACAGATGGTTACTAGACTTTTCATGGTGATCATGTCGTAAGGTAAATAAATGTTGAATCACAGCGTTGTCCACCGAAAACTAATATAATATTGAAGGTCAACTATATTTTAATTTTTATAAGGCTATAATCTCTAAAAAGAAACAAGAAACAGAAAATATATTTAAATGAAAGACCCCAATTAAAGTCTGAAAACTTTTCAGCAAAACCATATCTGCTGAAAATCGTTTTCAAGGTTATTCTGGAAGTAAGTTGACTCTATCTGGCAACCTTCGCGAAATGGAAAGCACTGCATTGTCTCCTGCCAGCTTTCTTGTGTGCAACTGACCAATGCTAATGAGAACCAAACCACAAACTCCTTTGCTTTAATTTTTTTGTCTGGCCAGCAAACCAACTTAACGAATTATTTTATTTTTATAGAAGAGATTTGCACAGTAGATTGCCATCTGTAATTGTTTTTTTTTTTTTTTAACACAGCACTCAGTAGCATAATTGGCTGCACTTTTGTTGTTGGTAGAATCCTAATGGTAATTACAAACTGAAGAGAAAACGAGGATATTGAAATCTGAGTTATTTGAAGAAGCATTTTTTAAAGTGGCAGCAAAATAACTGTGCTATGCAGACTGACCTCTTAGGTTTCTCTTCTCCCAGAATTCAAATTTACGACAAACACAGGTTGGTACTTCGGCATTACAGATTTTTAGATTAACAAGCAGGGATTTTGGTGGGGGTAGGGGAGGAACCAACTGACAACTTAAGCATGTCGCATGTGGCCATCAGTTCAGAGTAGACATCTGACTTACATCGTCCTAACTCCCATGGTATGTTCTAAACCTCTTAGCAGAAGAAAAAAAGTGTGATTCTTTCTTCTTATATTTTCATGAATCCATTTAAGAAATGGGTATTAAGCATTTATTTGCCAATAATAACAATGTTAATATTAGCCTGAAATAGCAATTTCATGACCGTTGGTGAATACCATCACTGAAAGATGGCATTCTTAGGTTCTGATCCTTTTTTTCTGATACAAAGATGAACTAAGATGTAATTCTGCTGAGACTAAATGTTCTTTTGGGGCAAGGGAGATAGGACTATCATTAATTATCTTTTTTTTTTTTTTTGGTCAGATATGTTAGTTAGCACTAAGATTTAACTCAGCCACTCCATTCCCTATTTCAACCAGATGTTTAGCTCAAGTTGCAAAATATCACTAAACTAAGATACAATTCTTACATACTTTCCATTAGATCATGATCCTTATTGCCTTTAGAAAAAATAACACAAACGCCTTTCTTGGGCACAGGAAGCCTTCTGCAATCTGGTTCCTGCCTATCTGACTGATTTCATCTCATACTGTGTTCCTCCACTATTCTGTAGCCACACTGGTGTTATTTGTTTTCCTATAACATTCTAAGTCAGTTTCTTTTATTATTTTATTTTATTTTTGCACTGGCTGTTTTATCCATGGCTCACAGTTCAAATGTTGTTTCCTCAGAGAGGCCTTCCCTGGCTTTCTTAGTTACTATTACCTTATCTTGCTTTCTTCTTCATAGCACTTTTCTTTACTTGGAAAATTCTTGTTTCTCTATTTAGTTGTTTGCTGTTTATCTTCTGTTGGTAAAAACGTAAAAAACATGAAAGCATGAACCTCATTTCTCTTTTCCGTGGTCATTTCCTCAGCCTATGACAGTGTCATGGTTAAATAATGGAATAAGAGGATATATAGAAAAAAATTGAGATCTCTGTTCATAAGACCTTCTGGTTATCAGAACCGTAGATCAATTCTTTGTTTTTCATGACCTGCGAGTTTAAATGGCTTAGATCTTCTTGATATCCCTCTAGATTTGGGGACTTCTACCTTGCTCCAAATTCTGGTGTTTATATCTTCCTCCCTTTGTCCATCTACCTGGCACATGTCTTGTAGCTGAAGCCACACTCCCTGTGTCTGATGCTCTTAGCTGGATGCAGATGGACCATGTCGTTTTCTTGCTATGGCCTCCAATGCCAAAGGCAGCTATGGGGTCACGGGGAGAAAAGCCTGAATTTGAGCCTCATTCCCCTACTATTCTGCGACCTTTGGGCCAATCACTCAAAACATTAAACCTTTCCGAACCAGTGTTTCCCGAGAGGCCAGATGTAGAGTATAACAGAGAGTGAGAAGGCAAGGCCCAGGTGTGGGAACTGAGCAAACAGAGTTGAATTTCCTGATACGGAGATAAATGCAGGAGTAGGTGTAGACCTGAGGTGGCGATGAAGGTCAGTGGCTGCATTTGGGGTGTGTCCATTGTGAGACACCAGTTAGACATGCAAATTTAGAGGCCAGGATGGCAGTTGCTACACAAGTCTAGATATTAGGAGAGAGATCACAACTTACAGTTGTGAGGGTGTGAAATAGTATGTGTTAAATTTATTCTTATACTGTTGTTATTAATTATTGTATTATTTTCCAACTGAATAACTATAAACCTACTTTTGCCCCACCCTGTATTTAATGGCTCAGCATTGGGTGAGGCATTGAGTTACCTACTTGTCACCCACATCACAGTAAAAAAGTGAAGTGACCCAAAGCTGAGGCCTGAGCACACAAACGTTAAGAAGCTGGTGAATTGAAGAGCAACTAGAAAATGAAGGGCCAATGAGGGTGAAGAAAATTCAGGAGAATGAGAAAAAATAAGTTTCTTTTATAATTTATTTTATATATAAAAACTTTGAAAACATTTATTAACTATATAATTAGTAAAGTCACTTCAGGATAGCAAAATGAATCAGACCTGTCACAAGTCCTGTCTTCAAGGTGACTCCCAGTCTGGTAGATGGCTAAATATCTGTAAATTATTCAAATACAAGGTAAAGAGTAATAACTGAGTCACAAATAATAATATTTAAGGTCTGATTGCTAAATGCAATGTGGTATCCTGCATTGGACCCTCAAACAGAAAAGGACCTTAGTGGAAAAACCACTGAAATCCAAATTAAGTCTGTAATTTAATTAATAGTATCATACCTTTGTTAATTCTTTACTGGGGACAAATATGCAGTTGTTACCATCGTCGTTTGAGTAAGGGGCATGCAGGAATTTTCAGTAATGTCTTTAAAACTTTTCTGAAAACCTGAAATCAGTTTTTTAAAAATTGTATTAAAAAGTATGGAGATTTAGATGAAAAAGCCCTGGGCAGAGGAGGTGACATGTGGGAACACCTCAAGGAGCAAGTGTGGTTTGTGTCGGGTGAGTGGGGTCCAGACACAAGACTAAAGAGGAGGGGCATTCTAAACAGAGGCAAAAACATTTACAAAAGCAAAGAGGCCCAGTTCCAGTTCACCAGAAGATGACAAACAGGAGTAACTTCTCCATTAACCGGCTATAAGTGTGGTTTAGAACGATTTTGCTGCTAAATTCAGAATTGGGGGTCGAATCACTGCATCTAGCATTTTGCAACATGTCCCCAAACTTCCTGTCTATTAGACACTCAACCCAGTTCCCCCAGGGACTATCTGTCCCCATCTAGTGGATCTCGTTTCCTTCCTTGACACACGGTGGCAGACACATAACATATTTGACCCATGTTTTGGCATGGGACTCTTTTGACACCACCTTACTCATGTTACAATTTCAATTTAAATGCCGCTTAAAAATGAAGAAGTCTTCCTCCTTTCTCATGGACTCCTGAGCCTTTTGCTGGAGGGGTCCCTTAGTACTTACCACTTTCTTTCTCGAAGTAACCCATGCCTGAAAAAAGGGCACAGCATTGCCCAGGTGAAGCATTCACGATGTGGGGTTGCTGTTCTGTTTTCTACTGGTTGTATAAAGTATGACTATCGTCACCTTCTCTGACTTTCCTGAATTGTTTCCTCTTTGTGATACTAGCACATTAAACACTGGGCTGCTGTAGGCATTTAATGAAGTAAGACAGTGCAGGGCTTGGAATAAAAGAAGTGCTTAAAAAATGTTTGATATTCTTCTCAGGAAGTAGCTTCTTCCTAAGGAGAGGCTGCCTTATTCATCTTTGAATCTCCCGTAACACAGTGCCTACTGCCCATCCAGTTGAATTCCATTATGAGAAGACAGACAACCTGTCGAGAGAGCTTTTCCTCACACTTGAGAGTTGTACTCTATTGCTAATCGTAATGTATAGAAACTGCAGTGCTTTGTACTGTAGATATCTCAACATTAAAAGGCTCTCATTGTATAAATTTTATGTAAAGAAATTGAAGATCCAAGGGGTTAAGTGATTTTCTCAAGGGTATACAAGCTGGCCAATGGCCACATTATTCCTATGGGTTATTTCCTATTTCACAAAACGTAAGCCAGCCTATGTTAAGTATCTTCTCTGTGTCAATCACTGTGTTATCACGGGTACTTTCAAATAAAGGTTTTAAGTCAGCATAATGAGAAAATTTTTTAAATACAACCTTGGTATTTCATAGTTACTTCTTGCATTCCACCAGTTTCCTACCCCGACTGCTGAATTGCATTTTGCTTGGGAGCAGTTATAGTTGGATGCCCCTCCCTAAGAAAGGATTGTGGCCCATTTCCGTTCACTGTCTAATCTACTTAAATTCCTAAGGTCACGTGCAAGTTTTCAGTTACTAATGAGCCTCCTTTCCTTACTTTAGCTCTTTCCTTTACACATACCTAGTTTCTCTGCTAGTCTATGACCAACAAGCTCAGCATAAGGTAGCTCCTATCACATTTGATGAATGATATTATTTAGGTCGAAAAACATCTGCTTCTTCATTCTAGGTGAAAATTGTACCTAATTCAGACAAGATACAATGTCATACTATGTGATAAGTGTGATAATATATGGTAAAGAGACAAAATTTCCCCAGTGCTTTTAATGCAACATTATCTGATGCTGTGCTTCATCTTTTTAATTAGAGGCATATTTGTCATATATCTCAAGAGAGAATTTACATTTTTATATATATACTTACTATATCATATATATAAGCCTATCATATATGTGACATATATATATGATTACCATAACTGAGTTTTGTATTTGTAAGCATTAAAAATAGAAACAAAACTTGATGTATCAGTCACCATATTAAAATCATTGGAATGAGTCCTTATTTTTTTCTATCATATTTGTAAGTTAACAATATTTTATAAAACCTATATTTCTATTTAGGCAATATGAAACAGTATTTGGAGTTGAGATAGAGTAAAATAATCTGAATTTGGTTGAAAGCTATATTATGATATTTTTATTTTTATTTTTTTAAATTTATTTTTTTGTATTTTTATTACCATTTATCTCCCTTACACACCCCTCACCTCTGCAGTTATCAGACTGTTGTCCGTGTCCATGAGTCCTTTTTCTTTTTTGCTCTGCCCCTCCGCACCCTCACCCCTTATCAAAGAACTGTCAGCCTGCTCTCTATCTATGAGTCTGTCTCTACTTTGCTTGTTAGTTAAGTCTGCTCATTTTTCCACATATGAATGAAATTATATGGTATTTGATTTCTTCTGACTGGATTATTTCACTTAGCATAATGTTCTCTAGGTCCATTCATGCTGTCACAAAAGGTGAAATTTTCTTTCTTTTTCTGGTCAAGTAGTATTCCATTGTAAATGATCCATAGTAGTTTTATCCCCTCATCTACTGGTGGACACTTGGTCTGCTTCCATGTCTTGGTGATTAATAAGCAACCTTGCAATGAACATAGGGGTTCTTATGTTATTTCAAAGTAGTGTTTTGGGTTTCTTTGGGTATATTTCCAGAAGTGGGATTGCTGGGTCAAAAGGCAGATCCATTTTTAATTTTTTCAGGTATCTCCATGCTGCTTTCCACAGTGGCTGCACCAGTCAGCATTCTCACCAACAGTGCAAAAGGATTTCCCTTTCTCCACATCCTCGCCAGCACTCGTTGTTTGTCACTTTATTAACGATAGCCAGTTGTTTGTCGATTTGTTGATGATAGCCGTTCTGACCAGTGTGAGGTGATATCTCATTGTGGTTTTAGTTTACTTTTCTCTGATGATTAGCGACACTGATCATCTTTTCATGTGTCTATTGGCCATCAGTATGTCCTTTTTGGAGAAGTGTCTATTCAGTTCCTTGCCCCAGTTTGTAATTGGATTGCTTGTTCTTTTGGTGTTGAGTTTTATAAGCTCTTTACGCATTTTGGATATTAACCTCTCATCAGGTATATCAGTGAATATGTGCTCCCATTCAGTGGGTAGTCTTTTTGTTTTGATGATGGTTTCTTCTGCTGTGCAAAATCTTTTTAATTTGATGTAGTCCCATTTGTTTATTTTTTCTTTTGCTTCCCTTGCCCTGGACCCCGGCAAAGGCGGGGGGCAGAGTGGGCTAGAGATGCCTGAGGAGAGACTGGGGACAAAGGCTTTGGGGAGAGAACTGAGAAAGTACCCTCTGAGATCCCAATACTGAGTCCTCCCCAATGTGGCAGCAGCCATCTTGCTCAGGTAGACCACCTATATTACAATATTTTTAAAAACTGTTTCTGATAAAGTTTTATAGAATTTAGGGCTTGTCACGTGTGCTCATCAAGTTAACTATTAACAAATAGCAATTTAATAATTATGGACTTCCTTTTTTATATTTTAAGAAACATATGAATGGTTTGGTATAAAAGATGTAGCACAAAGGTCTCTTTTTTCTGTGTAAGGAGAGTGCTGTTTTAAGTTCAATTTCTTCCATTTGATCAAGGTAAAGCCTGTTTGTTCTTACCTCCTTTTCCCTACTAAAGAATTATGTTGTTTTTCAATCAATTTATTACAAATATTTATTTTATGCTTGTTACTTTTCTATTTGTCTAGTACTGCTTTTTTTTGGCCTGTTAGGTTCTCCTATGGATGTTATGGTGCGTGGGTAGATAGATATTTATTGAATTTTAAGCTTTTCTAAGTTTCCTGAGGATGTTCTTCATTAGTCTTCTGCATAACAGTTTTATCTTTTGAGTTGTGGGCAACTTACTGAAGAAATAAATAGGAATGTAGATAAAGAAAACATTGTATTTAAAACCCAGTATTTTAAAATGTATAAAGGTGTTCTATTGAATCATGCCATGTATAATTGGTGTTCCACAATATTATAGTATAATTTCAAAAGAATTGCCCTACAGTAATTTCTTTAATAATTTGGATGCATGCACTTGTCTGCCTAATCTTTTGTTCCTGTAATAAGAGCAAAGTTCTGTAAATTCCATGTTTACCACAGAGATTCCTTTGACAAAACTCACTCTTATAAAGAAGATATCTTCAATAAGGCAACCAGTTAAAGTCCCTATGAGGTAAAGGCGATGGCTCCTGCATCCTATTGCAAATCCCCATCTTTTCTGATCACCTCCTGATTTTCTGGTACCACAAAATATTCCAGATTTATCTTGCTCTTTTTTTTTGGAGGTCTCAGTGCTGAGATCAGCCATTTCTCCAGGGAGCTCTGATTTCTTTTACCAGGGAAGAGTTTAATATATTACTAATGAAAAGGAGAGCTCATATTCCATAACTATAAGTTAGTACTAAAATATTAGTCTAAGAAACAGTGTGAGTGGGAGATGGTAGTAAAAAGATGAGAAAAGACATGAGGAAGCTTGTGCGTTCATCAAGAGATTGGCTTTACAATAAAAAATGTTGTTGGCTTTCAGTTTTACCAGCTGAAACACACCTTGGTATTTTACATGCAATCCAACTGATACTGGATTCAGAAAGACACATGGAGGGGGGTGTTCAACTGCCATGTGAGATCTTGTGGTGCTGCATAGAATGCCTCAGGCATGGACCATAAGCATGGAGCTAACATTTGAGTCATACAAAAATCTGGGCTCAGAGCGTGAAGGGAAATCAGCTTGGAGAGTCAATGAATGAGCCACCGGAGGCCCCAAATGACTTGCTAGTTCGGGAATAGCTTCCAAAAAGGCCTGGCTGAGCTCTGGCTGACGTTCAACGCTGTCATTGAGGGAATCCAAAAGAGAACTTCAGTCTCTTCTGCACTGAGAAATGGGATTGAGACACTCACAGGCATTTTCCGCTGGGATTTCTGTGAAAAGGGGAAATTCCGTCAGAATTTTAAAGAAATTGCTATCATATGGGCCATTTCACTTGGTAAACTCAGTTTGCAGAATGGTTCTCCTCAGCTGGCATAAATAAATACAGAGAGAGGGAGAAAGAGAGAGAGCGAGAGAGGGCAGAATCCTGACCTTTTTTTCACACATATATTGTATCATTTACTACATTTCCATGTCTTTTCTCTAGTCGAAATGTTTTTCTTGGACTATTTTTTTCAAAAAGAGTGGAGATAGAAGGAATCTTTTCGATGCCCACCCCAGTCAGGTTAAAATTACCTTAGACTTGAGGGGGATAAAGCCCTCCCCAGCCCCCTGTATTTTGTTGATGCTAAGTCCTTCTTAAATGAGAAAGCATAAGAAATCTCTAAGGAGAATGAGGAGGTACTACTATGGGTCTCTCCTGGGTGTTTCTCCAGGTGGCCTGTCATTTCTACCTCATGAAGTAGACGCGTGAGCCGAGGTCTCTTATTCCACCCTGGAGGTTCACCTTGAAGACCCCCAAGAAGTCAAGCAGAGGAGGAGTCCCATCTCTGGAATGCTCAACAAGTGCATTTTTACCTGATACTATCACCCTGGATTCATCCCCAGCTCTGAAAGCTTCCATCGGTGGTCTGCAAGTCGACTTGCCCTCATCCCACCAGGCATGTTTATTCCACTGCTTCAGGTGATGATTGTTTGTAACAGTAACACCTCTGCTTATCTGCCTGTGAGGGGGCAATGGAGATGAGTGAGGTGATATGTGTTATCATGAGGGGAAGACACTCAGCTGCACTCTTTGCCAGGGCATAGTGTCATTGAACACATCAGGTCCCCAGATTACCTCATGATGTGATAACAGAAGGCGTCCTTTTACATACGGGAAAATTCTCCAGGAGTGCACAGACTTAGGAACACAATGGATGATGCAAACAATCTCAATTTAGAGCTTAAATTTCTAGGTTCCAAGGGTTATGTAGAAAACACTAGGTTTCTCGAATCCATTGAACACACGCGAGACCTAGCTTCATAGTAAAGTTAAAAATGTGAAATGAAGGGGAAGGGTCATCAAGGAACATATATAAAGGACCCATGAACAAAGACAATGGTGAGGGGGAAGGTTGAAAGTGGAAAGGAGTGTGTATAGGGGAGGGGAGAGTAATGGGAGAAAAATAGGGACAACTGTAATTGAACAACAATAAAAAAATGTGAAATGTAAAAAAATTAAGATCACTGTTAAAAACAATCACTATTATAATTTTGGTTAGTAAAGTATCCCTCCCCCAATTTTTTTTATTGAAGTATAACTGACATATAACATTGTGTAAGTTCAAAATGTACAACATGTTGATTTAATACGTTTCTCCAAGGAGTCTGGTTCTTTTTATTGGAGAATAGTATTAGAAACCAAGATCTGGGCTGTGTTTAGTACTTTATATTCTGAAATCATGGGCAGATTTTCTCCAGTTTTAATATAACTCTCATTACAATTGAATGTACATATAATTACACATTATGTAAATATATCTTCAATTTAAGCCTATTCTTTGTGTCCGGTAACATGAAAGTCAAGATGTTGTCAAGCACATGCTAGATTTCTTTTAACGTTAATATGAGTGAGTGATGCACGGGTGTTTGTTTCATAGGCAGAAGACCTTTCACTCTTTCTGAGGTCTTGCTGAAATTCTCAGCCTCAGTGTTACAGTAAGCCTTCGCAAGCTCTGTAAACTTGCACAGGAGAAAGGAGAAGCTCCACTGTCATTTTGCATCACCTCAGTAAACCCAGCCATGAAAACCACTTCTAACCTAGTTTCTCTTCCTTCACACCTCTCACCCAAGAGCCCTAAGATTCTGCCTCTGAAAAATCACTTTTATATAGCAAAGCAGCAGCAGAACAATAAAGACCCTGAATTGAGGCTCCATTTTGTACCATTCCATTTTCACACCTTTTTTGTGTGTATGTGTAAAATGACAAAACATAAAGAACAAATTTAAGAAGCATGAGGAGACCAACTAATTTTTATGCAAGTATTGTAAGCACTGGACAATGACAGGGCCATTTGCATCAGAGCTAAAATAAGAGCAGAGAAGTGGTGCAGTGGGGAACCTATCAATCACATTAACAGTAAATGGCCCACTAATCATTTATTTATTATTTATCATACAAACAAGAGTGTCCTGTCTAGACTGCAAAAGTACTTAAATACAAAGGTGTCAATATTTACAAATAGAGGACTTTATTAAATAATAATAAACATTAATTATAAATTAAAATGAATGGAATATTACAAAAAACACCTTCTAAATTGTATTTATCCACATAAGTTATTCTCAAAATTTTTTATAGAAATTATGGTTTAGGGTAGCAGTTAAATCTGATTTTGGGAAATGGGTAAAAAAATACTAGTTCAAATTTTTCAAATTAGAAAAACATTATTACTAAAAAAGGGGTCCCTGATTGAATAGAATTTAAAATTGACATAACCAGTGGTTTTGGTATTTCCAAGTATTTTTATTTTATTTTCTTATTTTTAATTTATCAATTTCATGTCCAATAAAAAGAGCTAAAGCAAATGGTTGACCTTGACCAAATTTACCAACCATGACTTCTGTAGCCTTAATCACTGTTATTATTTTGTTAGTAAAATCACAAAATGTATTGTAGAATTTAATATCTATTTAGATAAAGTCAGGAAATAGCCCCCAGATCTTTTTTAGTTTTTTTTTTTTTTTCATTCAAAGACTGAGTTCCCCCTTTTGCTGAGTTGTTCAGTTAAAAGGCTATTTCATTTGGAGAGTGTGGCCAATGAGTGACAGTGAAACAGGGCAGGGAGTGGCGATCCAGGCCTGACAAGAGAAGGGTCCCCTCTGCCCCCTGGGAAGGCTGACCCAGGCTCTGAAACTTAACAGCCTGGTCTTAGGCTCATGGGCACTTACTCAGGGAAAAGAGATTGAGTACATCCTATGCACCAGCAACTGTGGGGGCCCCTGGTAATCATTACACCCATCTAGGGAGTCCTTGGTGCAGGTGTTAGAGTTCTGGGCTTAAAAATGAGATCCATGATGCAGCACCAGTGTCTCAACATGTGTGCAGAGCAAGGTGCCAGTGGGAAGCAAAGCCTTCGTTAACTGGTGACCTGGATTTCAAGGTTCCAATATCTGGTAGGGGATTTGCCAGCATAAAGCAAACTCCTGATTTTCCAAGAGGAACCAGACAGGCTATTTTCAAAGATCTTAAATTGGATTAAAAGAGAAGCCCAAATTTAGAATCAGAGGCATATAACAAACAAAAGGTGTGTTTGGGGACAGGGCCACCTTTTAAGAATATGGCACTGAAGGGAGATTGTGACTTGGGCATGCGTGTAGAAGTCAAAGTTCAGCAGGAGATATTTTGTCATAGATCAAATAAAAAGCAAAGAGGTCTTGGGCTCAGAAAGGCAGTTGTTGGAACAGAGCACCATGTTAAGCCTGGAAAAATTCAGGATTGATTTGCTGCCTCAGCAGGAGTTTTTAGTATGGGGTCATCAACTTAATGAAGTTGGAACTGAAGCAAAGGTTTCCGCCCTGCTGGAGTAGAGCAGCTTAAATATTGCCTGACCCAGGGCTGGAGCTCCTGTAGTAAATGGGAAGTCAGGTGACTGGACTGTGTGGAACTGTTGGGAACTACAGGAGCTCAGGTCAGGAGCAGGGATGACTAAGTGTAACGTGGTATCCTGAATGGGATCCTGGGATACACAAAGATCACTGTGTAAAATCAAAGAAATGTGGAATAAAGTATGGACCTTAATTAGAGTTTTTCAAGTGTATGTTTTTTGTTATAAATTACCGTAATTTTAGATGTTAACAATAGGAGAAACTGGGTCCAGGATATATAGCAGTCCCCTGTACTATCTTTGGAACTTTTCTGTAAATATAAAACTATTCCAAAAAGTTCACTTTAAAAGAATCAGACTCCTTATCATATCTTCTTTCTCTTGTAAACAATTTTCTCCATCAATGAGAAAACAATGTTTGTAGTTTATTTGATCTGGGTACTTGTGTTATTATACAACTCCCAATGTCTTCAGGGTAATGTGACCTTAATGCATATACAGGGTGGGGCAAAGTAGGTTTGCAGGTGTTCGTATGGAAAACAATACAATAATTTAAAAATAATAATATAAGAACAAACTGTTTCATGTTCTCACAACCGTAATCAACTCTTGTCCCACCCTGTATTTTGTGCACATCACATACAAAAATTGGCTCATTTTCCTAATTATGAATCTCTTTGTATTTTTCAAGAACAAAGAACAACATATTCTATGGCTTTAAATATAATAATAATAATAACACTTGTATTCATTTGAAAAAAACACATTTCAAAAACAATGTCTTTGCAAAACAGAAAAAGTTTACTTTTGTCAATAAAGATGAGCTTTTAGGCTAAAACTTGAAATCTTTCTAAATTTAATTTACCCCCTTACTTCTTTCTTTTCTTCATGTCTCCTTGTTCCTTTTCACTCTACTTCGCCCTCCTTCTTCTCGTGCTGCTTCTCCTCATTCCCATTTCTTTTATTTTTCATGTTAATAGATTGGAAGTCCTTACTTAAATAGGTTTTTTATGGATTCCTTCCCCTTCTAACATTATTTATCAACTCTGTAAATTAGTAAGTTAGATATCTATATCCTCTAGTATTTTGTGAAAAATCTACAATGATATCCAATAACTATAAACATCTAGTCCAAGCCCATCTTTTGATAAAGAAATGGAGGTTCAGGGTTTGGAAAGGCTGCCACCATGAGCTATGCAATTCCATGTATTAATAAATAGCAGAACTGGGCCTAAATCCAGGCATTTCCTTCCCAGTCAAATGCACAGTGTTGCCTTCACTCTATAAAAATTACTTTATCTGCAGAGTTACTCTTGAAATTTCCCTTCCTTTAAGGAGAAAGATGAGTTTGTGCCCATAACTATTTGCCTGAACTTTATCATCTATCGTTCCAGCAGGATGTTGTGGATCTTTTTACAGCTCAAGTTTATTATCTCACTAAAAGGCAATGCTGAGAAAAATGCATGATTCTCTTACTGAAGTGAAACCCCAGCTAGTTAATAATTTATGAAATGATTTTACTACCGTATGGATTGTTCTCCCATCTTATCCCGTTATATAAGTACGTGTATGTGCTAAGGATTTAATAGTGTAAACAACGGTGCTGTTTTTTAAACCTTCTCTCCTAAGAGTTATAAAGCGGTGAAGGAAATGGAATTTGTTAGCCTTGAAGGTGATGCTATAAAGACACACAATTACTTGCAGGGAGATGTGTTCAGTTTTATACTCTGGGCTCTCCTGGATTTTGTGGCTGCAGTCTATTTGCTGCAGTGTTCTCTGAGGGAATTTTCTGCTTCTATCACAGGCAGTCTGTGTTCCAAAAGAACTACTAGACTTAATTTCTAATATTCTTGCCATTCCCTACAAGTCAATGTCCTGCGACATTAAACACATGTTTCCTTGTCCTTAGAGCATCTCTTCAGCCCAAAGTAGCAGCTGCCTCAGGTGGCTTTACCTGACAGCAGCTGTTGTCACCATATGTGACCTTCAACGATGGTTCATGGAACAATGGAAGAGTTTCTAGGGGTGATTAGAAACATGGCTTAATAGGTCAGATTGTTGTTTTGGCGGGTGCTGGTCCCTTTTTTTGTTGATGGAGGGACCCTGTCTGGCTGTAGTACTTGAGTTTGGTTTGGTCCTTGGTGACTCTCTGGCGTCACACGCTGGCACCTTGACCCTAGGCAAAATTATTTGAACTGTCCATCAATCAGAGCCACACATAATCCCAGAGAAGCCAGTGGAGAAGGGAAGGGAAAAATCTGTGACACCCACTTGTTTTCAGAGGATTGGGGCAAGCCTAAGTAATTTTCTTTCAAAATGTATTCTCCTCAGGCACATAAAGTCCATGCTAGTACAAGTTTAGTCTTGAGTTCCCATTTGTACCATACTTTTTTTAAATTTTCATTTTTTGTTTTCTATTTTTTAATAACAACATAGGCATCATTGAAAACAATCATTAAAAAGGAAGAAATAGTGAAAATCTCCACCTCTTCCCTCAGAGAAAACCACTGATCACATTTGGTGTATATATTTGCAGCTTATTATTGTGTTTATGCAAACATGTATCAAAATGTCCTATCAAAAAATACATAGGACTGTCTCTGTGCGCATGTGAATTAATGTGACTTGCACTTGCTTTCTGACTTAACAATATACATTGGGCACCGTTCTTTACCAAGACACACAGAGTTATTCCATTCTTTTTAATAGCTACATAGTACTCCACTCTGTTATATGGAGGAATCATAATTCATTTAACCAGTTCCTCAGCCATGGACATTTGCATTGCTTCTATGTTTTTGCTGAAGGTAATATCATCACACATAAATTTCTAGAAATTACCAAGATAAAATATTATCCAATTTATACTTCTCCCAAGAATATATTACCTATTTATCCATTTACCTGTTGTCATACCTACTATTGTAAAATTTCAATCCTTTTTATTCTTTGCAGTCTAAATGAAATTTACTTTAACAAAGTGACTTTGAGTGTCTTTCAAGGAATATGTTCAATGATCATCTGTAGTTCTTTCACGAATCTTATATTCATGTTTTTAGCATATTTTCTATAGTGGTGTTTCATTTTTTTTCCATAGATTTGTAAGAAAGAAAATATTATCAGGCTCTTTCCCCCTCTTTGTTATAGGAGTTATCTAGAAAAATATTTTTATTTTCATTTATTTATTTTTATGAACTCTTTTTGATGTTAATGTCACATTTATTGCATTGACTCAAACATATTTCCTGTACACATTATTCATTTTCAAGTAATAAACTTTTTAATTACACAAATAGCAAATGAATGCACTATGACTGTGAAAGAGTCATATAATGTAGGTAAAGCAATTTCCTTCAGCCCCTCTCTCATGGAGACCCTGGGTATTGGTTTGTTGTTTATTCTTTAACCTTCTCATTTATTTGCATACTATCACTAGTGTCTAGTTCCATACTGTACTTACTGTGTGGGAGCTTGTTTTCCATAGGAGTTCTGTTTTCTAAGGATCCATGACATCCTTTGGGAACTTCTCGCTGAGGAGCTACATAGATATCTTAGGTCCTGGGGATTTTAAGCTCTTGATAGATTAGAATCAAGATTCCTAGAATGGGACTGATTTTTTATTTTATTTTATTTTTTTGCATAAAGCAGAGAATAGGAGATCACTGATACATCTGTGATTAAGGACTTGAAATTCTTCACCCTGCAACTGGAGTTTGAGACCTAAAGCAAGCTATTTGTCTTAGGTCAGGGACAAAATACATTCACATAGGTTCAGATGCCCAGAGTCATAAAATCAAGTATAAATTCCTTTTGAACTGCTGAATATCATACATCAAGGCAAAAGCAACATGAAACTGCTCAACAATAAGACCCTAGAGCATTTGATGAATTTTTAAAAATATGATGTATCTAATTATCATGAAGACAAACCATGTACTCATTAAGTAGGAAAATTAATTTCTGAGGAAGTAATAGTATTAGACTTAATGGAAAGGGATGTGAATAATAAAATATTTAATCATTCAAAAAATAAAGCATTTGGTTTCAAAAAGGAAATTAATGCCTGGGAATCAAAAACAAGTGAATACAAGAAAGAACTTAATTGAAACCCTAAAAGTAAAAAAATACATGATTGTTGAAATAAGAAAAACTCAAAGTAGGAGTTAATAATAGATTATATGCAACATAAAAGTAAACCAGTGAACTGGAAGACAGGTTTGAGGAGGTAGTTATGAATTGAACACAGACAAATGCAGAGATAGAAAATATGACAGAATTTAGGATACTTGGAAGAATGATGGAAGAGCTTTATTATAGGAGTTTTTAAAGAAGAGAATAAAGGGGAGAAAATATGCAACAGGTTTTATAAACAGTACCTGGAATTTTTCTAGAACTGAATAAATATTGAAAATGCATAAGAATGTTAAATAATCGATATCTAGATATATTATATCATGCATAACATCAATTATTTTTTTAAATACCTGCAAGCTACCAAGGAGAACATATAGACTTGTCTCAAAGAAATGACAAGTAGACTGACAACAGAATTCTTCCTGGCATCAATTAGTTTTAGAAGACAATGTTAAAATATATTTAAAATACTGTACGAGATAAAAAGACTTTCTCAGAGAAGCAAATATTGAGGGAATTTGTTCTCAATGCCAGTAGATCTGCCTTGCAAGAAAAGTCAAAGAAGTTCTTCAGAGAGGAGGGAAATAACATATCAGAAACTAGAATCTACAGGAAAAAAAGGACAAGTATAACAATCCCTAATATATTTGCAATTAACAATAGAGCATTAAAATACAGGAGCCCAAAACTTCCAGAATAGAAAAGAAAAATAGACAAATTCACTATCATAGTTGGAATATTCAATACCCTTCCACCAGTAATTGACAGACCTAGCATGCAGGAAATCAGTAATAACATAATTAAACTGAAGTGAACTATCAATCAACTGTACCTAATTGATATTTATAGAATATTGCATCCAACAAAAACAGAGACCGTACATATGGAACCTTCACCAAGATCGAGCACACCCCAGGTCATCAGAAAGCCTTAACAAATTTAGAAGAATAGAAACCATACAAAATATGCTCTCAGACAATAATGAAATTAAATTAGAAATTAATAACAGAAGATAGCTGGAAAAGTCCCAAAATACTTAGCAATTAAGCAACATGCTTCAAAATAACAAATTAGTCAAAGAAGTCTTGAGAGACATTTAAAAATATTTTGACCTAAATAAAGATGAAAATGCAGCTTATCAAAATTTATAAGATGCAGTGAAAACAGTGATGAGAGGTAAATTTTAGCACTAAATGCATATATTAAGAGAGAAGGGAGATATAAATTCAGTAATCAAAGCATCCACCTAAGGAAACTGGAAAAATGAAGAGCAATTAAATAACAAGTAAGCAGAAAAACAGAGCAGAAATTAATGAAATTGAAAAAAGAAAAAAATAGAGAAAATCAGTGAATCCAAAAGCTAGTTCTTTAAGAAGTACAATAAAATTGGTAATGCTCTAGCCAGGTTAATCAAGGAAAAAAGAAAAAAGACAGAACTTACTAATATCAGAAATGAAAGAAGGGCTATCGCTGCCGGTCCCATGAACATTAAAAAATAATAAAGGAATATTGTAAACAACTCTATGCTCACAAATTTGATAACCTGGGTGAAATTAACTAATTTCTTGAAGACACAACCTGCCAAAATTTACACAAGAAGAAATAGATAATCTGAATAGACCTGTATCTATTAAAGAAATTCAATTAATAATTAATAACCCTTCAAAACAGAAAGCACCAGGTCAGGCCAAGGAGGTTCACTGGTGAATTCTGTGAAATATTTAAGAAAGAAAGGACATCAATTCTCTGCAATCTCTTATAAATAATAGAAGCAAAAGGAATAGTTCCTAACTCGTTCTAGGAGGCCAGTATCACCTTAATATCAAAATCAGACCAAGAAATTACAAGAAAGAAAAACTACAGACTACTATCGCTCATAAACACAGATGCAAAAATCTGCAAAAAAATGTTAGGAAATGGAATCCAACAATATATAAAAGAAGTTATACAGCATGACCAAGTGAGATTTGTTCTAAGTGTCAAGTTTTATTCAATATTAAAAAATCAATTAATGTAAATCTATCACAAAGAGTAGAAATCATATGATTATATCAACAGATGTTGGAAAAATATTTGACAAAAATGCAACACACATTCATGATAAATTCTCTTAGCAAAGAAAGGACATAGGAAAACTTCCTCAACTTAATAAAGAACATCCTTTAAAAACCTACAACTAACATCATAATTAATGGTGAGAAACTAGATTCCTTCTCTCCAAGACTGATAACAAGGCAAGAATATTCCTTGTCACTATCCCTATTCAATATTGTACTGAAAGTTCTAGGCAATGCAATAAGACAAGAAAAGGAAACAAAAGGTATACAGATCAGGAAGGAATAAATTAAGCTGCTTTTGTTCACAGACAACATGATTGTGTATGTGGAAAATTCCCCCAAAACAACTAAAAAATTCCTGGAAGTAATAAATGATTATAACAAATTTGCAGGATAGATTAATACACAAAGGTCAGCTGGTTTTCTATATAACAACAGTGAACAGTTGGAATTTGAAAGTAAAACAACACATCATTTATTTTAGTACCAAAGAACTAAAATATGTGGGTATAAATCTAACAAAATATATATAAGATCTGTATGAGGAAAACTACAAAACTCTGATGAAAGAAATCAAAGAAGATCTAAATTAATGGATATTACATGTTATGGATTGGAAGACTCAGTATTAAGATGTCAGTTCTTCCCAATGTAATCCCAGTCAAATATCAGTAAGTTATTTTAGAAAGCTATTTCAAAAGTTTACATGGAAAGGCAAAAAATCTAGAATATCCAAAACAAAGTTGGAGGACTGATACTACCCGATTTCAAGGCTTATTATAAAGCCACAGTCATCAAGACAGTGTGGCATTGGAGGAAGAATAGATAAGTAGATGAATGGAACAGCGTAGAGAGCCCAGGTACAAACCCGAACAGCTGACAATAGTCAGCTGATCTTTGAAAAAGGAGCAAAGGTAATTCAATGGAGAAAAGATAGTCTTTTCAACAAACAATGGTGGAAATACTGGATGTCCACATAGGGAAAAAAGGAGACTAAAAAGAGACATTACACTTTTCACAAACAAGACCTTAAAATGGATTATAGACCTAGTCAAAAATACAAAACTAGGAAACTTTTAGAAGATAGCAAATGAGAAAATCAAGGTGATTTGTTTTAGCAATGAGATTTTAGATATATCAAAGGCACGACCCATGAAAGAAAGAATTGACAAGCTAGACTTCTTAAATTTTAAAACTTCTCTGCAAAAGACACTGTTAAAACAATGAAAAGACACACCACAAACTGAGAGGAATTATTTGCAAAATACAGCTGACAGAAAACTTGTATGGAAAATATAAAAAGAACTCTTAAAACTCAGGAGTAGGAAAACCACTCAATTTAAAATAGGCACAAGATCTTTTTTAAAAATTATATTTTATTGATTATGCTATGACAGTTGTCTCATTTTTTTCCCTTTAATCCCTTCTACCCTGCACTGCCCTTCCCACCAGCATTCCCTCCAACCCTTAGGTCATGTCCATGGGTCATACACGTAACTTCTTAGGCTTCCCCCTTTCCTATACTATTCTTAACCTCCCCCTGTCTATTGTGTACCTAACATTTATGCTTTTATTCCCTGTACCTTTTCCCCCCATTCTCTCCCCTCCCCCTCTCCGCTGATAACCTTGCATGTTATCTCCACTTCTGTGATTGTCTTCCTATTCTAACTGTTTGCTTAGTTTGTTTTTGTTTTTGTTTTTTTAGTTTCAGTTGTTGATAGTTGTGAGTTTGTTGTCATTTTACTGTTCATAGTTTTGATTGTCTTCTTTTTCTTAGATTGGTCCCTTTAACATTGCATTTAATAAGGGCTTGGTGATGAGGAACTCCTTTAACTTTGCTTTATCTGGGAAGCACTTTACCTGCCTTTCCATTCTAAGTGATAGAGTATTGTCAGATACTTGTCAGATAGAGTATTCTTGGATGTAGGCCCTTGCGTTTCAAGACTTTGAATACTCCTTTCCAGCCCCTTCTTGCCTGCAAGGGTTCTTTTGAGAAATCAGCTGATAGTCTTATGGGAACTCCTTTGTAGATAACTGTCTCCTTTTCTCTTGCTGCTTTGAAGATTCTTTCCTTATCTTTCATCTTAGGTAATGTAATGATGATGTGCCTTGGTGTGTGCTTCCTTGGGTCTAAATTCTTTGGGACTCTCTGGGCTTCCTGGACTGCCTAGAAGTCTATTTCCAATACCAGATTGGGGAAACCCTCTCTCATTATTTTTTCAAATAAATTTTCAATGTCTCACTCTTCTTCTTCTCCTTGTGGAACCCTTGTGATTCATATGTTGGAACATTTAAAGTTGTCCCAGAGGTTCCTAAGCTCTCCTCATTTTTCTAAATTCTTCTTTCTTCATTCAGTTCTGGTTGAATGTTTATTTCTTCTTTCTGCTCCAAATCATTGATTTGAGCCCCAGTTTCCCTCCCTTCACTGTTGGTTCCCTGCATATTTCGCTTTATTTCACTTTGCATAGCCTTCACTTTTTCTTCCATTTTGCGACCATATTCACCTGTTTCTGTGAGCATCCAGATTACCAGTGTTTTGAACTCTATATCTGTTAGGTTGGCTATCTCTTCATTGCTTAGTTTTATTTTTGGAGCTTTGATCTGTTCTTTCACGTGGGCCATATTTTTTTGTTTCTGCGGCACTATTACACTGTGAAGGGTGGAGCCTTAGGTGCTCACCAGGGAGGGGCCGCCCACATCACTGCCTTGTGGCACTATGTGTGGAGGAGGTGTCCAAGAGGGAACAATGCCTCTTGCTTGGTTGTTGGCAGGCTCTTAGTCATTTCCCCTGCTACCCACAAGGAAATTGGGACTTTCTGGTGCTGATTCCCAGGTGGGTGGATTTGCATACATTCTAGGCCCCTGTGGGTCTCTCAGATGAACTCTTCTGTGAGATTGGCAGTTTCTCCCACCACTGCAACCCACCACGGGTTTATACAGCCAGAGGTTTTGAGGCTTTCTTTTCCTGTGCCGGAAACCTCGGTTGCTCAGTCTCTCTCCCTCCCCAATTGTTCCTCCCAGTTTATCTGCATGCAAATGTGGGACCACCCAGTCCACCAGCCACTGCTGCCTTGCCCATCCCAGTTCACCAGCTCCTGCCATGCCACACATCCTCTTCACCTGGGTTGCCCATCTCTGCCCCTCCTACCAGTATGGATGAATGTTTCTTCCTTAATTCCTTGGTTGTCGGACTTCCTTACAGTTTGTTTTTCTGGCAGTTCTGGTTGTGTTTTTTTTAATTTGTTGTCCTTTTGGTTGCATAAGGAGTCAAAGTGTATTTACCTATGCCTCAATCTTGGTCAGAAGTCTAGGCACAAGTTCTTTACAAACACCTCACCAAAAATATATATACAGGTGGCAAACAAGCATATAAGTTGCTCAATGTCATATGTTATGGGGGAATTTCAAATTAAAACACCAGTGAACTATCACTACATTATTACAATGACTAAAACCTGATACACTGACACCACCAAATGCTGACAAGGATGTAGAACAAAGAAACTCTTGTTATTGTTTATGGGACTACAAAATAGTTCAACCACCTTGGAATACAGCTTGGCAGTTTCTTACAGAGCTAAACATAGCCTTAGCATATAATCCAGCAATTGTGTTCCTTGGTATTTACCCAAATGAGTTGAAAACGTGTGTCCACAAAAATCTGTCCACAAATGTTTGTGATAACTTACTTTATACCAACCAAAACTTAGAAGCAACCAAGATGTTCTTAAGTAAATGAATAAACTGTGGTACATCCGCACAATGGAATATCATTTAAAAATAGAAGGAAGTGAGATGTCAAGCCACAAAAAGACACAGAGGAAACTTAAATGCATACTGCTAAGTGAAAGAAACAAGTCTGGAAAGGCTACATATGGTATGATTCCAACAATATGAAATTCTACAAAAGACAATGATCTAAGACAATAAAAAGATTAATGGTTTTCAGAGGCTCAGAGAAAGGAAGTGAGGAATGAGTAGGTGGGGCCTGGGGCATTTTTAGGGCTTTAGTGAGACTATTCTTATGATACTCTAAGGGAAGATACAAGATATCATACAGCTGTCCAGACCCATGGAACTGTACCACACAAAAAGAGTGAACCCTAACATTATAATAATAATGGTCAATTTTAAAAATGTACCATGCTAATGCAAATTATTAATAATAAAGGAAAATCTATGTGGCAAGAGAAAGTTAGTATATGGGAAGTCTCTGTACTTCCTGCCCATGTTTTTTGTAAATCTAAAATGGCTCGACAAAATAAAATTACTAATTTAAACAGAATAAAAAGAAAGGAAAAGTGACCCTAAGGAAAGTTTTAAATCCAGCTCTCCTACTACTAACAGTGTGGCTTCAGGCAAGTTATTTAACTCATCTGAGCCCCAGCTCCATCACCTATGAAAGGAAAGGCCTGCCCTAGGTGATCTCTAAGTTCTCCTCCAAATAGATGAGTCTATCACTCTGTGATTGTCAATATAAAGATGTCTGGTCTCCAATATATAATAAGTTACAAGAAAAAGAGTACTATTTTGAAAGAAAATAATTCATACATTTAAGCAAAACTTGAACATCATTATGCAGTTCTGGAAAATGAATGAAACTGAATATAATTACTGAACGACTCTGGTGGTCAAATGTAGTTTTGTGAAAGGAATAATGAAGGAACAGAACATAAATATGTTGACGAAGCATTCATTTAAAGGAACTAGAACTCAAGTTTTTAAAAGATAACTTCAGATACCTCAGACACCATGAAATTAAATGACAAGGTCAAATGATAACAAAAAGATTGTCAACAATGGAAGTTTCATGAAAATTATTATGAAATGATTTCTGGCTCTTGGGATTCTAATCTAAAACTTTCTTGTCCTTATGAATCACACAGTAACGTCCACACAGATGCTGAAATACAGATGTTGTTTCTGCCTGACATGGTATGTCTCTATGAGGTCTTAGTGTGGACAGAGTAAGCAGCTGTCTGTGAGTAGGGGTCAGAATTTTAACATATGATAAAACACAACCAAAATCACCCAGTTCATCAATAGCAGAGTCAGACCCTGCAAACCCTGCGATGTGCTATGCACTGACTGGCAGCATTAGGCAGCGTGGTATAATGATTAAGAACCTAAAATACATGGTTTTGTATCCCAGCTCTGCCATTAACTGGTTGTATGACCTTGGCAGTTTAATTTTCTCTATGCCTCTATTTCCTCTAATGTGAAATGGAGACAATAGCAGTAACCACCCTTGGTGAGGATGAGTTAATATTTGTAAAGGGCTCTGACCAGAGCGTGGACTATAGTAAGTGCTATATGAGCACTTATGAAGTTAAAAAATACATAAATGCAAACTCTGGTCTCCTTAGTAGTATCTCACTAACCTCTGATTCAGCACTTTTGAAAGCATGCCAGGAAATAACCCCAAATATCTCCTTGTACCATCATTTAGCTGCATGAGACAGAACACTTGACTATATTGCTTTAAACAAATAAGGGGTTATTTTTCTCACATCACAAGAAGTCTGGAAGGAGGCTATGACAGGTATTGGTTCAGGTGGCATTCTGATGTCAGCAGAACTATCTCTGAGATTCTCTGGTTTTTCTCCTCATGCTTACAAGATAGCTACTGCAGCTCCGGCTACCACACACACAGCAAAACAGGAAAAATAGGAATAGAGAGGACTGTCCTGGTGAAATATTTCTCAGAAGTCTTTTGAGCAGCTTCTAACTTTACTCAGAACTGTTGCTTGGCCCAGCCAGGTCACTGCCATCCCAGGTAAACTTCCAATCATCCTTATGGATCTGATATCCTCCTCTATGCTCAAAGTCTAGTTGCCAGTGATGTAAGCAATTCACCTGCCTTTTTGACAAATGAATTTTTGAGAAGAATGGAAACTGAATGCCCAGCTCCTGGGGGCATGAGATGTCAGAACTAACCTGGGCTCCAGCAGGCCTATTAGGGTACCAGGGTCTTCGCCCAAAATGAGGGAACAAAGAGCTCTTTCAGCTTTGAGTTGGCCAACTTCACAGGTCATTTAAACTGGCTTTTGGCATTTGGCAGGCCTGCCTGACACTACCACCTCTCATGGAAAATCACATATCTCCTGAAAGCAAAATGATGGTGTTTGGTTTAATTTTATTGAACTCTTCTTTTATGCTGGGTGTTTATTATATTAGTTTTTAAAACAGGCTTTTAACTAGCTCTGAGGATAACTAACACAGAGGGCCAATAAATGGGCTACGGACATGTTAGCTGCCCTTAATTCCAGGAAAAGTTGCTTAATATGGTAAGAAGTAGCAACCCATCTCATCATCCCGACATTCCACATTTCTGTGCTATTGCTTTACTGCGGAGGCTACCAATTCCCCCAAAGTCTTGCCTTAGTTGGACAAAGAGCCTGGTCCCAAGGGAATCGTTTGATTAGCTGCTTCACATAATCTCATGCTCTTGGGGAATACACTTCCCATGTTACAAAAGAGAGAGAATGCTCTCTGACATGCATGTCCCCTGTGGATTGGCTGGTTCCAGGGGAAGGGCATCTCAGGGTGATCCCATCCAAGCAGGTGGTGGTGTTCATGCCAGGGATGCTCACCTGCTGCCCCGTAAGGAGCAGACACCACAATCGTCACTTAGTATAATGTGAAAGTGCTTCCTGGTTGGCAAAGTCTTCGCAAGTATAGATATTTAATAGTAGAGAATGTCTGCCAGGTCTGGGCCTTCAGAGATGAGTAGAATTTTGACAGATGGAGAAGGTGATATGAATTATTAGTGTCCAAGGGGCATGAAAGTATAAAAGTAAATGTTAAGTTTTGAGGGTGAGGATAAGTATTCCTATGATAATAGAATTCATAACTCTTTGAAAAGTGCAATAATGGAAGCTGAAACACTGGGTTAAGATCAGGTAAACCATGGAAGATGTTGAGCGCCATGCTAAGGGAGTGAGAGTCACTCCCTTTTCAGGAGTTTTTTAGGAGAGGAGAGATAAAAATCTGACCCAAAATCCCAGGAAGATAATTCCAGTGGCACTGTTAAGGATGATGTGGAGACGCAAAGATGAGGTGGGAAGAGCAGTTACAGAGTTTATTCAATAAGGCAACAACAGTAGAAATAAAAATGCAAGCTCAGATCTGAGAAATGCCACAGAGACCAGATTACTGGAATTTGACTACTAATTGGTTATTGTGGTACAAACTGTTAGCCATCTCTCCTAGTATCTTTCTCCCTTGCGTCAGTGTCCTAGAGATTCCATTAACAAAGTACCACCAACTGTATGGCTTTAGACATTTACTGTCTGATGGTTCTACAGGCTGGAAATCAGCCAATCAGCAGGGTTGGTTCCTTTAGAGGTCTGTGAGGGAGAATCTATTCCAGGCTTCTTTCCTAGCTTCTGGTGACAGTCTACATTCCTTGGCATCCTTTGGCTTGCCATTACTCCAATCTCTGTCTCTATCATCAATGTGGCATTCCCACTGTGTATGTCTGTCTTCTTATAAGGACCTCAGTCATCTTGGATTAGGGACCTACTCCATGTCAGGATGACATAATCTCATAACTAATTATATCTGCAAGGTCCCTATTTCCAAATAAGGTCACTTTCTGAGGAATTAGAGCTTCAACGTATCTTTTTGGGGACCACAATTCAACCCATAACCTCCCCCTTCCCTGAAAATGGAGTTCTGATTTTGGACTGAGCAGGCCAAGCATGGAGGCTGTTTTCCCAAGCTTTGACCATGTGGAAGGATGGCGGCCAGTGAGGTGAAGGTGGAATGGTTGTGGGGCAGATTCTTCTGCAAACTTTCCTTCAGAGATAGCGTGCATGTGCCCTTTTGACTTGTCTTCATGATTTCCTCCATCTTGCTTCCAGAAATAGGGTTGTCAGTTCAACCAAAGCAATCTTCACTCTTACCAATGATGATAACGAGCGAGTGATGGGGCCTTTTGGACACCAAGGTAAGGTGTTAACATAGCACTCTTTCAGAAGGATAATCCAAAAGTTTCTATCTGCAGCTGACTGTAGCACACAAGTGTGCTATTTTTTTTTTTTTTTTTTTTTTTTTTAGCTGACACAGTTTAAAATAATTTGAATTAAAATGCATTTAGGAAGGGCATTTATGCTGGTTTGTTGTAGACCCAAGCATACCTGTTACCTTACTTCTGGCTTTACTTGGCTATACCACATGCCTGTTCTCTGAAGGATTTGCTTTTAAGACCTCTGAAATACCTTCTGATCATCTGTTTAACATTTATTTAGGCTAGAGGCTGAAGGCTGTGGGAAAGGCCCCCTGGTGGTGGTGGTCCACTTTTTCTCTACTACCCAGAGCAAGTGAGTTTTAGTACCAAACTCATACATAGGTTCTACTCAGCAAAACAGAAACTCTGCAATTACCCTGACACCCACTGGGGAGGAGAATTTTAGCAAAGATTTGGGTAATTCTCTAATGTTTTAGGAGGTCTCTCTTCACCAGGTACCCCATCCAGCTAAGTAGCTTATAAACACATTTTTTCTGTTTAAAACACAGAGTCTCCTTAAGAAGAATTTTGGTAAGGGATTACCTTCAACTTGCTATACTTCCAGGGATATTTTAGCACCTTAAAAGACTGGCACTCCCAGGCCATCTAGTTCCGTCTGATATTTCAAACACAGCAGGGTGGTACTTTCCAGAAATTGGGAACACTACAGAAGGGACAGTTTTTGAGGAGGAAATAACAAGGAGGACATGTAGAATTTGAATCACCAGTGAGCCATCCAAAAGGGCCGTTCAGAGCAGGAAGACCACATCCTATGTCCTAGGGGGATTGTCAAAGTGGATTTACAGTGAGCCCTGCCAGGTATGCTGGGTCTGGAGATGTGCACACGAAGAAAGAGAGAGAGTTCAAGCACGATGAAGCGCATGGGCAAATGCACGGAAAGATTTGGGGGGGTGGGAGGGTGTTTCAGATCTGTGTGAGCTCTAGATGGTGACTCTCACCTCATCCCTACACTACTTCCTCTAAAGCTTTTCCGTGACTCCCCACAGAATCCTCAGTATGTAGAAATCTCCTCCCTGAGGAGACTCCCCCATAGCAAATACAGTCCCTTTGTAAATCAGCAAAAGCTGTTGCAACCAGCAACATTAGCACAACTGCTAGTAGATGCTGCTCATTGGCCTATAAATAGCAGCTCTTTCTGGTTTATAGCAAAAAAAAAATCTGACTAATTAAACGCATTGGCACTATGCTTCATACCTAAGGCAATTTAAAAAATCTGTAATGAGCATAAGCTGTTGGAAAAAAGAGTGACTTTTACCTACTTCTTGCACTGAAATCTTAATTGTTCCAAACTGCCTTCTATGGCAAAAGAGCTCACTTGGCTCAATTCATATAAACATGTGTGAAAAATATACACATTAGGTTATAAAAGGATGGTTTCTTAATTGATGTTAAGCTATAAATGACCCTTAAAAGAATGGCCTTCTCAGCTCAAAATGCAGACATTACAGTGTATTTGTAGCAATAAAAAGCTGGAAACAAGCTAACTATCTAAAAACAGAAAAGTTTAAGTGAAACACATTATGACATGTTATGTAATCAAACATAATTTTACAAACAGTTTTAAATAATCAGGGAACATTCTTATTAAATTTAAAGCAAAAGAAATCTGCCTGGTGCAAACTGTGACACGGTATGTCACAACAAGCTAAGTAAACAGGGGTGGGCCAAAGTAATAATGATTATTGTTAATAATAGTTAACTTAATAATAATTAAGTTAATAATAATAATTATTATTATAATTAATAAAAATAGTTATACGAGAATAAACTCTGTTTTGTGTACACCTTTTCCCACTCCTATATATTGTAAAAAGAGTTGCAGGTATATGCTGAAATGTTTGCAGTGTTTTCTCTGGTTCATGAGAGGTTTTCCTATTTTAATATCATAAATATGCTACTTTTATAATGAAGAAAAAATAAACAACTCAAAGCTGTATTTTTTATCATACCAAAGAGGTTTTTCTGATGCTCAAACCTCTCAAAAGAATGCATCCCCACTTCTACCCTCTGGTGCAGACAAATGTGAAGGGGGAAAAATGATTTGCTCAAGTATATTGATATTGTTAGAAAATGCTTATCTAACGTAAATACAGAATCAAAGGAAATACATAAACATAGAATATTGTATGTATATATATGCACAATTCTTCCTTTTGCATTTTTAAGCAAAGACCCACGGCTATGTGAAGTAGGCTTCTCTGAGTACAACATAAGAGAGACAGAGGGCTCCCTGTCATTTCTGAAAATAGCAAGGACCATCATCACTAACATATCAGACGCCTTCCCCCGCAAAAAAAAAAAAAGAAGAAGAAGAAGAGTATAAGTTTTTATAATTACTCAAGTATACCTTCAGCCCATATAGGGACTAAGAGTAAAAGTTATTACAATTAAAAACAAACAAACCACTAATGTAACTAGAAGCTAAAACACAGTCTTGAAATATTCCCTTGGGAAACATGTTTCCATGGAATTCACTGCAATAAGGCTATTCTCCTCCACCCCCACTAATTCTGTGGTAGAATAAAAGAGATAAACTAGTGCCATGTAGATATTTCTCCTCACAATGTATTCTTTAACTCAAATATGGAATCATCATGTAAATATTTATCAGTGAATAATGGATTACAGTTCATAAAAAAGGATAACTTTCTATGAAGTTTTAAAAGCAATATCCCACTGTATTATTTACACTGTAAAAATACAATCCATGTCTAGATTAATATTGTTTTCACTAAGAATACCTTTAAACATAATTAAGATTATTAGATAGTATATAATAAGCAAAAAGAACAACGTGGGAATGTTAAAACATAGTTGTCAAGAAGTTCCCAATATTGTGGACTGACATTCTCTGCAAAATATTTGAGTCAAGGTTTATGCAAATATTTCATTAACCCCCACACACACGAAACTTGCTATCTTTCCATGGTTGGCAATCACAAGATAACAGAGGCAAACCCATTGGAATGAATAAAAAACACTTCTTTGAGTGCTATAGTTATTTATTTAAAAAGAAACTCACTACAGAATAAAATTTTAAGTGGCTTTATGAAAATATTTTTATATTTTGTAATGATAGGGACAGGGAGTCTAATTAATGATTTTTTTAATTGTAAGGTAGGAAGTCATACCAAACTAAACGGGTATCACATGAACTCATAAAACTTTATCAAGAATTTAGCAAGATAGATCTTCAGATCTACTTTTAAATTTTGCAATCTTATGAACATGTGGCATAGATACACAATTTAAAAAAATTAAACCCAACTTTTACATGAAGAGAAAGCTGCAAATTGTCAATAATGGATAGTTTTAGGCTAGTAGAATCTTTTTGGAATTATTTTGATTTTTTTGGGGGGGGACATCATTTCTACTAGCATAATTATAAGGCCATTTAAAAAATCTACTGGGTTTCTTAATTTTGGTTTAGAGCTTGACTGAAACACTTGAGGCAAACATTTGTGAGTTGTTCATTTCTCTCTCTGCTTTTCCTGCCCCTCCTTCCACAGCCTCTGACTCAGAGACTATTTGGAGAGGACACCTGTTCTAAATGGATCCACAGGAAATACCTATGTTGTCTTTTCATACTTTGCCTCTGTTTCTGGTTGGCTAAAATGTGATCATGTTGCCCACAGACTGATGAAACACCAATGTGACAACATTTACTGGAAGGCAAAGGGAATCCAGTTTATATTTATTTTCCTTCCATTTAGCCCTGGATGTGTAGTGCAGGAAAAAATAAATAAGTAAAAGGGCAAAACTAGTTTAACCCTGCAAAGATTAGTATTAAATAACGCACACGGGTTTTACATCCAAACTCAAAATGATTTGTTTTTAAGCAGAATGCAATCTTTTAGCATAAACAGTTGTCTGACTCTTTCTTTATAACCTTTTATTTATAAACCTCCTGTGGAAAGAGCAGGGGAGTCTATCTACCGGGATAGAACTTACAAGGCAACTTCATAATGATGGACATGAAGTACTCTAACACTAAAATCCAGTCGGGTTCAAAATAAAGCAAGTCACTCAACCCGTGCTCAGCTTGACACCCCACAGGTTCCGCAGCACCAACCACCCTAATTGTCCATGAGGCACAATTCCAGGGACCTTCTCCGAAATGCCCCAGCTGGAACACTTGGTTGACGCTGGGGCCCTCTCCTTCAGGACAGGGTTCCCGCCCCGCCCTGTTATTGTCACCAGCAGCAACCCCCGGAGGTCGGAGGGCGTTCCCTTTCCGAGCCCGAGTCGCCTTCGCTGCCAAACCCCATCAGCACCCCGGTCTCAGCAACCCGGCCCCACCATCCGGCCCCGCCTCTCCTGGGACGCCTAGGGGGCGCCCCTGGCCGGGTCACTTGGGGCCCAAAATCGCTGGAACAGAATGACGGAGATGACGAAAGAGCTGACGCCACGCCGCCTGCCCGGCAGCGGCCACCGATAGCGCCCGCGCAGGTCGCCCGGGCACTCGCAGTCGCGCGGCTCCAGCCGGGCGCGCCCCGTTCAGAGCCGTCGCGCACCGCCGTCCGCTGCTCCCCGCTTCCCACCGCGAGCACCCAGCACCTCCCGCCCCCACCCCCTCCCTCGCCGCCGGGCCTGCCCAGGCCTCTGGCGAACATGGCGCTTGTCCCCTGTCAGGTGCTACGGGTGGCGATCCTGCTGTCCTACTGCTCCATCCTGTGCAACTACAAGGCCATCGAAATGCCCTCGCACCAGACCTACGGAGGGAGCTGGAAATTCCTGACGTTCATAGATCTGGTAAGGCTGTCCTCCCCCTTCCCCCGTCCGCCCTGCACTTTAGCCTGAGTATATTTGTGAGTGCTCCAGCATCTGTGGGCACGCGTCTCCAGCATTCACCCTGGTCCTCGCCTCTTCCCCAGTGATTGCGTCTAAAGGCCTGTCTGCCCCCACGGCAGCCCCTCTGCACCACCCACGTTACCTGGTTGCTGTGGTTCGAGCGGAGGTGGGGTGCAGCCAGGTGGTGGGCTATTTGGAGGGGAACACAGACATGCTTCTAAGAGGTGACACGGAAAGATGCTTAACTTAGTAAATGGATTGGACGACCTTGGTCATGAGGGGCCTCCGACTCATTCGCTCCCAAGGTGCTTTCCAGAGCGCCCATCGTGGGATCAAGTTGCAGCAACTGTGGAAACTGGGTACTGTCGAATTACTTGGAGCTTCCACTGCAAGGACCAAAATCCTCCACACAAAGAAGAGAAAGCGCCTAATAAAGTTGTCTTTTTTGCATCTGGTTATTTTTATTTTTTATTTTTTTGCCCAGTGTCAGTAATTTCCTTACTACCTTTTACCCAGAAACATTAGGGGATAGAGGCTTTCAAAATGCCTTTCCAGTGTGACTTTACACCCGGATTTCTTATCTTTCCATGCAAAGATTGTGTTAGTTTGCATAAGCAGCCCCTTTTTTGGCACAACATAATAGCCTTGGCAATTGCAAATGTTTTTTGTTTGTTTGTTTAACATATTCGCTTCTGGCACTTAAGAGGGCCAGAGAATCAGAACATAAACATAAGGCCCAGGAATGATATGGGGTGGAATGTAGGAACTTTTGAATGAAAGGTGGGTCCAATACACACTAAAAGGTGATCAAGTCTGGGTACAGGGTTCAGACAAAAACAGCCCAAGCTAAGGAAAACATAGAACCAGTTCCTGAGATGCCAGAACTGTCTGTCCAAGATCATATACCAGGTTGGCTACACAAACAAGATTATCATTTCTAATTGTTAACCCTCCATTTTGTTGAAGAGAACTTGATATTTGCTTTAAGATATTTCCAAAGGCTTGGGATCCTTCAAAAAAAAAAAATGCAGTCTCAGAGTTTTTGTTTAGAAAAGCCACCTCATACTTGTGTCACATTAGATACATTCAGAGAGGAGTTCAATTTCTTTTTTTCCCAGCAGTCTCCAAATTTGGCTCGTACCCTAGGACACTGGCATACCCAAGACTTCCCAGGGTTTCAAGGGTTTCATTTTTCAAATCTTCAACTTCCATGTCTTTTTTGAAATCGATCTCCTTTTGAATATAGGTAATGCCTGCCAGTTCCTTTTTCTCTTGTTCTTCATTCATCCAAGAGATGAGCACATGACAAAGCTCTGTGTTGTATTTATCCACTCCTTTTAGCATTCAGAAGCAAGATGATCTTTCACCAAGACTGTCTTCATATTTGACTGAAAAACAACGTCAGACTTGTTTTGACAGGAAGGTGTATCAGGTTGATTGGCTCTGCCAGTGATGATGTATAGCATATATTTGCTATAGATTGAATGAGTGACATCTACAGTCCTGATGTTCTCATATATATGTAGCAGGGTGTTAGAAATCATGACCCTTTTCCATGTGTTTAAATTTACATTAAAAATGTTTCGATGTTGTTTAAAAATATGTGCCTAGGCTTTCAGATTTCTTTGAAGGGCTATGCAAACAAAATTCCTCTTAGATCACAATAGTATCCCCTATCTCCATCAGACCTCTCTTAGAGCTGGCCCGTTTCAAAGTCATCAAGGAGCAGTGTTAAGCTAAAATACTGGTGGAGACCGCACCAGAGCCACAGGAACTATGAACAGGTCTCAGAAACACCTTTGCATTGGATATAGTGTAGAGGGGAGCAGAGGAGGGGGTCACTAGTTGAAACAGATAGAAAGTGAAGGTGCTAGTTTATCTATGAGAGATGACTGCTTCTCACACTGGCATTGCTTATTGAGTGTTGAAAAACAAGACTCACTTAAAACAATATAGTTCTCATTACCTCTGTGTGATGAGAAGCCATTGTAGAGCCAATTTGACTTTAGTTAAACTGTCATAAACTTTATATTTTAGCATTTGATGATTGGACTTGTCTCTTAAATAATGATCATCACAAATATACTTGGTCTTTCAGAATTCAGGCATAAATTCACATTTGAAACTTTTATTTGGTTTCATATTTAGATTCAGCTGGTTTGGGGCCTTCAGCCAGTCATTCAAATTTCTTACTCTCTGTGGTTCTTCTTGAGATATAATTCTCTTTAACCATGAGTTCTTGTGAGAAAGTATGTGTAAAATATATTCACAGAGGGAGACTCAAGCAAAGTGATATGTGTGTGTGTATATATAAAAATATTTTTTTATACATTTACACACACACACACACATACTAGATCTGTCTGGAAAAATTCCAGCCATTATTAATATAACCAGAATGGCTTGCATGACATCGATGTAACCTGACAGCCAAGGAGAGTGGACTGAAATGCTCATGTGTGAACAATGACAGCTTCACTGTACTAGTCAGTGGGGGTGGTCACATTCAAAATGACTGAGCAAGTAGAGCAACAAATCTGCATTAAATTTTGTGTTAGGCTTGAATATTCCTGTTGGAAACTATTCAGATGATTCAGAAGGCTTTCAGGGATGATGTCATTGAATGCAGCGCAAATAAAAGTGTGGCACAAGTGCTTCAAAGATGGTCAAGAATCTGTTGAAAGTGATCCATGTTCTGGAAGGCCTGCAACAAGCAGAACACCTGAGAATGTTGAACATGTACGGGCTGCAATCAGTAAATATCAGCGACTGACAGCGCACGGAATAGAAGCTGATCTGGGGATCCCAAAAGTTACTGTGTCCGAGATTTTGATGGAAGATCTTGGCATGAAACATGTCGTGGCAAAATTTATTCCATGGCTTCTGCTACCAAAGCAGAAGGAACATCATGTGGCAGTTGTAACAGACTTCATTCAAACTGCTACCAGTGAACCAGATGTCCTCAAGAAGATCATAACTTTGAAGGTGACTGAGGCATCATTGTCCTACATACAATGTTTCTTGTGTCTTATATCTTCTTCAATGAATGTCTCTATTTTTCTTATTACATGGCTGGATACTTTATGGACAGATTATATGGATTTATAGTCTTTAGAGCTTAAGCTGTTAAAACAACCAATCTGTCAATCCTTGGGAATGTCATGAAAAGATTGGTTTACTATAATTTACCCATTTAACTTTTTGTTTTTGTGTGCTTGAAAAAGCTTTATTGCTTAGTGCCTTGGGCAATTTTAATGATTCTAAGCTCATTAGAGCAATTTTGGAAGAGGATTTAGCTTCTCAAAATTTCAAGAAGGCCCTTTTTCTAGGCAACTTGCCTTGCAGGGAGTCTGGACATTTATCCTGGTGGCCACAGTCTGGTTCCATGTTCCACAGCATCAGTTTACCAGAATGCAAGTCGGGAATCTCAGGCTACATGTATCCAGGAGCAGCGGTTCCATGGCAGTGGCCATGCCAGCTGTAGCCGTAGCTTTCTTTGACTATGACTCATCCCAATAGAATCAAAGCTCATCGTTAAAAACTGAAATGCAAGATGTTGCTCTCAGTAGTTTTATACTGTTATTCCTCAAGAGCTTTTTTTTCCGGCAATGAAAAACTGTAAGGGCGCTACAATGCTTCAGGAAAATTCAAGGTAATAAATGGAAATGGAATCCTGTGGTGTGGTAGGCAAAATAAAGTGTCCCTGAAGATGTCCATGTCCCCGCAGTCTATGAATATATTAGTTCACAAGGCAAAGGAGAGTTAAGGTTGCTAATTAGCTGACGGTAAAATACAGAGCTATCCTGGATTATCCAGATGGGCCCAAAGTAAATCACAAGCATTCTTAAAAGTAGAGGGAGACAGAAAAGGAGTCAGGTGGAAGAAGATGTGACTGCTGAAGAAAGCGGCAGAGAGACGTGACGTTGCCGGCTTTGAAGATGAAGGAAGGGGCCAGAGCCCAGGGATGTAGGGGGTTGTCTGGAAGCCAGAAAGGACAAGGAAACAAATTCTCCCCTGGAGCCTCCAGAAGGAACACAACCCTGCTAACACCTTGGTTTTTACCTGGTGAAACCCATTTTGGACTTCTGCCTTCCAGAAATATAAAATAATAAATGTGTGGTGTTTAAGGCACTAAGTGTATGGTATTTCATTACTGCAGAAATAGGAACTCAGTACACATGGTTTTATATCCTGTGACCTAGAAAAAAAAAATCTTAAATGTTATTGTACTTATGCAATGACTCAGCAGTTCTTTATGTATATTAGGTAATTGGTTAATTTGAGCTTTAACCAAAATACAGGTTTTAGCCTACTGCATCTATGAAGCTATGTAGAGGAGACATACATGTAGCAATAGGCAATGTGAGACTCTATAAAAACTGTACAGCATTGGAAAAACTGGGTCTTTGCTTTACTGTAAAGTATTTTGGAGACTATCACTATGCAACATGCTGTACCAGGAGGAAGAATGCCCTTAACTGGAAGTAAGCTGCAGAGAAAGAAAGTTTAAACTAACTCACTTCAAATATTTCCTTAACCAATATTGCAGCTGATGAATTTTCTTCAAATAATACAGATTCACTCACTTATCACTAATGAAAGGGTACTTGCTCCCCTCAAATTATATAACAATTGCCCCCCAAAATTATTAGAAGGAGAAATCAGAATAAAACCAGCATAAATAAGTTAAAAGAAAAAGGCAGATGCATGTGGAGGCCTCAAAGTAATGCTGAAGTATAAGTATTTTTAAACTTTTGAACAAATGGGAAGTTTTTCTTACCAGATTTTCAATGAACATTCTTTTCTTGCCCTAACTTCTCCTAAGATGTTTGCAATAATAGGGTGCTTTTTTTTTTAACTCTATCAATCAGAACTTTATTCACATGTGTACGGTAGAATGTCCAACACATAAGCCAGAATCAACTTCTTTGAAAAACATGAACTGAGCATTTGTTACTAAAACTTAAATTACTACTGACATTGGATTTAGGACATTTGATTTTTAAAGACTGAAACAAAAATTTGGCTATCCCATTTTCTCTGCTTTGCAGGGCCCACCATTTTGAGAGATATCTCTTAGGGCTGCATCTCACACATTATTCTCCCTGTACTGACTTCCTTTATGCACACGAAGAAGAGTGTTTAGGCCCTACCTCCTCAAAGCGTGGTCTGGCAATCAAAGTATCCATCTTACCTGGAAGCCTGCTAGAAATTTGGAACCTCAGGCTCCGCCCCAGACCTTCTGTAGCAGAATTTATACCTTAACACAATCATCAGGCGTTTTGTCTGCACATTCTAACGTGATCAACGCTGCCCTAGGCCACATCGTTTCTGTTTTGTAATTTAACATGGAATAGTTTATAGACACAGCCTCAATATATTAATTCTGCCTACTATATTTAAAACATATTTAAATATGCCCTGGCTGGTGTGGCTCAGTTAGCTGTAGTGTCATTCTGTAAACCAAAAGGTTGCAGGTTCATCCCTGGCCAGAACACATGCCCGGGTTGCAGGTTTGGTCCCCAGTTGGGGTGTGTGCAAGAGACAACCCATCAATGCTTCCCTCTCCCATTGATTTTCTCTCTCTCTCTCTCTCCCCCTCCCTTTCCATCTCTCTAAAAGTCAATAAACATGTCCTCGGGTGAGGATAAAAAAACATATTTAATCATATTTCAAAATATATTGAAGTGACTCTTACGGTGACATGGTTAAAAACATGTTGTAAAAAATGACAACTTTAAAATAAAAGGAAGAGAAAGATATGTGCCAGGCACCAGGGATAAGTTATTTATTGCCATTATGAAACAAATTTAGTTAATCTTCAGGGCAACCAAGGCGAAAAAGAATACACGTTTGATTGCATTGTCCCAAGTGTTGGCATAAAGGAAGCATAGCAGTTTATCAGAAAAATACAGCTCTTCCCAGGCACCAACTTTTCAAGGTTATTTATCACTCAGATTGTAATACAAAGAACATTGAGTAGCAAGTAGATAATGCCTTTGATTGATTTTTAGCAGAATACATAGAAGTATTTTTATAGTTCATATTTCTTGTATCATGATTTGAGGAAAGCCAAAGGCATGGTCTTATATTTTGCCCGGGCGAAGGCATTTTTACAGAGGTTTAAAGCAATCTCATCTAGGCACTTATTTTTCTTTTTTAAATCTGTATTGCAAAAGAATTTAAGAAAACCACAGAGTGAGAAGAATAAATAAGGGCTCAGATGTCAAAAAGCTTGGGGTGTTCAAAGAGCAGGAAATGGTCAAGTATACCTGGAGGATACATTTTTTGCTTTTGGACATGCTAAGAATTTTTGACATTTAAAAAAAAGTTAAAAAGGTAGAACTATATAAGTATGCTAAACAATGCATTTGAGTTCATCTTATGATTCATTTATTACTTATAATAAAATATCTTGACTCCAGTTCATGGCTTAATTTTAAATAGGAAATAAAATATCTTGAGAAGAGTGTCTGTATGTCATTATGTAACTATGGTACTTAGTTTTGCCAGTTAAAACCACAGAATGCCACGTGAAGGCCAATAGTTCATTGAGTACTCAGTGAACAAAATGAAGTGGGTTTTTTTCTTTGTTTATGTTTTTTGTTTTTGGATATTATACAAAGAGGGTGAAACTGCATTTTTTTTTCTCAGTAGAATCATCCTTGACCCTGAAATGTACACATAAACTTGAAGGGTTAAATAATGCTTTTTCCTAACCTGGGGGAAGAATTGTGAATATAACACTTTGCCTAGCACCCTCTTTACCTTCTTTGAAGGTGCTTGTTTTGGATCAGACATAAAATAGGGGCCTGGTTTTGTCAGAGTGGGGAAGGTACTTGAGGATAAAATCACCCATTCCCTTTCTTAGTTGCAACTGTTACTGAAATTACAGAAAGTCATCTGACCACTAGTTGAGGTCACTTCTTTTCCCATCCCTGCCATCCCCCATCTCTGCTATAACATTTAGCAAAATTAGTAGCTGCTCTTGAGGGTTTTCATTTGTTTCTCTGTTACCCTGAAATGTCATGTGTTTCTGTGGAACTGTGAACAATAGCACAATTTTCCATATTGAATCAGATATTCCTGTGATCCAAGCATGCTTGGAAAAATCTTACTGCTTAGGGTTTCATAACAACAGAGCTCTCTTTTGTGTCTAGCAGCCTATGGATAGACAGCTGAAGGGCTCATTTCTCACCTGCAGGGCAATCCTACCCCACTACAGTGAGCGCAGAGCTGTCTTTGAATGTGGGACATCCATGATCATATCTATTCTGGAGCATGATATGGAATGTAGCTTCGATAGGCTTGGTCAAGGCAGACTAACCAAGGATAAACAGAGAAATTGCTTGAATACTGTTCTTTTGAATCTTGAGAAACTAGGATGTGTTCACTACAGCAGCATTTTAGAAGCATGGAATTCTAAAAAGTCAGTTAGGTAATGGTATAGCTCCTTCATAATGACTTAGGTTCAGATGTGTCAGGCTGTTATTATTTAGCAATTTAATTTCAAAAGCAATACATAGAATTATAGAAAATTTGCAGAATACAGAAAACCATAAGGAAGAAAATATATTCCATCTTAATTACCCTTAATTTTCTGTGCATCTTAGCCTTTGAGCGCCTTCAGATGGCATTTATTTGGGAACTTTATACACACATAGTCAGACTACAGGTATATATATTATATACGTATACAGTATGTGTACATAAATATAGTCAGATTTCAGGAAAATCCCGTTATAAAATTATTTTTAAATTACAGAGAAAAACATTCATCACTGAGATACCAATGTTAGTATTTGGTTTTTGCCTTCTGAGCCATATACATACTTTTCTTTAAAACAAAACTCAATATATACATATGGCTTGTATAAGTTAATTTTTTAAATTAACATACACTAAAATGAACTCTTTTTGGTGTGTAGTTTATGAGTTTTGACAGATGCATAAACTCATGTAGCCACCACCACAATCACCTAAAATATTCCTTTAAAATATCCCCTTATAGCCAAACCCTCCCCTCAATTGTAGCAACCTCAGATTTTTTTTCTATCCCGAATGTTTTGCCTTTTCTAGAAAAATATACGACACACAACGTGCAACATTTGAGTGCGGCTCTTTTTCTTTAGCATAGTGCATTTCAGGTTCCTGCATGCTGTTGTGTATTGATGGCTTGTTCCATTTCATTGCTGAACAGTATTCCGTAATATTCACGTACCACTTTTGTGATCCACTCATAAGTTGAAGGGCATTTGAGACTTTTCTACTTCAGGGTAATAATAAAATAGCAGCTATAAACATTTGCATACAAGTTTTTGCATGAACGTGAGTTTTCATTTTTACTGGGTGTGCACCGAGGAGGAGGATTGCTTGGTTATGTGGCAAGTATGTTTAACTGGATAAGAAGCTGCCAGGCTGTTTTCCAGGGTTCCTGTGCCATGTTGCATTGCTACCAGCAGTGTTTGAGAGTTCCAGTTGCTCTGAGTCCTTGTCAGTGTGTGACACTGTCAATTTTCTGTTTTTGCTATTGTAAGAAGCATGTGGTAGTATTTCATGGTTGTTTTAATTTGCATTTTACTCATGACTATGCATTTTTGTCACACATGCACCTTCTTTAAGAAGTGTCCATTCAAATCTTTTGCCCAGTAAAAAAAATAGCTTGTTTCTTATGGTTAAGCTTTGAGAGTTTTTGTGTATGGTGAATATAAGTTCTTTGTCAAATATGTAATTTGCAAACATTTTCTCCCTGGTGTATCTTTGCATTTTTTTAGTACAATGGTTTTATTTGCAGAGCAAAAGTTTATCATTTTGATGACATCCAAATAATTCTTTGTTTTTCTTTTATGGAACGTGCTTTTGATGTTTATCCAAGAACATTTTACCTGATGCAATGTCACAAAGAGTTTTTTTCTCTATTTCCTTCTAGAAATTTTACTTTTTTAGGTTTTATATACAGGCCTATGATCCAGTTCAGGTTAGTTTTTTGGATATGGTGTGAGACACATCTCAAATTGAGTCTTTTCTTTGTACTTCTTTTTCTTCCTGTGTGTATACAGTTGGTCCAGCACCATTTCTTGAGAGGGCTACCCTTTCCCAATAGCCTTTGCATCTCTGTCGGGAAGCCGTTGACTACGCTGTGGTCTGTTTCTGGGCTCTGCTCTGTTCTACTGGCCTCTGCCTGTTCGCAAGCACCACACGGGGTGGATTATCGCAGCTTTGTCATTTCTGAAATTTTTTGAAATTTGTTTAGGCTACTCTAGTTATGTCACCTCTGTTTAAATTTTAGGCTACACTTGTTAATAGCTACCAACAGTTCTATTGGGATTTTCGAGTAGCATTTCATTGAATCTATAGAAGGATTTGGGAAAACTTGACATCTTAGCATTTACCCTTTTAATCCATGAACATAATACATCTCTCCACTTATTCAGATCTTTGATATCTTTCATGGGTGTTTTGTAGTTTTTAGCATATTGTTCCTGCACATATTTTGTTAAATTTATGCCAGTTTTGTTTTTATTAGTGCTATTATAAATGGTATTTTTAAAAATTTGCCTTTCATTAAATATTTTATATTTAATTAACATTTCTATTGAGATAACTGTAGATATGCATCAGCTGTAAGACATAATACAGAGAGACCTGGGTAGGTTTTACTCAGCTTCCCCCAGGGGTAGGTAATATCTTGTACCACTGAACCATAATATCACAATCAGGATATTGATATTGAAGCCGTCAAGATGCCGAGCAGATACATCACCACAAGGTGCCTCATGTAGCACTTTTATGGCCACACCTACCTCCTCCCTTAGCACCATCCCTGACCCCTGTCAACTATTACTTTATTCTGTATGATTTTGCCATTTCAATAGTATTATCTAAATGGGATCATATTTGTGTGACTTTGGGAGATTGGCTTTTTTTCACTCAGAATAATTCCCTGGAGATTCATCCAAGTTGTTACATGTGTTGATGGTTTGTCACTTTTTATTGCTGTGTGGTAGCTCATGGCATGGGCGCATCGCAGTTTTTTAACCAGTCACTCATTAAAGGATATCTGGATTGTTTCCAGCTTGGGGCCAGTGTTAATAAAGCTGCTATGAACATTCATGTACAGGTTTTTGGGTGAACATAATTTTTTTTGCATGAATATTCAAGAGGGCTGTTGCTCGGTGGTATAATAGTTGCAATTTTAGTTTTAGAAGAAACTGCTAACGTCTTATCCAGAGTGGCTGTGCCATTTTTCATTTTTACCAGCAACATGTGAGTGATACAGTTTTTCCTCACTCTTGCCAGTTATTTGATGTTGTCAGTATTTTTAGTTTTAGCAATTTGATTGGTGGGTAGTGGTATCTCATTGCATGTGTAGTGTGTGTTTGGCCAACAGTGGCTAATAATGTTGCACTTCTTTGAGCTCACTTGCCATCTGTTTTTCCTTTCAGTGAAACAAATAGTATTATTTTGCTAAATTGTACTTTCTGGTTGTTTATTGTTAGTACATAAAAATTCATTTGATTTTTGCACACTGATCTTGTATCTTGTGATTTTGCTAAACTTATTTATCCTTAGAGTTTTGCTGAGGATTCCATGTGAGTTTTTTTGTTTGTTTCTGATGTAGATAGTCATGTTGTCTACTAATAGACAGTTTTCCAGTCTTCAGGGCTTTTGTGTGTTCCTCATGTTTTATTGTATTGTTTAAGACATCTAATATGATACTGAACAGAAGTGATGAGAGTCGATATTTCTGCCTTATTTGTTAGGAGGGAAATAGTTTTTTGCAGTTAAGTATGATGTTAGTGAAGTATTTTTGCATTTTTTCTTTATCAGTTTGAGCATATTGTCTTCTACTCTTAGTTTGCTGAAAAGCTTTAAAAAATCCTAAATGGATGCTGAATTTTGTCATATGCATTGACTGCATCTATTGACATGTTCATATGGATTTTATTTCTTTTTCCTATTAATGTGATGAATTCTATTGGTTGGTTTTAAAATATGGAACTAGTCTTACATCCCTAGTGTAAATGCATTTGATTATGATATATTGCCCCTTTATATATTACTGAATTTAGTTTGCTATATTTTGCAGATTTTGCTTTTATGTTTATTATGTTTATGAGAATATTTGTCTTTTTTTTTTTTTTTTGGTCTGACTTCAGGATTAGTATAATTCTAGCCCTTGTCCTTCCTCAATTGTTCTAGAAGAGATTGAGTAGAACTGCTATTACTTCTTCCTGAAACTTTTTGTAGAATTTATCCACGAAAACCACTGGGTCTGAAGTTTTCTTTGTTGGAAGGTTTTAATTAAAATTTTTATTTGGTTGATTACAAGATATGGAACTGTTCAGTTAATCTATTTCTTTTTCATTGTGATTTGGTAGTTTCTGTCTTTCAAGGAGTTGGTCCATTTTATCTAAATCCAGCTCTCTTCTTTCCATGGCTTCTCCCCTGCTCTCCAACTTGCACATGCTCCTTTCCTTGCGTCCTCTGGCCAGAAAGAGGGAGTTCTCTCAGAATGGTAGCCTCCAGTGCTGTCATGCCAGTCTACACAGTTGAGGTTGCCTTCACAGAGAGGCAGCAAGAGAAAAAAACCCGTGCTCCCCACCCCTACCGCCACTCTTCGTACAAGAAGAGTTCCCAGTTCCTCTGTCTAGGGAGATAGGCTTTTCTTGGGGTTTTAGACATCTGTGCTATTCCCAGTGCAGTTCTATAACTGCACCTGTCCTCAGAGCAAGGCCAGGAGAGAAATGAAAGGAAAAAAGGGGAGAAAAGATCTCTCTCACAGCCTCTGGTACACACCGGTCCTCTGGCTGGAAAGAAGGTGTTTCTCCTAGAGTCTTTGTTGTTAGTGATTGCTGCAAAATTCCAGGATTCAGCTCACCCTCGGGGCACATATAGGGGGGAAAAGGAAAATAAAAATCCACAAACCTCAACCCTTATTCAAGTTTTCACTTTACTTTCCAGTCCACCTGCTCTGTGTACTCTCCAGAGTCCTCAGGTTATTGCTTTTTATTTCCGTTCAGTTTTTAGTTGTAATCAGTGATGGTGATAGGCCGTGGTCAGCTTTCTCTTTCTTGGCATATTTTGTTTATTATATGTCATATGCTAGAAATAGGTAGCATATAATTTTACTATCTGCTTTTTTCTGCCTAGAATATTTTGTATACATTTTCCCATGCCATTATACACCCTTTCATGACATCATTTTTAATGAATGTATATTCCTTCATATGAGTGTTGACACTGATTGTCTTAGTGGACATATGAAGAGATAAATCTTTTCACACATCTACGATTATTTTCTTAGGATAAATTCTTAGAGGTGGAATTGCTATACTAAAATATTTATGAGTATACCTTAACTTTAAATCAATCAATTTCACTGCCTCCAATATTTAGAGTACGTATTTCTCTATATTCTTGCTAATGCTGTGAATAGAAAAATAAGGCCAATGATCATGCAAGGTTCTCCACCTTTACAATGTCCTGTCCAGGAGTTGCCCTGCAAATATTTCATCATGTATCTTATAAATATAAGTCAGTAGCTGTCATTAACTCTCTGTTTATAAGACTCAGTGGTACTGGCACATTTAGTTTGGGCTCATTAGTTCTTGAACCAGACATGATCCTTCAAGTGCCTGGAGCATCCTAATTAAGATAGAGCTGACATGGTGGAAGTGGGCAGTAGTTTTCTATGCGCAGCAATCGTTTGCTTGTGCCTTCCATTCTCCTTGCATTAAAATTGTACCATCGCTGAGTCATGAATGATTCATTAAATCTAATTTGAAAAGCCAACATCCAAGTCCAAGGAAAGTGTATTTGCTCTTACATTACACGTCCTTTTCTTTGTATTTACACTTACACATCTTTGTTATTTTAAAAAAGACATATGAACATGAACAATACGTATAGAATGGGAAAAGAACCTCTTCTAAAATATTAAGGCCTGCGTTCAATGACAGAACAGATCACTTGTGTATCAGCCCAGGTCCTGGCAGAGAAGAGATGGCATACTCAAACTGGGTAATTTGAACAAGTTTAGTGAAGGAATAACTTACAAGGGTGGGCAGGGTGAAGAGAAGTCACAAGATACAACTCAAAACTATGGGTTACTGATAGGGGCAATGCCACTGCTAGGCCAAGAGCAGTGACCTTTGGCACTCTTCCAGCACGCGGGGCCCTTCAGGGAGTGAGTGACAAAACAAATACCCCAAGCTTCCTGTCCTTGTGCTATCCAGTTTCCTGCCAGTACTTCACATTGCTTAATCTCTACCAAAAGTCAGGGGGTAAGAAAGCCTCTTTGATGCAGAGCCAGGATCCAAAATGAATATAGGAGAAATTATTGAATTCAAAACCCCTACCACAAATTCAGAAGTCTCTGACTAATTTGCAACCAACTGTGTATGATAAAGGAACATTTCTGTTTTGCAAGATATACATTTATAGTTGAAGGTATAAAATGGTAATTCTTAATATAATTAGTAATTCTTAACAAAACATACTATCCATTTACTGGAGAATTATACACAGTCTATTGTATACCTATTAAATAGAGGCTTTATAGCATAAGAGGAGAGTGCTTAGGTTCAGGAGTCAGACTGAATTTGAACATCAGCCTTACCACCTACCAGATACTCTACTCTGAGTAAATTTCTTACCTTCTTTAGCTAAGGCCTAATTTTTTTTCATTTGTTAAATGTGAATGATAATAGTACCTGTCATGTAGAGTTGCAGTGAGAATTAAATAAGATGACATGTTAACTGCATAAAACAATGCCTGGCACATATAAAGATCTTAATAAATGTTTTGTGCTATTTTAAAATTATATTGTATTGATTATGCTACTACAATTGTCCCAGTTTTCCCCCTTTGCCTCCCTCCATCAGTACCCCCCCCCCACTCCCTCAGGCTATCTCCACACCATTGTTCATGTCCATGGGTTGTGTGTAGTTCTTTGGCTACACCACTTCCTATGCTGTACTTTACATCCCCATGGCTCTTCTGTAACTACTTATTTGTACTCCTTAATCCCTTCACCTCATCGCCCACTCCCCCACATCCCCCTCTTATCTGGCAGCCATCAAAACACTCTCCATAACCATGATTCTACCTCTGCTCTTCTTGTGTACTCAGTTTGTTTTTTACATTCATTAGTTGATAGATACGTAATATTACCATTTTATTGTTCATAGTTTTGATTTTCTTTTTCTTAAGTAAGTCCCTATAACATTTCGTATAATAATGGTTTGGTGAGGATGAACTCTACTAGTTTTTTCTTGTCTCAGAAGCTGTTTATCTGCCCTTCAATTCTAAATGATAGCTTTTCTGGGTAGAAGAATCTTGGCTGTAGGTCCCTGCTTTTCATGACTTTGAATATTTCTTGCCAATCCCTTCTAGTGTGCAAAAGTTTATTTTGAGAAATCAGCTGATAGTCTTGTGGGAACTCCCCTGTAGGTAACTAACTGCTTTTCTCTTACTACGTTTGATTCTTTCTTTATCTTTAAACTTTGGCATTTTAATTATGATGTGTCTTGGAGTGGGCCTCTTTGCATCCATCTTGTTTGGACTCCCTATGCTTCCTGGACTTGCATGTCTATTTCCTTCGCCAAATTAAGGAAGTTTTGTTTCATCGTTTTTTTCAAATAGATTTACAATTTCTTGCTCTTTCTATTCTCCTTCTGGCCCCGCTATGATGTGAATGTTGGAACGCTTGAAGTTGTCCCAGAAGCTGCTTACACTATCCTTGTTTTTTTGGATCCTCTTTTCTTCTTGTTCTGATTGGTTGTTTTTTGCTTCCTTATGATCCAAATCATTGATTTGATTCTCAGCTTCATCCACTCTACTGTTGTTTCCCTGGAAATTGTCCTTTATTTCAGTTAGTGTATTCTTCATTTCTGACTGGGTCTTTTTTATGCTGCTGAGGTCCTCACTAAGTTCATTGAGCATCCTTATAACCAGTGTTTTGAACTCTGCATCTGATAGATTGCTTATCTCCATTTTGTTTCATTCTTTTTCTGGATATTTGACCTGTTCTTTCATTTGGGCCATGTTTCTTTGTCTCCTCATTTTGGCTCCCTCCCTGTGTTTGTTTCTGTGTATTAGGTCAAGCTGTCATGATTCTCTGTCTTGGTAGCATGGCCTAATGTAGGCCCAGCACTAGCAGCGGCCAGCCTAGATTCACAGCCTGGCTTTGCCTGGGAGTCTCCAAGCCCAGCACAAGTAGCAGCCATCTCAGATTGCTTTATAGCTCATTCAGGGTGGGCCCAGAGAGAACACAAGTGAGGGCTGACCTTGGCCTGCACCATCCAGGAAACCCCAGGGCCAGCAGACCCAGTGGACAGCTACAGACCATGTCGGTCTGTATCACTCTCCCCCTGCACAGCTGATCCTCCACAGAGGGCTGAGGTTGGTGGTCTGTGGTCACAGCCAGTCCTTGCAGCTGACTGGCCTGGGTAAATCCCTCCCATTGATCTGCCAACAGCAAGCAAATCTCAACTGCAAGAGGAGGGTGTACTTAGCCCACACAAAGGGCACAACTTCAATGTACCCAGCTTGGATGATAGGGGAGGCTGTGCCACAGGACCCTACAGGACACCTAAATGTTTTCTATCAATGCTATAATTGTTACACACTTACTTGAGACCAGAAACAAGAACCATGATTTGAGAGGACTGTAGTCATTTTAGGATGAAGCTAATTGTTTAACCAAGTATAGGGCTCAGAAAAGGTATAGAGCTCAGCAGCTAAGTGCACAGGCTCTGGAGTAAGATCTTGGACAAGCTATGTATCTGCTTTGAGACACACACACACACACACGTGTGTGCGTGCACTTTTTTCCTGATTAAAGGTACACAGAACTAATCTGGCTAAATATTTTCTAGTAGAAATAGTACTTTAGTGAGTGCATAAGAATTATTTGTAATTAGCACCTGAAAATACTAATCTGAGCATTGTGGGCTTCTGCTGCTTCTGTTTTAGTTTATATGAATATATATAAATTGATATACCTAAACTGGCTAAATTAGCTTTAATAAACCATTAATATGCTTTTATCACTCATCAGTTTCAAAGGTAAATTCCAGTCTTATGTAAGCCTCATCCACTCGGACTGCACCCTCTTTGATCTTAAATTGTGATTTCACATGGCATAAAATAAAAGAAGGAATTTGTGTTATTATCAGTGTAAATAAGACTTAACCTCGATACCTCACAAGGTTGATTCCCTTGGACTAAGTTTTTATCTATGTGTGCCCTACCATAGTGCCCTACTGGTATGGATAGTTCATAGATAACTGTATGACAATAATTGGTAAGCAGTTTTCCTAATGACTTCTTTATCTTCAAAAATAAAAATAAAAAAGAAAATATCTTTCAATCTAGACATATATCTCTATCAAATATAAATTTGAAGTCAGCAGGAGTGTATCGCAGATACTGTATATAATTGTAATTGCTTTATTTCTACTTCACATTTTTAGTGAAGGTCAACCTAACATTATAACTTAAAATGATTTTTTTTCTAATACATTTAGTGTTTCTATATGTTAATATGAGTTAAACTCATACCTTCACTGTAATAAACCTAATCTGAACCAATTTCTATTTGCCATAGAAAGCCGTTATGATGTGACCTAATTTGATATTTTAAAAATTGCCGTTGGTGACCTTAGGCACAAACAGGAAAGGGAGTAGCACTGTACCAGAAGATCTAAAGTGTAAATAGAATGCTTGTCAGATGTGCCTGTTAGATGTAACTTCCCTGTTTTTTTTCTTTTGTTTTTGTTTTTTCCTGAAATGGACCTTGCTCTGTTATTTTGCAGTGGGAGAACTTCCCAGTTTTTATGCCTTCCTCATTTTCTCACTTTTTAGAAGTATAGATTCCACGTTCCAACATCATATCCTCAGTTTCCATATCCCTTTTTGCCTTCAATCTTATTCTCCTAAGAAATCTGCAATCCTGATTCAGCCTAATTACCTGCCTGCTCACATCTGCAACTGAGCGGCGGAGTACTAGTAAAGAAGATCACAGAAGCATGCCGTTGGGTCTCGCTCAGTATGATGACCACGGACATCAAGTGGGACCTCGGCACTGCTGACAATGTACTGCATTTCCCTAGTCGACTGAACCCCCTATTTTCAGAGTTCCTCCTTTGCCCATGTCCCCCTGTCCTCCAATCTTGGTCAGGACTTCACTGATCCTCTCAGTGTTCGCTCAGAGAATAACCTTCCATTGGCGAAAAAGCATAATAAACTTGCTGCTTGTTTTAGTATGGACAGACCTGGAGAACATTATGCTGAGTGAAATAAGCCCATCAGAGAAAGACAAATCCCATATGATTCCACTCATATGTGGCATCTAATGAACAAGCTGAACTAATAAGGAAAATGGGGACAGACTCATAGGAGAAGAGCTGGATGACAGCTAGTGGCAGGGGGCGAGGGGAAGTTAGGGGTGGAGAGATTGATCAAAAAGGAAAAAGGGCTCAAGTACATGGGCAACAGTGTGGTGATTGCTGGGGGGACGAGAGGGTAGGGAACTAAATGATAATGGAAAAAAATACAATAAAGATTAAAAAACAACAACAAAAGCAATCACAAAAGACTTCTACATTTTCCCATCATCATCAAATCTACCAATCTACTTTCAACTGAAACTGATCTCTGTGCCTCTTCCTGTTATGACAGATGAACAGTCTGTTCTTCTAAGGACACCTCTTCTGTGTGTACACCCCACAACCCCTAGCCTTCTTGAGCATTCCCTCCCTGAGATCATCTCCTCTTCCTCCTGCATTGTTTCGTTTTCTGTTTCGATTGCTTCATTTCCATATGTCTGCAAACATACTATGCTTTATCTTGTCATAAACAAAACAAACTGAAATTCATCTTGGACTTGAGTTTTTTAGTGCCACTCTATTTTTTAAATCTATTTTCAGCAAAGCTCCTTGAAAGAACTGTCTGCACGTCCAGTTTGCACTTCCTCTCCTGCCATCCTCTCTTTAGCCCACTCTGCTGAAAGAGCTATAATTAAGGTCATCAGTCAACCCTACATTGACAGATATAAGGGCCAATTTCAAGTCTTTATTTAACTCAAACTCTCAGGAATATTTGATCCAGTTAGTTACCTTCTGCTTTTTGAAACACTTTCTTAAGCTTGGCTTCTGTGAAAACTTGGCTCTTCTGACTTTCCTCCTACTTTGCTGGCTGTTTCTTAGCTTCTCTGTCTGGTGTCTCTTCCTCTTCCTAACCTCTCAATGTCAAATGTCCCCAACTCAGTCCTAGGTCCTCTTTTATGGTCTGCACTCACTCGTGTGGGGATCTCACCTAGCATCATGACTTTAAGTACATTCTATGTGATGATGGTCCCTTAGGTTTGTATCTGGAGCCCGATCTCCCCTGATTTCCATATCCCTATATCCAGCCGCCCATTTTATGGGTTCAATATAGGGAAATGCTTAGAGGGATAATATATGTTTCAAAGTAGGTTCAAAATCAATATTCTTGGTTTCACCTCCCAAACTTGCTTCTACCACACTGTTTTCTATTGCGGTAAATACCACGGTTATCCAGGACTGTGGTGTAGTGCAAATCCACAGTGCATTGTTCTGATGGGTCAGTTGAATTTTAATTTGAACCTTCTATGTATTTTTTCCAATAGGCATCTCGTTTGTTTCAAATAGCCTTAATAATGCAAACAATTTGGCAACTCTTTCTAACTCTTGAGATTTTTAACCTCTCTGAGGAACTGCTATATTAATTATGTGATGAAAATGATCAACTAATATCCCTTTGTTTGAGAAATTGCTAAAGATCAGAGAATAGCCTTCATAATGGTCAAAGAACATATGGCAAAAAAGAAAAGAAAAAAATGGTTTTAGCCAGTTTCATGTCTTGGAGAAATTTCAGCAAAGGCTTTTTGATTTTTTAAAAATTTGTTTTTACCTAGCATTTAGCAGACTAACCATACATTATATTTTAATTCTACCAAAGATGGTCATGTTTGGATTTGACTAACAAGTGGCAAATGTTTGTGTAGAAAATCCGAAAGAATTGCATCCCAAACCTCCTAGAACTAATAAGTGGTTATAGCAAGGCTGCAGTATATACAGCCACTTTCCTATATACCAGCCATGAGCAAATGGAATTTGAAATTAAAAACACAATACAATTTACATTAGGACCTCTCCCAGATGAAATACTTAGATATAAATCTAACAAAATATGTACAGTGTGTGTGTGTGTGTGTGTGTGTGTGTATAAAACTATACAACCCTGATAAACAAAAATAAAGAACCAATAGGTGGAGAGAGATATTCCATGCTTGTGGACAGAAAGACTCAATATTATCAAAATGTCAGTTCTTTCCAACTTGATCTATAGATTCAATGCAATCCCAATAAAAATTCCAGCAAGTTATTTTGTGGATAGTAAAACACCACTTCTAAAGTTTATTTGAAGTGGAAAAAAAATTACCCACAGAATTGCCAGTACAGCACTGAAAGAGAAGAACAAAGTTGGATGATTGACATGCCCAAATTTTAAACTTAACTATAAAGCTACAGAAATGAACAGTGTGGTATTGGTGAATGAGTAGAAAAATAGATCAGTGGAAAAAGAATAGAGCCGAGAAATAAACCCAAATACATACAGACAACTTATCTTTAACAAGGAACAAAGGCAATTCAATTGAACAAAGATCATTTTCTCAGCGAATGATACCAGAAAAACTGGACATCCACATGCAGAAAAGTAAATCTAGACATAGATTTTATACTCTTCATAAAAATTAACTCAAAATGTATCACAGACTGAAATATAAAATGCAAAACTATAAAACCTCTGTAAGATAATATCAGAGAAAGCATAGATGACCTTCAATCTGGCAGTGACTTTTTAGATACAACACCAAAAGTATGACCCATGAAAGAAATAACTGATTAGCTGACTTTATTAACATAAAAAATTATGCTTTATGAAAGACAATGTCAAGACAATGAGAAAACTAAGCACATACTGGAAGAAAATATTTGCAGAAGACATACTGATTAAGGATTCTTATCCAAAATATACAGAGAACTCTTAAAACTCAACAATAAAAAAGAAAGCTGATTAAAAATTGGCCAAAAACCTTACCAAAGAAATTTTTCAGTGGCAAGTAAGCATATTAAAAGATATTCCACATAATATGTTATCAGGAAAATGCAAATCAAAACAACAAAACGCCACTATACATCCATTAAAGTGGCCAAAATCCAAAACAAACACTGACAGCAAATGCTGGCAAGGATGAGAAGCAACAGGAACTCGCATTCATTTCCGGAAATGGCTCAGCTACTTTGAAAGACAGTTCGGCTATTTCTTTAAAAATTAAATACACTCTTCTCATACAATCTAACAATTTATGCTCCTTGGTATTTACCCAAAGGCAGTGCAAAGGTATATCCACAGCAAAACCAGCACACAGATATTTATAGAAGCAATGGAATGTTATTCAGCATGGAAAAGAAATGAGCTATCAAGCTATGAAAAGGCATGGAGAAATCTCAGATGCATGTTGCTAAGTTAAACAAGTCAATCTGAAAAGGCTACATATTGTACAAATCCAACTACCAGACATTCTAAAAGAGGAAAAATCTCTGGAGACAGTGGTTGCCCCTGGTTGCAGGTAGGGGGAGGGATGAGCGAATAGAAAATAGATGATTTTGGGGTCAATTAAAGTACTCTATATGATACTTAAATAATGGATACATGTTAATACATCTATAAATCTATAAAACGTATATCACCAAGAGTGAACCCTAAGGTGAACTACGAACTTCAGGTGACATGTCCATGTAAGTTCATCAGTTGTAACAAACGGACCTCTCTGAGGGGGGATGTTGATAATGGGGGAGGCTGTCCTGTGGGCCAGGGGGTTATATGGGAAGTCTCCACAACATCCCCTCAATTTTGTTTTGAACATAAAGGCGCTCTAAAAAAAAAAAAGAAATCTTATTAGAAGAAAAAGGGATAAACATCAAAGAACTGAGAGTACATTATTAGCTCTTTTTCTGTGCTGCTGTTACTACAGCTATAGTCACTCTCTGCATAACGCAGGCTGGCTATGCCCTATTCCAGAGAGTACTTCATAGTCCAAATGAGAGAGAGGCTTTTCAAAAGTCAGCCATGAAAAGAAACGATAAACACAAAAGAGTGCGACTGATGTGTGTCTAAGGGATTGAAGGCGCTTACGCCACCGGCGTTCGGCTTTCCTGGTGCCACTGCTTTCCACGTTAGCCGCTCCATGTTCTGCCTTCAGCCTGGAGGTGGCTGCCATTCCGAATTTTGTGTTTATCATTCTCTTTTAAAAAAATAGTATGTACTCCTAAACAATGTGTTGTGTTGGTTAGTTTAGTTTGATTAGGGCCTTCATAAAATGGTATCATTACGAGGCTTTCTTTATCCAAACAGAAATGGCATGCTTAAATAGGGTGAACTTGACAGCACAATGAGCCATTGTGATATTGTTTACATGCCGGCGTTCCTTATTGCCTTCAGTGCTGTGTAATTTGGTCTTGCAACTGATTAGCCAATTAGGAGTTGGAGGGGCGATATGTAAATGTTACTGTCTAACTGACAGAATGATTTATTAGAAGTGTATCTCTGTGGAATCTCACCTGCTTTGTTGTTCGGGAGGCCCAGTGCCAAACCAAAACATGTGTGTCAATGGCAGACCCGTGGCCAGCTTTGTAAGAAAATTCAGCCAAACTTGAATTCCATTCAAGTATAATTTTGGGTTAGTTAGCCAGTGGGATTGTACTGATTTAAAAATATATTTACCTTTTCTATAGCTTCGATCAGCGTTGTTGAAACTTTCAACACACATGGCTATAACCCAAGGGCCCTGATGCCATCCGCTGACTACATTAGCTTAGTTTTTGCCATTGCTTGTGCTAGTACTTTCTGTTCTTCCAATGCCAGCTGCCAAGTGAGTTCTCTGAACTGCAGGATTCATATGAAGACGTCTTTCCTTTGCTCTTCACATGTGGATCATTGACCCAGGTTGTTTACTTTAATCTCAGAGATGGTTAGAATTTGGTTTTCTTTTAAATATTCTTTTGATTTTAGTACTTTGTCTCAATGTAATTTGGATAGAAAGTGTTATAAATTATTTTTATCAAGAAAGCAGAAAAAAGCAAAACTGACATTTGGCCATAACTTTAATCTACAAATGAAAAAAAAGCATTGATTTACTTTAGGAAATGATAGAAATCAATATTATGAAAACTGTTAGTTAAAGCCTTCTAATTGGAAAAGTGCTCACTTAAATACTCTGCCCTGTTTTCAGTCCCTTTGTTTTGAAAGGCAGGTAGAAGTACATACCCCATAACAATTTCATAAGATGCTAATGGAGAATACAGTAACATGGTCATACTTAAAGTTTATTGCCTTAAATAATTAATTATGCTTATTGTTATAAAAGTTAGAATTTCATTTCATATCTTTTTTTGTATGCATAGCTGAGGCTTTTATATTTCTTACAACTCTTTTTACTCCAACTGATGGTGAACTGCTCTAAATGGTAGGCATAAGTAAGTTTGTAAAAGTGAAATGCCAGGTTGTTGGCTTTTATCCTTCAAGTTTCAATTTTAGGGGAAAAGGTGAGAAAATATGATGGTGAGATAGCACATGGAGAGGCCTCTGGGAGACCACTGAGCCCAATGCTCAAAAAAATCCTGGCAAGCACATTCCATCAATTAAAGTACAAGAAACCTGCGAGGGTGGTGCCTATCAATTATTCACAACACTGTATGAATTACTCTAATTAGGCAGTCACATCGTTTGCCTTCTACCACCCTAGCTTAATTTCTGGGGAATTATTGGTTAGAGGAAAGAGGAGCAAGTTGGAAGGGCTGGGGAGAGAAAGGTCATGCTTGAGAGCGTGAACACCTTCTAGAATGGAGCTTGAAGCAGGTGGAGGTTGGCAGAGGCTAGAGGGCAGCATGGGGGTGAGGCTCTGAACACCGGAGAGGTCGAGCCCAGAATTGCTTGTCTGACGTGACCACCACAGAAACCATCAACTGTGACTCCTGACTCAACGTCTGAGCAACTGTTTTCAGGCTGAAGAATGACCTAAAACATCCAGGAGATGTGAAATGGAAATGTCATTATTTTAGGACTCTTCAGATATTTTTCAAGACCACAGACAGTCAATATTAATTTTGTTCGGTACTGCATTCATTTTAACATTCTAAACTCTGCATGTAAAAGTGTCCTAGATAAATTAATAGTGGCTGATATTAATTTTAATCACCATTTTACACCTTTACTTTTTGTTTACTTAACAGATATTTGACTTAATAAAATAAAAAAGTTAGTTATGAGCAGAGACAGATATAGACATGCCAAAGTAGTCATTTAGTTTTTCATCAAAGCTAAAACCAAAAACAACAACAACAACAAAAAAACTGTATATGTTGGATTAACACTTTATTTTTTATATTATTCCTAAACCCTGAAGATTTGTGTACACATTAAGCACAAGTACCTAGCGTACATATATGTCTTGGGCCATTAGCAGTGAATCTGCTTTTTCAGAAAGTGTTATTGAATTATACATTTAAAAGGTAATGAAAAAATATTCATTTTTTTAAGTTAGCTGACTTATTTACTCAACAGACAATTTCTGAGTACTTACTGTGTGCTACTCTGTGTACTTACATGGTAATACAATGACAAGCAAAGCACTCTTCAAGGTATCCTTTATTGTGTTGACAGGGTAGATGTGATAAATACAGGAGTTTTCTAAAGTGAGCTACTGTTACAGATCTTGTATCACAGAAATGTACACTTGAAACCTAAATGATCCTATTAACCGATGTCAATCAACCTAATACATTTAATTTTTTTAAAATAAATAAATAATTTTAAAATGTTTAGAAAGGTAATACAAAGTGAGCCACTGAACATCCTTCTTCCCAATACTTTCCAACCCAAAATTGTTCACTCAAGGAGATTTACTAAGACCTGAGAAGGAATCATTACCCAGGATTCTTCTCGGTAACCAAGTGAAAAGTACTTGCCCCATCAGACCATTTTGCCTTCATTTTCGTCCCCTAAATGGATGGACTTTGACATCCATTGTTGGCAGTGTTGTTGCTGCTGCTTCTGGTGGTGATGACGGTGGTGGGAATGATGGAAAGAGATTTCCAAATGTGTTTTAACAAACCCCTGGGGTGCTCCCCTGAAGCCCTGTGATTAGCAGAAGTGGAGGTAAGAGTTGGTCCCTGCTGGTTTTGGAGAACCCTCTGCATTGCCTTTCTAGTGCTTCCTTAACACTCTTTTTAGTTTAAGAGTCTTAAAACTAATCATTCCATGGAAACAGACAAGAGACTAAAATTAAAAATACTAATGTTGAAAAGTGACAGTGTTTACAGCCCTTCTATATAAAGACCTTTGCCTTGAATTATTCTAACCCTTTCCTAGTAGTAAATAGAGGACTCTAGGCTCTTAATTCTGAAGGTGGGATTTCCTTCTGATCGTGTTTTCATGGCGGGATTCTTTTCTCCACGAGGGCCCCTCTTTCCAACCTGACCATGCCATCTGTGTGGAAGGATAGTGGTCCTTCGTCTCAACTGGCTACTTTATAAAGTCCTCTGTGTGTATGACGTTTGATTTGTAAAGACCTCTTAGCCTTTCCCAGATGTGAGCTCTTCTGTTGTTGTTTTGTGTTTCAGTGTTGGCTCAGAGAAATTGTAGAAGCAATAGAATGTCTTCAGTGTGTCCCAGAGCTGTAGATAGTAGGCCTGGAACTAAATGCTGGAAGTAGGGACTTATATCCTGGGCAGAAGATGTTGTATTGGCAATTTAGCTCAGCTAAGCCAGGATTGTCACTGGGCCTGTCAGCTCATTGCCACATTCTACATTGTCACAAAATTTTGTTTAGAATAATAGCAGCATGGCGCAGACCAATGGGACCATAGCAGAACACTGAGGGTATCATCAAGTGAAGGTAACGTAGTGGTTAATGAAGGTCCCAGGCCAAGAAAGGCAGGTGAGCCAAAGGGATTCTACCAAAGCGAGGACATACAAGACCTCAGTAAGAGTGGGAGGTACTGGGGCAACATTTGAGGGAAAGAGGCAGAGCCCTGATGGCTTTCCAGGGGGATGGCGGGGAGTGGTGAATAATCTCCAAGATGGGGCTGCAGACGAACCCACAGGGATGTGCAGATAGAGGATAGATCTTCAGAGAAGAAAAATCAAGAAGTTCAGCAATGTGTTGTGTATTGTAATTTTAATATAACATCCTTAAGTCTAAAATATTTGCCTAAAAGTATGATAGCTGGAATGCTTCCTCAAATTGACTATAAACATTACGATGTGTAGGTTTTACTGAGAAAAACGTGTCAAGCGATATCAATGTTTTTCCCACAGCTCCAGAAAAAGTGTCCACAAGTACAATTCAAACCTTGAATTGGCAATACAAGTTAAATGGATCATTTTCCATATCACAGAAGTTCTCTAATTTTTGTTTTGTTTTGTTTTTAAACTTGGTAGCCTGGTTCTGACCTAGGCCTTGGCACTGGAAGCCAAGTAGAAGGCTGGGACTTTGACACAGCTCTTTGGCCACTCAGGTGCAGTAGCTCCCATTCGTTAAGACTGTAGCTGTCCCAGCAGCCAGTGGGGCAGATGACAGAAACAGGGGGGCTGACTCTGGAAAACAGGTGGTAGGAGTGGATGTCATTAAGGAAATGGTGGCTTTTCTACAAGGATTCCCCAAAGACTGGTGAAAGATTACAGTGAGGTTGAATGCCTTTCATTCTGTGTTGCTATAGATTGAGCTATATCCCCCCTAAATTCTTATGTCAAAATCCTAAACCCTGATATAAAAGAATGTAACCTTGTTTAGAAATAAGGTTGTTGCAGATGTAATTAGTTAAGATGTGATCATAATGGCACAGAGTGGCCCCCATAATCCAACGAGACTGGTGTCCTTATTAAAAGGGACAATTTGGCACAGACACACACAGGGAGAACGCATGTAAAGATGAAGGCAGAGACTGGGGTGATGTTTCTACAAGCCAAGGAATGCCAACGATTGCCAGCAACCCCCAGACACCGGGGAAGAGGCCTGGCACAGATTTCTCCTCACAGCCCTCGGAAGGAGGAACCAGTGTGCCAACACCTTGATCTCAGGCTTCTAGCCTCCAGAACCATGGCATCTCACTGTATGTCTCTGCTGTTTAAGCCCTTTGGGGCGTGGTGCTAGAAAATGGGTACATGTGCTACCTGTGTCTCCTGTCTGTCTCCTCCAAGTCGCTCTGCATTCATTGAAGTCAGGGACTACATCCTGGTCATTTCTGAATCCTCAAAACTTAGCACACTGTCCAGAACACTTCAAGGAGCTCCCCCAAATATTTATTGAATAAGTAAGTAAATGTGCCAGTCTCTAGCAATAAACATTCAGATATCTCTCAATTAGGAAAGCATGTATTCTATTTTCCCAATTCTCACACTTATTCCAGTTTAGTAATTTTGACCCCGGATTCGGTTCAGGGTGGCTTCCCTTGCTTCCTTCTCCTCAGATTCTACCACTGCACTTCATTCAGATACTTCTGTACTTAAAAATGTAAATATAACGACTTTCATAGTATCTGTAGAGATGTGAAGTTTTTATACCACAGTTCAAGGAAAACCATCATTTACAATAGAATTTTATAGGTTGTATTAAACACTTGGTTAAGATTTTCTTTAGGGGGGAAAAGTAATTTTTTTAAATTGATGGACAAAGTCAATGATTCATTTTAAAATAAAGATAGCTACTCATTGTACAGATGTGTCTTGAATAAACAGAGAATGTAAGTGGACAACTTATTTACACCAAGCAAAGGGATAGCTTTTCCAAAATATTCCCATAGATGCAGACATCTATCATCTAGAGGGTAGAAAACAGCAATACAAAATTCTGTGCACGTGTAAGTGAACTGAGATATTTTTGAATTGTAAGTGAAAATGTAGTTCCTTTACTAGAAAACTTCCTCCAAAAGTGCCAGCAGCAAAAATATGCCAACCGGCCATGTGTGGAAACCTCATCATCACTTACTTTAATTTTAGCCTTTGTACCAAGTGGGTAGAAAGCAGAGGGGAGGAGCCTTTGCGGAGACAATGGAGATGATGAGTTGACTTAGGACAAGGGAAGAGGGCAAGAATTCATCTTCTGTAATCGTTCTTGGGACCCCCAAGTTAGAAGGCTTCCCTCAAAGTTGAAGATCGGCTAAAATAATTTTATACCATCATAAACATGGAAACAATTTTAACTTCATATCTTTTATGTGTTTCAGTTCCTGTGGCTTTTCATGTGTGTTTGGTTGTGTTTCTTCTAAAAGAGGAAAATAAAAACAAACACTTCCATTAAATTCCCAATCCAGTTAAACATATGATGGACAGCATGGTTTTACAAAAAAAAAAAAAAAAAGCTTCCCTCAGAAAACCCATTTGCTTGCATTACTATTGTTTTAACTGGAGTTATCTGTTTTGCTTAAATGTTTAGACTTGTCAGAATGGCTGCACAGAAGTTTTTCTGCTGAATTACATCTCTCAATTTACAGCTAAGGAAGAATTGTTTTCACAGTACAGGGAAGACTGAACCCTATATGGTCAGAGGTCTACACTGGCTTTTCTTCACTGTGTTTACTGCCTAAGATTACTAGAATGGGAGTGTGAATTAGAGGCAGGCAACTAGACTGAAATCTACTTTAAAAACATTCCAGATTTACTCTACTAAAAATGGTAACATAAAAATTTTGTTTAAGATGTCCTACTTGCTACATAGCATTTAAGAAAAATTTACTCAATTTAAGATAGTATCTTGAGACACCTAAGATCAAGCGAAAAGACTTGGAAGGAAAACATCTTCTGACCGCAATGGTCAAACATTATTGCTCTATTTGTTAGAGCAATAAGTGAAATAGAACACCTTGCTTTTTCTTTTCCCCAACCTAACTTACCTCTGCTTCTAGGAATAAAAAGAAAAAAAGAAAAAAGGAGAATGGCAGTTTGAAGCTCAGAGAATTCTTACTTAACAACTTGCGCTGGGTGGGGCCCAGAATCTGACTCTTGTGTATAAAACTACACTTTTAACTGCATGGGAGGATATTAGCATGTGCCTTTGTCAGTTTCTGACAGACACACATATGTGGTATACACATGGATCATTTAGCTTTCTAAGATATTTACTCTCAGAAATGCCTTTCAACTCTGGACTATAGCTGTGTAATATCATGATTCCGTACACTTGACTCCATCTTGCTGTGTCCCATTTATTTATAAATATATTTATTTACTCACTTATTCATTTATTTACTATCTAAGCATGAGACATACTGAGAAATGCACAAATCGTACATGATAAAAGCTCAAAATTTTTACAAAGAGAACTTACCTGTGTAACCACCACCCAAATCAAGATGTCAAACACCAGCATGCCAGAAGACACCGTCTGTCCCCTGCACTAGATCACTACTTCAGAGATCCCCTTCAGAGATCACCACTATCATGACTTCTGTTACCATAGACTAATGCTGTCCATTCTTGACTTCTGTAGAAATGGAATCATGCATGTACTCTTTGCCTCTCTAGCTTCTTTGCTCATCATTGTATCTGTGAGGTTCATACAGGTGGTTGCATGTAGCAGTACTTTGTTCTTTTTCATTGCTATGTAGAATTCCATATTGTGCATTTTAAACTTCACTTTCCATCTTATTGCTCAGGCATTTTTCAGTTGTTTACAGTTTGAAGCTATTGAGAATAATGTATGGTGCACGTGTATATGCATATCTGCCAAGGAGTAGAATTACTGGTTAATAAGGTAAATATATATGTTCAGCTTAGTAGATACTGCCCAAGAGATTTCCAGAGTGGCTTAAAAATTCATATTCCTGCCAGCAGGGTTTGTTCCAGTTATTTGGGATCTTCACCCATGTTTTAAAGTGTCAACGTTTTTTCAGATTTACTTATTCTATTATTTTTATTTAGCTAATCTGGGGGGCATGAAATAATACATGTGATTTCCGTTTGTATTTCTCTGATCACTAATGAAGTTAAAAAATGTGTTTGCTTATTGGCCATTTGAGTAGCCTCTTTTATGAAGTGCCTGTTAAAGTCCTTTTCCATTTTTAAAACTTGGGTGATCTGTTTTTTACGTTCTGATTTGTGGGAGGCTTTAAAAAATGCAAGTGCTTTTCCAGGTTTATATATATATTACAAGTACATTTTCTTTCTTCATGACTTATCTTCATTCTTTATGGTACCTTTTGATCAACTGAAGTTCTTACTTTCAGCAAAACTCAATTTATTAATTTGTTTCATTACTGTACATGCTTTCTTTTGCCCCTTTAAGGGACATTTACCTAATCCAAGATCATAGAGATATTCTCCTATACTGTATTCTAGAAGTTTTGTCACCTTACATTTCACATTTATGATCCATTTGGTGGTGATTTTTGTGTGTGGTGTGAAGTACGAGTCAAAAGTTTTTTTTCTCTTTAGCCCAAAGAATGGCAGTGGCAGCTTTGCTGTAAATCAGGTGACTTTGCATGTGTGGGTCTGGACTCTGTTCTGCTCTGCTGGTCTGTTTGTCCTTGACCGATGTCACCCTCTTCTAACTACTACAACTATAAATTATGTCTGATATCTGCTTGTACGAGTCCTTCAACTTTATTCTTCAAGATTGTTTTTACTCCTCTTGGCCTCTGCATTTCTATTTAATTTTAGAATCAGCTTGCCAAATTTTAACCCTCCAAATTTAGGTTGTTAATTAAAATAACCTTGAACTATAGTCAATTTAGGGAGAGTTCACATTTAGCAATATTGTACCTTCCAGGGACATAGTATGCTTCTCTAGTCCTTTAGGGCTTCTTTAATGTTATCTCAGTAAAGTTTTGTGGTTTTCCCTGCTATGGTCTTGCACATCTTCCATTAGCTTTATTCCTAGTATGTGCCCTTTTTTTTTTTTAGTAGAGGGCAGTTCTAGTTGTAAACAGAAGCAAAATCTTCCTTTAGGCTCACACCCTTAAACAAAATATTACAGAGAAACTCTTTTAAAACTAAAGAGAGGAAGTGCCCTTGCGCCTTGAGGAGGAGGTGTGGGATTTTTTTCCGTTGGTTTGAGGTAGGCGACATGCAGTAGGCCTTGTCCAGATGGAATCTTTGAAATATCATTCACAGCAGCAGATGTGTGTGGGAAGAATGACAGAATATGTTGAGAAGCAGACTGACTTACTGCCTTGGGTAATTTCATAGTTGAATGAAGAAACTAATGTGTATTTGAAGTATCTGAAGCACAGCCATTGATTGGAAACAAATGACCATTTTAAACAAATAGATTATATCCTGGATCTACCTTCTTAAATCTGTGGACTTAACTTCACCAATTGCCAGATATTAAAGTTTTAAAATTAATGATCACAAGCATTAATTTAACTCATTGTTAAAGTGACTGAGTAGGGGATACATTTGTTGGATTTATCATTAAGCGTATTTCCCATTAAATAAAAAAAAATTCGAAATTTAATAAATCATGTATGAGCCAGTGAGAGCACTCTGTTTCAGAGTTGAAGTCTCTTGGAATTCTATCCGATCACTACTTTGTTTTTCTTCTCTTTCGCAGTCATGCTTTGGGGAAGAACATTGCTTGCTCACTGGCTTCGGTGTCTCAACTGCAATTCGCTTCTCACCCTGGCTTTTGACTCCTAAAGTCCCTCGAAACTGCTCTTATCATAAGACACAAGGCCTCCTCCTTGTCAGATCCAGTGAAAGCGCTTCAACTTCTTTCAGCATTTGAGGCTATTGAAATAACCCTTCTCCATGGAACTGTTCTTTCAGGGCTTCCCTGATGACCGTCGTCCTCTCCTGGTCCTCCACCCACCTCTTAGACACTCTTTCCCAGGCCTCTTTTCAGGCTTTCTTTATTCCATAAAGGTTGGTACTGCCCTTCACCAGTTCAGACTCATCGTTTTCTTATTGGAAACTTCCATTCTGGTGGAACTGGTTTACTCCTGCGGGTTCTTTGACAAAGCAGTATTCTGATGTTTTAGGAAGATGTTTTCCTACCCTACAAACACATATGTCCAACTACCTGATGGACTTCTCCGTTTAAGTGCCCCAAAGACACCTTAAATTTCATATGTCAATAAAGGAAATTTATAAACGCGCTCTGCATCTTGGTCAACGGCACCCTTTCCAGTAGTCTGGGAGCATGGAAGTGGTTATTGATCCTTCTTTCTCCTCGTTCCTTCCATATCCACTGATGGTTAGTTAGTCTTCCTCCTTCGTATCCTTAATATGGCTCCAGTCTTGGTCCTCCTCTCTATGTCCACTGCCTTTTCTCTGTTCCCACTTATTCTCACATGTGGCCCTTCTTGAACAGCCTCCTCACTGGCCCCTCTGCCTTCGGTGTTGTCACGCCCTAATCCATTATCTGTTCTCACAGTGATCTTTCCCAATGCCCTACTTCTCTGTTTAAAACTTTATAATGGTTTCATTTTTCCCTTTAGCACTTCTCCTTTTGCTTTAAACTCTTTAGCATGGTTTTCTACCCCTACTCACACTCGAGCCTCTCTCCGCTTCTTCAGCCTTGTCTCTTAACAGTGCCCCTTCTCTACCTGATGCCACTGGTCTCCTGAACTTCTTACAGCTCCTCCGACCACTCTGCCTTCCCTTTAAAAGTGCTGCTGCCTTTTTCCAGAACAAGCACACTGCCCCCCTGATCTGTCACCCTCCTTCTAAGGACTGCCTCTTACTCATTCTCCAGAACTCAACCTAGTTAGAACCCACTCTAGGAAAGACCTTTTCCCATTCTTCCCCACCAGTCTAGAATATATGATTTTGCAATGTACGTGTTTGTTTATTTCGATCACCCGAATCTGAACTTCTTGAAGGCAAGGAGCCTTTCATGTTTGTATCCCCCCTCGGTGTCTGTGTTTGTGAATGGGCACCGCGCTAGGCTCTGGGAGGCACAGGCGAGTGAGACTTCATCTCTGCCCGCAGGGCTCTCACAGTGTAGAAGGTGATACAGAAACATCAACAGATAATTACCGTGTAATTTGTTAAGTGCCACATTACAGGTATTTACAAAACATGAAAGAAGGAGCACCTGATTCTGGGTCTGAGAGACTTTTGTTTAACTGTACACAAGGGATCTCTAGAGAAATGATGTGTGGAGAGATAATCTTCTGAGTAAAGATCATCAAGGAAAATTCCTGGCAACGCTGTCTGTTTTCACCAGTTACTCTCCAGAGATCATTCCGTCAGATCTCTAGATGCAGAGAACTGTATGGGAGCTAAAATATTTACAAAGGAACATGCAAATAAACATTATGCAGCTTGGCTGGAGAGAGAGATGCACTGAGATGTTTTTGGTTGGAGAGATATATATGCATTAGGCTTAGTTGAAACTTGAAAGAAGCAGCAACTTATTTTGTGCACTTAGGAGCTCTCTGACAAAAATTCTAACCCTGCTTGAGATAAAAGTTCACCCTGACTTTGTCTGTAAATGTTTGTTTTTATGGTGAATAAGGACCTAAAGCCTTGAAAGGTTCATTATATCTTTTTCAGATATAATGTTAAATCTCAGAAAACAGTCCAGCGAAACAGGATCTTTATATTTTGGTTCCCTCCAGCCACATTCCAGGAGAGGAATCCAAGGGAGGGACCTAGGCCAGAGATGAACGTGCAGGAGTCATTTCAATGGAGCTGGTATGCAAAGTCAAGCCTCCTTACCTCCCAGGTAGTGCTTGCAGCTAGAAGAGGGAAGAGGCTGGATCACAGAGTCCTGGGGTACACCAGAGGCTAGAGATCGAGAAGGTAAGGGAGGCCCAGCTGAGAGAGGGTAATGTCCAATGGGAAAGAGAAAAGGACCAACTTGCAGAACAACCTACATGGAAGCACACTATATGTCCTATAAGCTGCCGTAGAGAAGATCATTATAAGCATTATGTACTTTTGGAAAAAGGCAGCACATCATGATTTGTGCTGCAAATTTTGATTGGGGTTTATTTCATGAATTGCCTTTAACCTATTCACTGTGGTCACCACCAAAAATATTTCTCCTTGATGTGTGGCATTGAATTGTCTCTCTCAGGAGAGGTTTCTAGGTGAATTACTGTTTTTAGAAGAAAAGTGTATTTTTATTAATCCTTGCTGGCACTCCAGAGGATTTTGAGTTTCCTTCTTTACCCCACCCCACACAACAAAGGGGAGGAGACTAGTTTCATCTGTTGATGGGGTACATTCACCAATTGTTTCAATTTTTGTGTTCACCTGCAACACGTTTAGCTTTTGATGGTTTGTTCCTATTTATTAGCATTTAAACACATACTTTGTATGCTCATGAGAACAAAAATGTGGCAAGATCAAAAGAAGATGCAATGACTTTAGTGTAACTGAAAGGAAAATACCTTATTTATATTTCTACTGATGCAAGGCACTCAGTTACTATTAATTATTTTATAAATATGTATTTTATATTAATATACTTATAGATTTCTACAATGTCTCTGAAATTTTTTAGAACCTTTTTTTTTATATATATACTTTGCCCTACAATTTACAATAGCATCACTCTTCGCGGTCATTTTTCTTCCTCAACTCTGCTGACTTTTGTCTTGTCCATCCTGGAGCTTACTGCCAAGGCCACTCCTGGATCTCACTGTCATCAAGAACAGCTTGACTTCTGGATCTTTCTCCAGCCACAGTCTCTCATCTTTCAGTTTGTTCCCTCCCACCAGACCTGTGATGCCCCCCCAACTCATACTCTTTTACTTTTCTGACTTTGTGCTTTTCTATAACCAATCTAAAGCTTATGATCTATCTTTTTAATTATTCATCTCCCATATCCTGTCAGCCCCATGGCCCTAGCACCCTGTTGGGCTTGCCTTGCAAACCCTCAGACCCATTAGGTCCATTTGCATGCCTTGTAGCTAGGGCCCTCAGCACAATTAAAAGCAAAACAACAGTGCAGATTGTTGAAGATATACCCCTGCAATCTCCCTTCTTACAAAGCCCTTAGCACTTCTGTTAATGGGAGAAACCTGGTTCTTCTTGCCAACGCAGTAAAGAATTACAGATCAGCAAGCCTATTAACGTGCAAGCAGGGTTTATTAGTGATACATTTTCATGGAAAAGAACAGACCTTACCAAGGTAGATGTGAAACGCAGGAGCATCAGGTCCTTCATTCTGAGGGCTTATATAGTTGGTGGGGTGGGGTTGAAGAAGTTACATTTTGATTGATGGGTAAAAGTGGTGCCAGCTTTCCCAAGGGGAATGTGACTACCCAGACTTAGGGATCTGTGGGGGGCTGTTAGCTTGAATCCTTATCTTACTCCAGACCCCATTTGTTCACCTTGTTCTAAAACAGTTTCATGACAGGAGGCAATTAATTAAAGTTGGAGCAGTTACCCAAAGTTATTTATGGGCTCTTTCTGTAAGCATTAGGCATGCCCTCATAAAACAGATAGTGACCAGAGGTAGGCCATTAATCAAAGTTGTTTTATGGGCTGCTTCTTTGGGCACTGTGGACCCCTTCTTCTTCCCCTTTCTAGGTCTGGGATGAATTCACAGTTTCGAGGTTTTCTTTCCCAGGTAGTGGAAATGATACATAACATTTCAAGGACTTCCCTCCTCTCATGTTAGCATGGTGTTTTCTGTGATGTTGGAACACCTGGCAATATCATCAGACCAGGCTCAGGACTACTTAGTTAGTGGATGAGATATGTCTCCTTCCTCCTCCCATCCTTGGTTTATTATCTAACCTACTTAAGTGCTAAAAGGTATTTCCTCGCAACCAGGATGCTAGATGCTGACCAGCAACAGCAGCACAGGCTCAGAGTTCTTCCTGGGCTGTCTCCTGCCTAACTTCCTGGCCATCCTTCCACCAGCCCCCAAGCAGGTCCCCTCCCATTCAACTTATCTGCCTTCACCACTATCATCAATTCTGTCACTAGTCAATATGTATTAATACTACACCCCAGTTGTGGCAATTTCTAAGGATACAATATTATAATTAAACCAAAAAAAATGGAGGTTCAACTTCCTGTTGCTGCAACAGCCAAACTCATGAGGCAGGTGCTGGTGCAAAACGGAAGAGGTTTTATTCAGGTGCTGTGCTATCTGGGAGAATGGTAGACTTCTGTCTCAAGACCCATCTCTTCAGAAAGACCAAGACAAAAGTTAGTGTCCAGAGTTCCTGCTCCAATTTAAAGTATAAACCCTTGGAGCCTCAGGCAGCTTCTAAGCAGTCATAGTCCCTATTGAGGTAATGTAGGGTGTTTAAGCTGCTGTTTATTTCAGGCTCCCCCCTGGAGCCTGCACAGCCATGGACCATGTCCCTGCTAGGGCTGCAAGACAGCCTGTGAACGTACCAGCCAATGTAGCACCAGGTGGGCAAGAGAGTGAGAAACAGACCCCCTCCTGGAGGCCATAGGCCACATGACTGCTAAGGCCACGTGACCCATAGAGAGAACAGACAATTGCACTGCATGAGTCCAGGTCATGAGAGAGTGACAGAACCAGCCAAGCACCAGAAAGGGAGCCCTTTTGTTCCCCTCAGATTATATTAGCTTGGTTGTGGGATGGGCTAGGTGCTTTCTCAAAATGACCAACCAACTTCCCAAACTTCCATGTGCTTTGGGTGGGTCCGCCTCCCAACCAATCCCTTCTTGCCCCAGGCTAGACCAACAGTGCTCTTTGGTCCAGAAACTCCCCTGTGCCATTTTGACTTCTATGGTGCATGTGCCTGCCTTTCCCTTGCCCCACCCCCAATCCAGTAAGTGCGTGTGTGTGTGTGTGGGGGGGGTGCTTTCTCTCTATCCAATTAATACTTTTAGCATCCCACATGATCAGTATAAGAAACACCCCCTGCCACTATCCTGGCCAATGGGGGAGACTCCTCAGCACTCCAGACAGGCTGTCTACTGGTAACAACATCAATCTTAAACCAAGCCCTATCCCCGTTTGTATACAAGAGTACACTTTTATAAGCCAAGCACTTATAAAATAGCAACACTGATGACGATTTTTATTATATTTGAATCAAGTGGAAAAAATGAAAGGTGAGGTGCATATTGGGGCAGGGAGAGAGAAACTCTACCTTGGTTATAGGTAGCATTTTATTGTTATCATTGTCTTGCTTTTCCTTATAGTTTTACCACATTCATAGTTCTGGATTTTTTCATTTTCTTAGAACTTTATCTAAATAGTATGCTATGTTCTCAATCTCCTATAACTTTAACTGTTCGACATTATACCTGTGTAATGATCTACATTGATATTTGTAACTTCAGCAATTATTTTTCACTGCTTTATATTATCCTTTTAATACCTCTATTTATTTATCCATGGTTCAGTCTGTCGTCATTTAAATTGTTTTCTTTGTTCCTGTCATTACAGTACTTCCCCCTTATCCACGGGAGATACGTTCCAAAACCCCCAGTGGATGCCTGAAACCGCAGATAGTACTGAACCCTATACGTACTGTGATTTTTTTCTATACATCCATACCTATGAAAAAGTTTAATTTATAAATCAGGCACACTTAGAGACTAACAACAAAAGCTAATAGTGAAATAGAACAGTTATAGAAACATGCTGTAGTACAACTGAGCGTGGTCACTCATACTACCTTCGGGTGCTGTGCTCCCCTATCCGCTTGGAAGAAGCACATTCCAGGCTCTCTTCGGCATGTGTGAATCACCAGCCCCACCGCTCCTGGGCTTCGGGGCCATTGTCATGAGCAGTAAGGTTACTTGAACAAGGGTTGTTTGACACAAGTTCTGTGATAGTGTGACAGTTAATCTGATCAACAAGATGGTTACTATATGAATAACACTGGACAAAGGGATGATTCACGTGGTGGGGGGGGGCGCAGCACAAGATTTCATCAGCTACCCAGAATGCATGCAGTTTAAAACTTACGAATTTATTATTCCTGGAATTTTCCATTTCCAGTTGAGCACAGGTAACTACAACCTCTAGTGAAACCACAGGTAGAGGGGGCTACTGTATAAACAATTCTGATAGGAACAGGAAGGGTGTGATGAAGACTGGTTAATTTTTAACATGCATATAAAATTTAGTTTTGGCCACTCATTTCAACCTTCTCCATCTAGCACAATATCACATACTAGTAGCAAATTAGACCACTTTAAAGTTCTACCATATTTAAAGTATGAAGGTAATATCTCTATCAGTTTTCCTGATTTACTCTCTGTAGAAGATGACAAAATAATTAAATGACCCTAAGTTGGGAGGTCGGTCTCAGACTGCCCGTATGAATAATTAAAAGCCACAGACTGACAGCTGTCAGAGAGGAGTGGGGAGGGAGGACTGGATGAAAAAAGGTGATGGGGTCAGCCAACAAACATACACATAACACACAGATGCAGACAACAGCGAGGTGGCGGCGGAAGGGGCCGGGCAGAGGCTGGCAAAACGCGGGAGAAGGAGGCTTTGTTTGGGCTGATGGTTGTGCGGTGTAATGTGCAGAAAATACTCCCATGACTGGACACTTGAAAGTTGTACAGCTTTGCGAATCAGCGTCACCCCAATAAATACAATAAAAAATTAAAATTAAAAAAATGCCCTTCCCGGATTCTTCTGCATTTCATTAGAATAACTGAAATATTTTCAGCAATGCTGTTAAATATTAATAAAGTCATGGTGAATTAAATGAGATATGTACTGTCTGTCAGCTCCAAATTCACCCTTCAATACCTGGTCTTCCATAACTTTTAAAGCATTTCTTCACATTGACCACAATGCTGAACTTTTCCAGTAGGAAAAGTCCTTAGGAAACGAAGAAATACATCTAGTTTTCAATTACTTAGGTAATAAAATAAATACAGCCGAAAATTTCTTAACAAAGTCATCACCTTAAATTTCTATAAAGCAGCAAGCTATTCTCATGGCTTGAAAATAACAATAGATATAATCTTGAGTCATAACTAAAGTGTGACATGATATTCTTGCACTCGAAAGACTTGGTGACATTTAGAACACTGAAATGGGAAGTTTATGCTTGGTTTCAAATTCGGCTTCACTTGAAAAGGACTTTGCAGGAAGAAGGGGCTTCACTTGCTGGTTCCAGCAGCTGCTCCATTGGTTAGCTGTGTGAGTAGGAGAACATCTACTATTGCTCTGCCCTGGCCTCATGCAGGGGATGTGTAGTCCCTTGGTGAACCCACAGCCCCAGCCTGGGCCGCAGACCACCTTCCTGCAGCAGCCCCTCCCAACAAAAACGCCACATGCTCCAGGTCCCCTGCCCACAGTGGTCGCCCAACTCCTTCTGTTCACCTGTTCACCCAGCAAGGTTCACCTTCACCTGGGAGGACTGCCTTCTGCTCGCCCAGTGATGTGGACCAGATCTTACCCAGGAAATCCGGAGAACTTCTTCACCACCCAACAGGCTGCAAACCTGTCTTCTCCTGTGAAGTCTGAAGCTCATCTTTGCGGAGAGGGCCTCTTCCAAGTTTGTTTTTCCTTGGGTACTCTTTCTGAGCCCCAGGGTACCATTTAGAGTTCTCGTTACATCTTATAATTACTCTCCTATGATAGCTTAATTATTCTTTATATTAAACTTTTCCCTGCTTAAAAAATTAGTGAAGCCAAATTTGAAACCAAGCATAAACTTCCCATTTCAGTGTTCTAAATGTCACCAAGTCTTTCGAGTGCAAGAATATCATGTCACACTTTAGTTATGACTCAAGATTATATCTATTGTTATTTTCAAGCCATGAGAATAGCTTGCTGCTTTATAGAAATTTAAGGTGATGACTTTGTTAAGAAATTAATGGCTGTATTTATTTTATTATCTAAATAATTGAAAACTAGATATATTTCTTGGTTTCCTAATGTAGTAAGAAACAGTACCGCTTCTTCCTTTAAAAAACTCACTGTAGTCTAAAGGACAGAAGCATATACCCACAAGTCCAATCTCATCCCAAGCTGTGCACTGTAGGTTCCAGGAGACACACCTGAGACCATCTGTGGGTATGAGCATCCTCAGCAATACTAGGTAATGGTGTTATTTTCCAGAAGGATTGAACCAAAACATATACCCACTAGCATCATTCCACATCGTCTTCCACACTTGGTATTACCAGATGCTTTTGTATCACTAATAAAGTTATAAAATGTCTTGGGTACCTTTAACTTTGCCTGAACTTTACATTGTCACTTTCGTTGAACGGTGGTAGAACTCATGTAACACTAGCTTCATACTCTCTCAAACTAAAAGGGTCCTGGGATTTTATAAATACTCAATCTAGAGGTAAAATATTGTGGATTCATTGATAAACTGGTGGAGAGCAGAAATGAAAAGAACGGTAAATCTTATATCTAATAGGCGCTGCACCAGTAAGCTTCAGAATGATAATATTAAACAAATTAATATGGTATAACAATGGCCAGGTTGAGTTAAAAACAGCACACTGTCTTATAGGGAAGGAGACTTCTCAAAGCCCATCCAGAAGCTTTGGTCTGAAAGATCCTATTTCTGAAGGCAGAAGTCAGAAACAGGGAGTTGCCTTTATGACTATTTTAACATTCAGTTCCCTGCCAAGTGTTTATCCACAATTGTATAGACTCAGCCTTTATGTAGACTCAATGTTAGACCAAAATCAATAGATTTCTAAATATTTTAAATAGAAACTTCTAGAGACAGCGGTCATGTCTTCCTATTGGCTATATTAACAATTTCACCTGCATGCGTGTATGCTCATAATATATATAATTTAGTTTATTACACATGATCGTGCATGAGTATATGGGATTATCTGATTCTATAACATCTAATCAGTAGAGATCTGATTTGGTCTCACTTTGGGTCAAGGTCTTTATTGTTTAGGTTTCAGATTTATCTAGCTCTTTAATAATTATGTTTGGCACTTAAGTCATCTTCTGCTGAAGTAAATTGTTACCATGAGTAAAAATTTATGAGGCTAAAAAACATTTTATAGTGTTAGAAAATCTTCAGAATGGAATTGTGTTATAAAAGACACATCTCTTTTCAATAATGGCCATTACCATTGCCGTGCTTAAATGTAGATACTGTATACTTGGCAAGTATAGATTGCACCGTTAGAGGTTAAACCCCTCTAAGCACATTCACATTTGCAGCGCCACATACAACCTTTTAATAGTCTGCATTTCTGCATTAGTAGTTTACTAAGTGCTTTGTACATATTGATCAATAAATATTTGCTAAATAAATCAATGATGTGTTTAATAGCGTTCAAAAAAATTCATGCTAATATTAATAGTTTAAAAAATCTTGAAGCCTATGAAAGTGTCGAGTAGTTCGTGGTGTCAGTGAGGCACCGTGGAGCCACCCAAAGGGGAATTTTTTGTTATTGGCAGATTAGAATGGAATCTCTGGGAATGTCCTGCCCTGCATGCTATTACCGGGCTGCTGCTGGCACATGGCACGATTGCGCCCATTGGTGCAGCCGCCCCAGATACCTTCTTTCGATGACTCTCCTCCTGCTATTTATATATTGAAAGTGATTATGTGATATTGTAATGAATTTTGTGGACAAGCTTTCCTTTCCAAAGCTGCTTATCTAAATGCATTATTTCTGACTACAAAGCTTATTTTTCTTTCTTTCTATCTGAATGAATTCCTTGCCAGCGGTGATTTATGGCTTAACTTCATCGATTTTCAGTAATGAGATAGAGCAGTATGAGGTAAATGTCTGTGTACATGGGCAAGGATTCTAAATCACATTCTGAAAACCATGGGCTTGATGATGCAGTGAGTCCATCTCCTCAAAAATGCTTGTGGTGAAGATTCCTTGAAACTGCCGGGGCTAAAAGCAAAACACTTAAATGACAGATTTAGAAAAATGGAGTTACAATCATTATAGTGAGAGAACTGAATTGGCTTATTCAAGCTAACCGTTTCCCAGGGTAGTAGAGGAAAATTCACTGGGCGATGCATCTGGTGCATCTGATAGTCTCAGTGGATAAGGGAGGCAGAGAGAGCCTCCGGTACTTCTGAATGCATTGATTCCTCTAGAGTAGCATTCAGACATGTAACTGATTACGGCTTCCATGTAACCGATCGACTCAGTACTATCTGTCACTGAGATGGACTCCCGTGGCTGTAGAACTGCTACGGATGTCGAGGTATCTCAGACAAGGAAGACACTGGAAACCAATGCGAAGGAATCCCTGTGGAATTCATTCATCTGATTTCGCACTGAGTCATTGTCCCACGGTGTTGAAATTCTTTTGGTATTCACTCTTGATCTCGATAATAAGGAAAAGGAGTTATGCGCCATTAAAAAGTCAGATATGTGTGGAATGGAGGGGGAATCCCTGGAAGATTGTGTTTAATGGTGCTGCTATTTTATGGCTTCTGGATCCTTTTCACTTACTATTTGACTCCTTCAGTTACATTCACTCTTCATGAGCATAGATACTGCCGTGGATTGGTTTCTTGCAAGAACTGCCTTGAAAGTTTTATAAAGTGAAAACAAAATAATGTTTTTGACCTATAGTACCACATGCTTTGTGACTATAGGTGAGATACAGGCAGGCCTTGAGCTCACACCATTTCTCCAAATGTGTTATTCGGGCTTCTGCTTGGGAGAAATTACACACACACACACCATGCACACAAACACCATGTATTTTATATATGTGCTTTATCTATCTATAGCATACTCTTCTTTCCTAGAATACATGTACATTTATTAAAAGTTACCTAATACTTTGTTCTCTAATTACAAAACAGTTTAGGTAGATTTTCATTTCTTCTTTATCAGTTCCCCTTAAATTAATGCTCTTACGTGCTCACACAGAGGACTCCTCTAGGACTTCCCTGTGACAACCTATAAATCTCCCTACCTTCTCCCCATCTGTTCTTTCCACAGTTTTCCTTCATTTCATGATCTATATCATTCTGATTTTATCGGTGTCCCCTCGGAGTTCCATCTTCTTGTTTCTTCTGTCTCAAAGTAACTTCAAGCAAAACCTTCAAAACAAGCATGGTATTCATTATGTTCATTTTATGAAAATACAATATAAGCAAAACATGGTACACCATAATATAAATCACTGGAAATTTCACTCCCCAAGGTCAGGACAGCTATAATTTGATCTTTAAAAATTCATGTAAATAATGATTCAATTTCCTATTTAATGTGCTGCCTTCCCACTTTGGTGCATTCTTGGTTCTTGCCTGAGTTTGGCCAATTGGGCAGGAATGTAAAAATTACCAAGTAATTAAAGTAGCTACATGATCCGATAGATAGACTATAGTTTGGTGCAATTACACATAACTGAGAATATTGAAGATGACTTAATAAAATGAAATAAAATGAAATAAAAAATGAATCAACCATATCACATATGTTTGGGACTAAATGGTAGAAGTCTAATCAATTTGCCCCATACTACAAACAGCTTAGTACTAGTTCAGTGCATTTCAGAGGAAAAAGGAAAAAATATTAAATTAATTTAATGAAAGCCACTTATGTGTAAAAAAGATAAGGATGTGAATGGAATTTGGGTACATTTCCATGCTTGCAGAAATGAACCCTAACCCTAAAATGACTCGGAACAAAAACCGTGATTTCCTGACAAGCAGAGGTGAGGATGCGGCGGGAATGCACAGAAGGATGTAAACAGTAGAGCGTGTTTTAGAAGAACGAATGCTAGGTTGACTCAAAAATAACCCGAGGCATATTTTTCATTCTGATAAACCTTTATTTATATTTCTTGGAGAGAAATGGTGCAATTGACCACTTCATCTCTACATGTGACACAAAATAATAAGAGCAACCAGCCTGCTAAGAACTCGGAGCCAGATGGTGCATGTGTGTGTCACGCTGAGTTGATGGTGTGGAAACGCCAGCTCTGCAGAATGGCTGGGGCCCAATAATGCTTCCAGGTAATCCTACTTAAGGTTCCCCTGTGCATCTCCGTGCACCCTTTACATTTGTAACAGTTATTTTAATGAGTTTTGAGTTGCAGTGGACAACATGACACCTATAGGCAATAGAAAAACACAAGTAAAATACCTCTAATGTGATTTGTTAGCTGTCGGCTCAAATCAAATTCTAATCATGCAGCTGAAACCTGAAACAGTTGAACAGTATTGGCTAATTGCTTCTTAAGTGAGCAAATAAACACAAGGCAGTCCGTGTTTCTCCCCAGGGAATGGTAACGTATTCCATAATTTTTAGGGATCATCTTCTGAGGATTAGTCAGTGTGAGTTTGAATATAAAAAACAAAACAAAACACTGACAGAAGCCAACAGTTCCCTCTCTGACTCCTGATGTTTGTAAATTAGGAGAAAATCAGGTTGTGCCCATACCTCTTTTCCCTACTCTGGGGAGGCCTTCCATGGCAGTTCGGGCCAGGTGCTGACAAGCAGGGGGCAAGCTACCGGAGAGGTCTGCCGATAGTGGCAGGGTAGCCACCAGGTAATAGTCAGGGGACTGCTGTGTTAGATGACTCCACTGGATAAGAAGAAGATAAATCAACAGTAGAAAAGTATAACACTTCATAGTACCATTGATCTTATAAATGGTAAAACGTTTAGACTGTTACATTTATATTTGCAGAAATTCTTTTGTTTTTCTATTCTAGAATACAAGATTCTGTTCCCCGCCTTTTGCATTTTAAGGTTCCCCTCTTTCCTTTCTTTTTAAACTTCAGAAAATCATCTGTTTGCCAAGAGTCACTGAATTATTTTTTTAACAAACTTTATTGAGTAATTTAATCCCTTGTTAAATCCGTTTTTGTTTCTTCTATTTTGAAGCTCAGTTATTAGGTACATACACATTTAAGATCATTATGCCATTTTAATGAACTGACCCTTTGTCATTATGAAGTGCTTCTCTTTATTTTTGGTAATATTTCTTATCTTGAAACTCATTTTTGATATTAATGTAACTATTCCAGCTAATGTTTAGTGTTTGCATCCATACACGTCTAACAAAACTGTAACTTTATACTTGAAGTGCTTTTTGCTTGTTTGGTTGTTAAATGCAATTTGTCAGTCTCTGATTTTTAATTGGAGAGTTTAAACCATTTGCATTTAATGTAATTATAAGCATTATTGGCTTAAAGTCTGATAGTTTATTGTTTTCATTGCCTCACCTATTCTTTGTTCCTTTCTCCCAATTTCTGACTTCTTTTTGATTGCCTTCATCTTATTAGTATTTTATTTTATTGCCATTACTGGCTTATTGGCTGTGAAAAACAGAATTTCTAAATTGCCCCCCAAAGATGTCCCCCTCTAGTCTCACGAATCTCTGCATTAATGAGCTGTAACTCCTCTGATTGTATTATGATATATGGCATAGTTGACCATAAGAAAGGGACACTATCTATGTAAGCCTGGTCTTATCACATGAAGTCTTAAAGGCAGAAAGCTTTTTCAGGTCGATGGCAGAAGGGAAAGTTAGAGACATCAGAAGCATGAAAGGGGTTTGTATTCTGCTGGTAGCTTTGAAGATGGAGGTGGCCAGGTGTGACGATTGGAGAGGAGATACAAGGAACTGAGAGTAACTCTGGCTGACTGCCAACCACGAAACTCGAACCTCAGTTTTACAGTCAACAGGGGCTGGATTGTATCAACAACCAGAAGGACTTGGAAGTAAACGTTTAATGAAGTCTCGAAATAAGAGCCTTATATGGGGACCACTTTGATTTTTGGTGTTAATAGGTGTCTGAGCATTGAAACCAGAATAACCCACCTGGGCTTCTGACCTACAAAATTGTGAACTAACAGATTGGTGTTTCAAACTGCTAAATTTGTAGTAATTTGTTATGCCTCAGAGACAATTAATACATTAGCTAAAGATCTCCACTTTATTCTTCTAGTGGTTGCTCTGGGGTTCACAGTATATGCCTTTAACTTATCACTGTCTGCTTCCAAATAATGGTATATCACTTTATACATAACTAAGAACTTAGCAACAGTATACATTCCATTCCTTCCTCCTGTTTGTGCTATCGTTGTCATAATTTTACTTCTAAATATGCTTAAAGCTTCACAATATATCATTATATTGTTACTTTAGTCAATTATCTTTAAAAAATAAGATAAATTAGAAGTTAAATCTGTTATATTTATCCACATATTTACTATTTTTAGCAATTGTCGTGGCTTTGAATAGATTTGAATTTATATCTAGTGTCCTATTCTCCATTCCTTTAATATTTTTTTATAGTGAAAGTCTACTGACACTGAATCCTCTCAGCTTCTCTTTGAAAAAGTCTTTCACCTTTCACAGTTTTCCTCCCTTAGAAGCCTTTAAAGATATCCGTGTTTTCTTGCTTGTGTTGTTTTACATGAAAGGCCTGTATATTTCTTATCTTTATTTTTCTGTATATAATATATCTCTTTCCTCTAGCATTGTTTAATATCTCATCACAGATTTTCAGTATTTGACTGCAGTGTTCTTTATGTGGTTTTCTGAGTATACACTCCATTGTTTAGCTTGTTGAATCTATGAGTGTTTAATTTTCATGAAATTTGGGAAAACTTTAGTCATTATTTCTTAAAATGCTTTTCCTACATGACACCCCCTTCTCCTTTAGGGCTCCAGTATACATATTATTAGACTGCTTGACATATTCTGACAGTACACTGACATTTTACTAATTAAAATTTTTTTCTCCGATTCATTTTGAATAGTTTCTATTGCTATGTATTCACTTTTTTAATTTTCCCTTCTGCGGTGTCTAATATACTATTATTTCCATTCGGTGACTTTTTAATTTAAGGTAATGCCTTTGTAATTTTTAAAGGTTTTATTTGGGTTTTTAAAATATCTTTTATTTCTCTATTATTTTCATTTAACTTCTTGAACTTATTTAATTTAGTTGTTTAATGTTCTTTTCTGCCAATTACAATAGTTCTGTCATTTATCTGTTTTTATTGAATGGGTTTTCTCCTGGTTAAGGATTTCCTGCTTCTTGGCATGTCTAATAATTTTTTATTGTATGTTGGCGATTATAATGTTGGATATTGTTGAAGGGTTAGGTTGTTTTATCCTCCTTTAAAGATTGTAGAATTTTGTGTTTGCAGGCATTTAAGTTACTTGTAGGTCAGCTTGATATTTTTGAGGCTTGTTTTTAAGTATTGTTGGAGTGGATCTAGAGGAGCCTTTATTGAAAGGTTATTTTAGCGCCAATATTTAGGTATGAAACTTCTTAGGTTTCTACTGGATACCTGTGGTAGTCAATAAGTCCCCTCTGTTTGATCGGTCAGAACTCGAATAACTCTCCATTCCGAGTGAATTCTGAAAATTGTTTAACCTACAGCCTGTGGTAGACAGAATTCCAAAATGACCCTCAGTGACATTAACCCATATATAGTCCCCTCCCACTGGGTTTTGGAAGATCCTGTGAATACAATCACTCCGGTCATTGTATTTATCTGGCAAAAAGAGAGCGAGAGAGAATTCCAAAGTGTGCCTGACTTCATCAGATGATTCCTTTAAAAAAATAAGAGATTTCTCTGGCTGATTGCAGAGGGAAAGTCCAAAGTATGAAAAGGCTGATTATCCGTTTAACTCAAATTAACAGGGGTTGTCTGGTTGTTTATGGTGAAAATGCAAATCTGGCACTAGTAACTTGATCATGGAATTTTAAAATTCACTTACTTTACTTAATTTGCAGCTCACTAAATCCTGCTATTATTAGCCAGTCTTTAAAAGTAGGAGAAACTGCGTTGGAAGGAAAGGAATTGAAAGAGACTAACCAACTATATCCCAAAAGTATAAAAACCACTCTTTTTTACTTTTGAAGTTATGTGGAAATATTTTATGTAATGAATTATGTGGAGAATGATATAATAAGCTTCTATATACTTCAGAGTCAACTTAAGAAATGAAATATCATCAATAAAATTGAGGCCCTTGTGTTCTTTTCCCAATTTTTCCTCCTCGTGGATATACCTAATTCAGCGTTAATGCCCATGCATTTCTTCATATTTTACTTCATATACATGCATTCTTAAAATTATTTTTGCATTTTTTGAAATTTATTTTAATTTCTAGATGAACCTTTTTTCTGGTTTCCTTTTTTGTTTAATGTTTTGTTGTGAGATTGAAAAATTGATAAGTTCTTAGAATTCCATTGTATGAATATATGCAGCACAATTTATTTATCCAGTCAACTCTTGAGAGACATTTAGATTGCTTCAGCTTGTTTGAAGCAATGACTGCTGAAACTAACTTTCATATAGATGTAGCTAGTACCCATATGAGGATAGGAATACACTTCACAGCAAAGTCCGTACATAATAGAGTATATGCATCTTTAAGTTATTACATATTGGCAATTGTTCTTCAAAGTGGTTGTCCTAATTTGCATTCCCATCATAAGGATTCTAGTTGTTTCACATCCTTATAACCCTTGGTACTAAGGGTTAAACTGTGCATAATTGTATAGATGAGAAATGCAATCTTATTGTGATTAAACCTGTATTTCCCTGGTTATGGATTAGGCTGGACACCTTTTAATAGGTTCTCTGGCCAGATTGGTATAGATATGATTATTCCTGAATGTGGCCACTTCAATTTCTCAAGTTCTGTTAGGGTTGCCCTAAAGACCTCACATCTGAAGTCATAAGAAATGCTATGGAAAATGTTCCCATGTATAAAATTATTCCCTGAGCCATTTGCATTACTTCTGGTCATCACAGCATAATTTTCGCCAGCTGTTCAGCTGTGCCTTGCTCGGTTCTTAGCTTCTCCTATTCCGGTTTTTCTGGTTCTTGAAAGAACAACCATAAACCCAAGCCATCGAAGCTAAAACAGAGGCTAAGTTATTAGGGAGAATAGAGCATTACTCTGGCTAAGATTAGTTAATACTAGCAGGATTTGGTGAGCTCCAAAGAGCCAGTATATAATATATATAAACACATCGCAGGATTTTTGTGTATTTAACTAAGCCCGATGAGGGAGTCTGTTACGGGGAATTCAAAGTGGCTTCTATACGAATCTGAACAAAATGCAAAACAATGTGAATATCCCAGTGCTAGGCTAAGGGGTGCGGCCGGCTGATTTTCAGGCTCCTTCTTCCCTTCGTTCTGTGCCTCAGCGGGGAGCCCGACCACAGGGCTTTCCCAGACTCTCTCCACTGACAACATGGAAATTTGTGCCCCCAAAATTCTGTTTTCTGAACAGGCAATGAGTAAAATTGTCTCTTTTACAAATAAATACATCTTCAGAAAATTATTTTGGTAGAAGAAACCAGAGTAATTCCCCTGAATCTCCTCTTGGTGCTAAATGGGCATGATTTTGAACCCAGGGAATATATTTTCTGCCCTTTCCATAATTCTCATTATCATCTGCCAAGCTGTGTTACAGCATGTTGCCTGCTGCCACTCATAGCTCTGGGTCATTGGCACCTCACCCCCACTTTAAGAATTTCACAAATAAGTGGGCTATAGCATTTCAGTGTTTCTCCCCGTGACAGTCCAAGTAAAGCATAGCTAATGTAAGTAATTCAATTTGTAATTGATTTGGGAATGTACAGTTGGTCACTTTATTTTGGGAAAATGGTGTGCGTATCTAAGTTTACAATGCTTTGCAAAGATTTTAGTTCATAAAAACTGAAAACCTAGAGTGCGTTTAGTTCCGGTTCGACAACAGCTTGTTCCGCATCAGCCTTGATTATTGAGTTCAGTTGATTTCTCTGTGACTCATGGACTAGATGCTTTCTATCACTTCCTTTGGTAAAAAAAAAAAAAAAAAAAAAAAGTTCTAAATCTAACAGATTAAAGCATAAAAAAAGGTTTCTTCACATTCAGACTGAATTGTCTCTATTATTCAGGGGACTACCCTGATCCCCCTCTTTGCACATCTTAGATGTTCGGTAGACTCCACTAGTCAATATAAGTAGACCACAAATGTGATTTTTTTAAAAAAATAATGGGCATGTCATTTTGATAATTGATGTTCCGTTCTGTTGAACCATGTGTGTGCCATCCATGTTTTGCATTTGTCCTTCGGGGAGCAAAAATGGAAGTAATGTTTTTAAGTTGAATGTTCTCACCTGTCTTCCTCTTTGTTTTATGTTTATGGGCAGCTCTTTGAATGCGCTCCTGCTCCTCTGTTATTGTGGGTTGTGCTGCAAACATGTAGCTGGTTTGCTGTTGTACCGCTTGGACCACCGTAGATCAGGGACTAACGCCAGCTGTTGTCTCCCTCCAGGTTATCCAGGCTGTCTTTTTTGGCATCTGTGTGCTGACCGATCTTTCTAGTCTTCTGACTAGAGGAAGTGGGAACCAAGAACAAGAGAGACAGCTCAGGAAGCTCATCTCTCTTCGGGACTGGATGTTAGCCGTGCTGGCCTTTCCTGTTGGGGTTGTGAGTATGATGTAGAATGCATTTACCCACAAAGAAACTTGGGTCTTATTTCAGGCCTCTGAGAGAAAAAGGACTCATAATAGGAGGTTGCAATATTAGTTTGCTCTAACTGCCATCACAAAGCACCACGGACTGATGGTTTAAACAACAGAAATTTATTTTCTCTCAGTTCTAGAGGCTGGAACTCTGAGATTAAGGCTTGATTTCTCTGAGGCCTCTCTCCTTGGTTTATAAGCAGCCTCTACACACACATGTTGTGTTGGACTAACCTTCTCCCCACCAATGACCTCATTTAACCGTAATTTCCTTTTTAAAGGCCTTACCTCTAAAGACAATCTGAGGTACTATGAGATTAGGACTTCAATATATGAATTTTGGTGGGACACAATTCAACAGTTTCTTAACTGCCCAAACTTGAAATGTATCACTCTTGGGACTAAGACCATTCTAGTGTTTTTGAACTTGAGAGAGATGAAATCAGCATTAACTTATACTTCAGTTACCCAACTGTGCCATTAGCCAGTATCACTTATGTAAATTTTGATTAATGTTTGGGTCTGTTCTGAACATGTTTGGGTCTGTCCAAAACATAAACCATATTTCTTTAAAGGACCAGAGATCTATGAGATTCTATAGGTTTTGTTTTTTTTTAACATGTGTATAGCCAGGAGATGAGAGAACTCATAAATCTCAAATTATGAGTGCAAATAAGAGTGTATTGTCTAATTCACATTCAGATCTTTCATTTGACAGCTGATCTTGGGGAATAACAGACACCCAAGCGACCTAGGCTACATGGACCACATCCAAAGTCCAACGTAGCAAGAGTCGAAAGTTGTTTTCAAATTCTTCCAATGGCTCATATTCATGTTTTTCAGATCTATATCTGGCGGCAGCTCAACATCCTTGTTCTCTGACTAATTTATGGCGTGTATAATGCACGCTCACATTTTTGGCCCAAACTTGCAGGAAAAAAATCTTTTGTTTTAATTTCTTAATTCAATTTTTTTATGTATTTATATTTATATACTTGTTTTTTGTATTATAAAGGAATGTTAGCATTTATTTTTGAACATATTATGGGACAAGAAATTTTATATAACAAATAATTACAAAACATAAGAACAGATACAGGGCATTTTAGCTACTATCCATGTATAAGGTGCATCCTTATTTTTCCTTCAAAAGTTTGGGCAAAAGTTGCACACGATACCTGGCAGAATACATCAGTAAGTGCCCAGACTATCACCAAATCGCTTTTTTATGGATTGAGTTGTATGTTCCAGGATAAAATAGCCCTTAGCTCTTGACGATAACACAGGAGGTTTATTATAATCTGGTCACATTCCTCTTCTCATTCTTACCTCCTGAAAACCTAAATGGGTTCTCAGATTGAAGCCACCTAGCAAATCTCTCAAATTCTATTGCTTAATATAACAGCATTAAATGTTTTATGTATTATTTAATATTTCCTTCATTGGACTTGCCTTATAAAATTCTGATGCTTTCTGTCAAAATAGTCATCTAAGAGATGCCAATCACCATTGGCATAGGTATAACAACATATACTTCCTGCATAAAAAAGTTACTCAAGTCTACACACTTTTTCGTTTCCTTTTATCCCTCACTCCCTTGGTATTTCTGTAGACATGTCATTGCATCTGGAATTCTTCCTTGGCTAGAAGGACCACAATAGTAACACAATACCAAAGTAAATAGAAATACAATATTAGCATGTTTTTGATTAGCTCTGCCTCTCCTTCTGTTATGTGATGTCAAACTGTGTCCCTAGGGCTTAAATTGTGAGTCTCGCTACCCTCAACAAAGGCCCAATACATATGTTCTGTAGACATGTGGACATTACTTTGGCCAGAAGCTTTTTGCACCTGCTTGAGACTTGAGACATTTGTCATGTACAAATATTTGGTCCATGTGCACTTCTTGGTTTGTAAAAAGAATGGGAGATGTTTTGTTTGATTCCTTATTTGATTACATCGGATATTTTCCCCCATGTTTCGCCATTTTTATTGTTTTCTTTGTGTTTTGAAAGAGGAAAGAGCACAATACCTTTCATACCTTCTCCCCTTTTTAAACCAGAAGTCATAACATCACATTGTCATTACATATGTATGCACCTTTCCTAGCTGATGAGCTTCACTGAACAATTTAGAGACAAATAATCCCTCAGAGAGGTGCAGCTTCGCTGATTTCTTTAACTCAGTTTTTTCTTGCCCACTGATACTTTCTAGTCAATATTTATATTTTTCATAATCTTCCCTGTTTTTATGAGTCACTTACCATTTTATAGTCACTAGCCTTAGATTCCTCTGTTACATTTTTTTCTTCCCTCCCTCCCTTCCTCTCTTGCTCCCTCTCTCTCTCTCCACCCCCCACCCTAATTAAATATGAAGAAGAATCCTGGTCAGTAGTTTCCGGGAATCTCCTTATGTTTTCCACTGTTTCTCTCTTACTCTTTATTTGACTTTTCATACCTATTTATCCCATTTCTACCAGATGACTCGCTCTAATACACACAAATTCATTTTGAGGCAAACACTGGCAAATGGCTTCTTCCTAGGCCCCATTAATTTTATTGCAAAGTTGTATTAACAGATGATATGAACTTAGCTTTTCATACGTATTTGTTAAATAACAAAAATTCAACCTGGTGATGTTAGAAATCAAATTGACTTTATTCGGTGATTCATGAATTGGACGGCATCCCCTCTAGCAGAGAAAGGAGCTCCACTGAGCTGTAGAAAAGGAAAGGATTTTTTTAAGGCAGAAAGGGGTCAGAAAAAGAAATTATTAGGAAAGAATGTGTTGTTTCAAGCCAGGTTACCTACCTAAGGGGAACGGAAGGAGCCTATAGGCTGGATTATCTCACTAATACCAACCAGGTCATTTCATGTTAACTGGTTAAAAGTTACATTTCTGGCAAGTGGAAACTACAGCTAGCCTAAGTATTAAATCTTGGTTTGCTAACCTGGGGTCTAGCACAAGTGACTCCATTTTGGGTCTTTTGTCTCTTTTTTAATGAACCCAAAATATTTTCTTCATCGAAACCTATCATTTTATCTTTTCTTTTGCCTCCCTTTCCCCAAAGCTATTTCCCTGCTCTCATTTCCTTGTCTTTGCTGTGACCTCTGAGCTGTCGCCGGCCCCTGCTGTGTCTCCCCTCAGAGCCCTGAGCTGCTCAGTGGGTCCTGGAATTCCACCGTAGTTTTATCTTTCTTTCGTATTAAAATGTGAACCCTTCCTGGGACAATGCCGTGAGGACTCACTTGAAGAGGCTTCACATCACGTTCACCCTCGCTGTGGCTCCTGGCCTGGAGGGAGGTGCCCAGCCAGGAAGGCTTTTTAACATGAGAAAGATGGGAATAGCACGAATGCCCAGGACCTGCTGGACACAGTTATATGCGTAGGAACCTGTAAGAATATTTATCGTATGAGCAAAAGGTTAATTATAACATTCGTAATTAAACGTCTTTCACCATGTTGGCTACAGTAAAAACACCAGAGCCTTGGGCATGACTGCCTAAGGAGGAAAGAGCAGAGCCACTCACAGGCTGCCTGTGGTCCCTCCAGGCCCCGGCTTCTTACTGCCGGGTGACTGCCACCCTCTGCTCCCTTCCTCTGCCCCACACCCTTTGTTTGTCAGCCAGAAGTTTGCAGGGAAAGCAATGTTTATTTTTGCTTCCCGGTGCAGGACAAAAAGGCAGCGGTCAAAAATTGAGGGCACGGTGGCAGCTGAATTTATCACCTCTGCTCAGATTTTCCTGAGGAGACCTCTCAACCCCAAGCTTTTCCTGGTGCTTCCATTATCTCTCTCTCTTTCTCTCTCACCTCAGCGGCAACTATGGCAACAAGAAAGACACGGGTAGGTTATCCAGGATTTGTATTTTTTATGCTAATGCTTCCTCCCATAACGAGGTTAATTGAGAGTTGACAGTAATTGCTTTATGCGGGCATGAAGCACTCGATATGGTTTTGTGACCCTCGGCCCTAATGCATCTACTGCATGGACTCTCTCTATCTCAAGGATGTATAAAAATAATGAAACATTCCAATCAAAGATAATTGGAATAAAGTTTGTCTCAGCATAACCTTGAGGAAATCAGGCAGGGTTGCTTGAGTGAGCATAGCATGTGTCATCCTGATTTGAGTCAATTCCCATAAATGCTAAGCTGGCCTTGGTTAGTAACGCTAATGGCCGGAAACCACCACCGCTCCCAAAGCCTTGCCACTCACTTTGCAGGCATAACCCATGGGAGGCTCCTCTTACCATGTGCAGTTTATTTCTGAACCCTGTCACCCTTTTAAAGAAGCATTACAAACAATTCTATGACATTATGTGGTCTGGAAGCACTGAAGCTTATTAGGAGCAATCAAACTAAGAATGTCTTTTGTCTCCTGTGAGTTCATTGACTTTTTGGCTGGCCGATATTCTCCTAGTTTGGAGAATAGGCTAAGGTTTCAACCAAAAAAATGATGAAGAAAACGAGGAAGAGCAACAACAACAAAAAAAAGAGCACCATGAATCCTACATGTATGTCCAGCTGCTCTCCTAAACAGCTCTTTTAAAGACAATGGTCGTATGTTTTCCATTAATCCAAGTCTGTGTGCCCCGTTCAATTGCAGCTGCTCAGCTTGCGTAATACGCGTCATCCAATCTCATCACCTCCCCAGTATACCTTTGTCCCTGGTGCGATTTGGTTGCACTAGACCAGATGCTGGCTCCTGCTAAACTATCCTTGACCTACTCAGGGTGAAGATGGAGGATGCTCTTCCTTTAATGAAGAGGGATCGTGTCCAGGCAGGTCCTGGAAGCTTGGATGTGTTCTAACCTGTGATGAGCATCTAGTGTGTAAGAGACAAATCAGCATATACCAGGATGAACTTTTCTGAAATTTGGTTTGAAGTAACCCATTTCTGGTATTATAATCATGTTCTTCTAAAGACTTAGTGAATATTTTATATGTACCAACTTATTGTAGAATCCTTTAAAACCTGTTTTCATTCTTGTGATGGAAACTGTATGTATGGTACCTGCTTCCTTAGGAAACATATGGAAAATGGAATTTGAAATCTCAAATGCAAACTCAAAGGAAATGCATGTAGGAACTATCTTTTTAAAAACATTTCTTGAAAAATCTTCATTTACTGACATACTAGCTAACTCTACGCCACCCTTAAGAAAAAAATTTTGGTGCATATACATTTAGATCTTCATACTCCTACAATTTAAAATACATTATTTTTATTTCTGATTTTTAAAAGTATGAGTTTGATTTAAATGTAAATAAAATGTATTAAATGATATTAATTACTAATATTAATGTCTATTAACATCACACGCAAAGCAAGGGAATTTGATTCTATTTGATATTGTAAATAGAAGCAAATGCCTTTTTTGTGTGCCTTTTTCTTTCTTTAGTTCTATTTTATTGCTTATGCTATTATAGTTGTCCCAATATTTCCCCTTTGGTCACCCTGCATGAGCTATAAAGCAATCTGAGATGGCTGCTACTTGTGCTCGGCTTGGAGATTCCTAGGCAAAGCCAAGATGTGAATCTAGGCTGGCTGCTGCTAGTGCTGGGTCTGAGGCCACTTAGCAAGAGGTACTGGGGCTGAGCGGTTACTGAGGACTGCTGTTGCTTGTTTGATAAGATTTAAGGAGTTGTGAAGCATGAGCCAAGACCAGCCATTCATATGGAAAGGTCATGGTAAACAGTTTGGGTGGGCATATAAGTTGGGTGGGACGGAGTCTCAGAGATTCTCCAAGGCACAGCAAATGGTGTTAGCCAGGTGGATGGAGTCTCAGTTATGGTATCCACCTGCTGGCTCTGTGGCTGTGTGTGGAGGGGGAGCTCAGAAAAGGGACAATGGCTTCTGCTTGCCTTTCTGTCTGGAAGAAAGCTGTCCCCCATCTCCCTCCTTGATGCCAGACACTTCAGTTCCTTCTTTTATGCCACTGGTGTCTTTCAAATTTCTCCCCCAGTGTTGGAGCTCAGAGGGAGTGAGTCTGAGTAAGTTCATTTGTGGGTTCTTTAAAGGGAATGCTTTGGACTCCAGAAGTTTCTTCCATTGACTCAATCCCCTCTGGTTTTTGCAGCTAGAAGTTGTGGGGACTTATCTTCCTGGCACTGGAACCCTGGGTTGGGGGGCCTGGTGTGGGGCTGACTCCTTGCTCCCTAGATACCTCTCCCAAATTTTTATCCACCATGTGTGGATGTGAGACCAACCTAATCCACATTTCTGTCCTTCCTACCAGTCTGCATAGATGCGGTTTCCTTAATTCCTTAGTTGTCAGACTTCCATTCAACGTAATACCTGAGAGTTCTGAGTGATGGCTGCTCTATACTGTAGTTGTAATTTTGTTGTGGTGTGTAAGGAGGCGAGTCATGTTTACCTATGCAGCCATCTTGACTGGAAGTCTGTTTTCCTTTTGTTTTGATATAAAGGGGGAAAGTTTTTAAAAGCACACTGTTTATTTTACAAACTCTAGATTTAATTTTTAAATACAATTGATATCCACTGATCCTCTCTTTATTAAGTTTTCACACAGGTACCTACAATCAAATTCTTTTTTTTAAATTTTCTTTAAGCCTTCCCTGATAATTTAAGTTTCCTCACATGCTCTTTTCCTTTCAAGTCACCTTTGAAAACCTAACAATATGTGTTAGGTTTTATTTTAAGGCAAAACCCAGTTCATTTAGGATTGAATCAACAATATGCTTCCCCTCTGAACTGAAATGAGTATGAGTTGAATTACCTAAAAAGGAAGGTTACAGATAAGGATTCATTCAAGATCAATAAGCAAAATGAGCCTTTCCCCCCACAACCAGGAGAAATGTTCAGAAAACTGTACTTACTTAACCTAGTGAGTGGTCTTACAATTAATTTTTTGATAGGCTTTTCAAAAGACCAAGGACATATGTGATTAGGCAGCTGTAGCTGATGGAGAACCAGTTGCTTCTCAACCATCTTATATATTCCTTTCTCCTAAATGAAAACCAAAGTTTTTCTACCTTGGAGACCTATTTGGCATGTACACAGTCATGCCAAGTCATAGTAGTCAGCTCTCTCAATGTTTGCAAGACAAATTTTCTCAACACTAAACATAATCTCACTTCAAAAACATTTTATTGTACGTGTTTATTATTAATCACATGACAGTGAAAATCATACTTTTCTATCCAGGACAGTCAAAGGAGAAAAGTCTACTACACAGCAAGTACTTACTGTTAGGAGCCAAAATAGTAGAGATTAAGGATTGATCTTGTCCTCCAAGGGTCTTGCAGTTTAGAGAAGGTGGTTTTATAAGCTATGTCACTAGTAAATTAAAAAAGGGGGTGATAGCCCTGACTAGTTTGGCTCCATTGGTTAGGCATCACCCCACAAAACAAAAGTTCACTGCTTCAGTTCCCGGTCAGGGCATATGCCTGGGTTGTGGATTCAGTCCCTGGCTGGAGCACTGACAGAAGGCAACCAATCGATGTTTCTCTCTCACATTGATGTCTCTCTTCCTCTCTTTCTCCATCCCTTCACTTCTCTCTAAAAAATAAAAATAAAGTAATAAAAAAATAGAAGAGGACATGATAAGCATAATATAACATGTCTAAGGTACAGGGTAACCCAGAAGAGGAATGGATTAATTTTAGTGAGTGGGAGTCCTGGAAGACATCCCAGAAATTTGATATTTGAGCTCTATTTTGAAGAATGACTTCTTCATTGGATGTATAAGTAATGGTACTTTTGCCTGTAAGTAAGAGTGTCCCCACATATCCACCTGGCTCACTTACTCATTTCATTCAAGTCTCTGCTCATATGATTACACCTTAGTAAACTTCCATGAACAGCCTATAGATTTTAGCCTCCCACTATTCCCTATCTCCTTACCTTGTTTCATATTCTCCGTAGGGATTACCCTTTGCTGGCACATTCCATGTTAAATTTTTGTTTCTGTAGCGTATGTCTGCTCTGACTTGGTACATTCCCTGTGAGGCCAGGGAGGCTGTATATTTGATATACTGTTGCAGCCCAAGCATCAGGAGCAATGTCTGAATAATTCAGTATTTGCTGAGTGAATATCCTACCAACCATGACTGAAGCAATAAAGATATTTAATATCTCACAAGACAAGAAGTCTGTAAGCAGGTAGCTTCAGAGTGATATTGCTCAGTATTGTCATTTGAGACTTAGGCATTTCCTATTTTCCACTCTCCTATCACCAGGTGTTTACTATTTGTCCTTGGACTTGCCACCTGCCATCTTTGGTGATAAACACCAAACTTCACATTTTTCTCAGCCATGTTCAAGCCAGGAAGAGGAAGAAGTTCTTTAGGTTGCTCTCCCCCTGTGTTTGTGTCTTCATCAGGCAAACGAATCTTTCCAAGAAGCTCTGCCCACAGGCTCTCTGTAGGTCTCCTTGGTGAGGACTGTCACTTGGCTAGAACAAGACACATGGGAGGCTGGGTCAGCAAGTAGAAGCTAAGGAGATGAGGTTACCGTGGGGACGCAGCAACTAAATATGATTTGTCCTTATTGGTTGGCACATTGGTCCTAAACAAAATCAGAGATTTCAGGAAATATAAGTAAACAAATTTTGAGAATAACAATTAAACATGAAATAAGTAAAAACTAGTAAGATTTTAGGTAACACTGTTGATTTGGGTTAATATGAAAAATAGTTACAGTAAAACTATGAGATGAATCATGGACACTTGCTGTTCTGGCCAGGAAAGACATATTTTTGCCCTTTTTGCTGCCAGTACCATTTTTGTGCATTTTTATCAGTATTATCACAAACAACTATCAGAATCTGATATTTGAAGAAGTTCTTCTCAAAGTTAGATATGTTACACAATTGATCAAATGGTTTATGTTCGGTTTCTGAACACATGAAATTTGTCAGAAGTGGCCCTGTTTAGACCACCAGCTCAGATGGGCAGACAACCAGGTTCAATGAGTAAAATCTTCCTTTCATAGTCCCCTAGAAATTGTAGAGAATTATCTCACCCGAGGATCATTTTACAGTTACCACTCACTCTGGGCAAAAGGCCACAGAAATATTTCAGAAAATGAAGATGACTTCCTTCCACATTTATGTCCATAACTGAAATATACACATGAACTATGTGGTCAAGAAAAAGTAGAATTGATCTTCAGTAACATGAATAATGCGACACATATTATAAAACAGACATGTGATTCCTGTTCTCTAAAACATGACCCTTCAGCCAGGATCTTTTGCATACCCTTGTTTGTGGACCAGGAACAAGATGCAATATTAGTTTGGGTTAAAAAAAATAGAAAAGGGGAAAAGGAACACCATTCCTCTCCTTCTCTGCAAATCTCTCTTCTTCCCGAGCTCTCTCACTACCTTTGTCTTCTGTCTCTGTCTGTCTCTCTTACCACTCCCGTCCTTCTACCCCAATCACCTCCTTCTTTGTAAAAAAAAAAAAGAAACTGATTTGCTGTGTGGGTATTCTTGAAATTACTACTGTTCCTGTGGGTATTTTGAGGTTACTCTTACCTGTTTAGCTGGATCAAAGTGTGCTGTGTTATATCAGCTGACCTCAAAAGGAACATTTCCCCTCAAGGAAAGATCTAGTGGACTTTTCACCTACGCGACATTTATGAACTGTTAGCTGTGCCTCTGCAATTACCATGCTGATGATTTGCTCAGTCCTGGATAGGACTTTCATTCATCGTGCCTTTTTGTGTGGGTGAAAAGTTGCAGCATAATTCTGACTCTGGGGAATGTGTCCCAGTGACACAGGTGGGAAGGTGGGGTGACAAGAAGAGAAGATGGGACACAGCGAGAGGAGGGAATGTGTGTAAGCAAACTTCACAGGCAGCCCTGCTAGCCCTGTGCGCTGTGTCCCCAGCTCCTCTGAAGAGCAACATTCCAAGAAGTTCCCCTTCCAAATCCCCCTTTACCTTGTGGGTTAGGTCTGTGCACCATTTACACATGGGAACAAACGTGTGCTGGGACTTCGGCTTGTGCTGGTGGAATTGACTGCCACATGAGGAGAATGAAGGGAGCTGTGTCACAGAGGGGTCAGTCCACCGTCCAGTACTTCTGTCCAGTCCACTTCTTTGCTCCTCTGGTTTCTCTACCAATTTGTTCATCTGTCTCCAAGGAGAGACTGGGGAGGGATGCGAAACAGAAAGAATCCCAAGCATAAACGAGAGGTGTGCTGGAGTTGGAAGGCACGAATGGGAAGGAATTTTCTGTGACTGTCATTATAACCTCGCCCCTTCATCTTAACTGGGCCCTTCCTTTTGTTTCACCGAAAATAAACTACAATGCCCTGGCTGGTGTAACTCAGTGGGTTGAGCGCTGGCCTGCAAAACAAAGGGTTGACGGTTCAATTCCCAGTCAAGGCACATACCTGGGGTTGTAGGCCAGGTCCTCAGTAGGGGGCACACCAGAGACAACCACACATTGATGTTTCTCCCTCTCTCCTTCCCTTACCCTTTCTCTAAAAATAATAAATAAAATATTTTCTAAATATCAACTACAAGATTAGAATGACCACCTTCACGCAAGCATAGAGAATAACGTCAGCATACACATGCCCAGGTAATTGCTGTTAAAATGAGCATTGAGTCAACGAAGGAAAACAGCCCTGAGATTCACTGCTATAATATTTCTGTATGAATAGTCAGAAATACTACCTGTGCCCTTCCCCACCACATTAAATTAGAGTTCTAATCGCCTTCCTTTTGGGGTCCAACCTATGGACAAGCAGTTCCACTTTTACTGTCTGAAGTTTTTAACCATCTCCCCTTCCATCGTGGCAAAACCCACAACCAACTCAAGAGGTTGAAAAAGCTAATAATGAGAGCTAACTTCTGCTACATGCTACTGTGGGTCAGACTACTCAAAGCTTTATTCTAATTATGTAATTCTTATTGCCCCAACAGGTAGGACTTTCCATCGTTCCCACTTCATAGAAGATTTTCCACTTTAGGATTTAAGATGGGGTTCCCACTTTTCAGGTCACTTGCCTGAGGTCCACAGTTAGTAAGTGGGGTGACCAGGATTTGAAGTCAAACACTCTGACTAATTCATGGAGTCCTTGTTCTTAGCAAGTACTGCAAACTTTTTAACAAAGCAAACCTAACTTGCCTTTTCATCACTCACCTGAGAGACATTTTCAGCTTTGTACGTAAAGTCTGAGCTGACCACAATTTCCAATTTAGGAAAATGCATCCAAATAAGAAAGGGAATTATGCTGAGTCTGGATCAAAAGTCACTGAAGCTGTTTCCTTGAAGCTGTTTAACAAAAGACTCTTCATTTGTGCTCACTGTTGTTTCCCTTTGATGTATTATTTGGCACTGGGCAGCCAGTGGTTTTATGCAGCTTTACAGGCAGGTTTGCAAAATACACATTTTGGCAAGAAAAGAAAATCTTTCCGGCATGTCTTCTCATTTCAACAGTTGAAAGCAGGTTTAACTTCCCACATATTTCCCCAATATGCTTATTTTTAATATGTGAAAATAAGGTCTTATCAGTAGAAGTAACTACATTTTTTGAAGTGGTTACCAAATATATCAAATATCATCTGTACATCACCCCTGGGCTTCCAAGAAGGCATGGCTCATAGCTGCACAATTGCAAAAGAATGTTTTTGGCAAGAAATGATCCAATACGTCCTGCATGGGTATCCTAACAAAATGAACTGCACCTACCCAGTGAGATATTTTACCAAGAATTCCTTCCTGAAAGCCACTTTGTTCTGCTGTATCAAGAGGATTTTCCTTCAAATCTTATCTCCTTTATAAATTCATAATTTACCCTCTCGCCTGTTTTCAACAAGGACTTGAGGCGGTCAGCATCCAAAGTGGTCCAACCTCATGGGCCTCAGTGTTGCTCGGGGAAGGCTTCCGTAAATAACCTTGCTTGTTTGGATAAGTGCCTTCTATGTTATGTTGCAGGATATGCAGAGGAACTTCTATGCACTTTATCTTGAAAAATGAGGCGAGCCAGAACACTGGGGAGAAAACTTCCTTTCCAGCACATTTAGTTAACATTTATTGAGTGCTATGTCCAGCCACTGTGTTCGACATGATTACATCATTTCACGTACCTAGAAGGTGATCACATGTAAACAAGAGGCAGTAGACAGTAGGAAGCTCACTGATCCCTGCAAACTGTGACAAGAGCACTGGGGCACTGAGGTGGGGAGGCTGCTGCCAGCCTGGCCATTAGAGATGGTTCCTACTGTGCCCCTCTCCCACCTAGAGAATGACACCGACCATCGTGGGCCTGGCCAGTGATGTTTGATGACTGCTTTACACTTGAAGAGTCTCAAGCAAAAAGCGTAGTAAGGGAGGAGAAAAAAAAAGTTCTAGGAGAAATAAAATACCCCTACACAGGATATTTTCTTTGGGTCTCCTGGCTGTTTTTGCACATCAGCATCAAAACAGATGTTTCTTCCCAATCTTGGCATGGTCCTGAACTGCTGGTCTTCAAACTAAATAGTTTAGTATAACATCCTAGCTCTTAATTGATGAAAAGGGTTCTTCAGCCACCAAAAAACAAACCAAGAAGTCCCTATTGGTTAGCGATTCTAAGGGGTAGTCTTAAGCAGATGACAAGGAATGCAGGTAGACCAGATGCCAAGTGTTTGCTGTCAGAAGACCAGTGGTTAAGACTTAGGCTGAGACACGCCTCTGTGAGCCCTTTTGTTTCCAAAGATGACCGTTTGCTTGTCGATTCTTTCCACTCTATTTCTACAGCATAGATCACCATGGGATAATTTAAAAGGCAAAAATGAATGTCCACACAAATTTCCACAATGAACATTTATCACTGCTGTAATTAAAAAAAAACAAAAAACAAAGGTATTAGAAAAGCCTTCACACGACTACTCATATTTGGGAAAGAATCACAATTATGTTGGCAAATGTATTCTCATTTAGAGATATTCATGCTCTAAATTTAGAGGGTAAATTGTTCATAGGGGGAAAAGGAAGGAAAATTTATACATAGTTGATATGGTACTAAAAAAGAAATTCACTAACCTCTCCAAAAGTTCTTTTCCTATTGCAAACTGTGTGCAAAACTTGCTACATAGTTCCCTAGTTTTTTGTGCATATAATCTAAACTGAACAAAGATGGAAAGCCTTAATCTTCTTCCTGTCCTATCTCCATAGCAATTGAGAGGCAGTGAGGTGGTCATTTGTGGATGTCCCAGTGTGCTGGGACAGTATGCAAGCACCATTATAGCCCAGCACCAAAATCCAGACACTCAGTTTTGTCAGTCTATTTTGGGGTAATCCTTCTCTCAGTAAATGAACTCATGCCAACTAAAGTTTAGCTCAGAAAGACAAGTCAGCAATTTATAATGACAAAAAGATTGTCAGGAAGACTGGAGTCTGCATAAGCTCTCCTTAGAGGCAGGACAACTTTGACGAAGACAAAGGGTAGGCAGAGGATTTCTGGGTGAACTCCAATCAAGGCAGTAATTGGAGGTTGTCAAATCACTGTAGTGTAATGCATCCTTTTGCAGAGATTGACTTGCAGGTAGACCAGATGCCAAGTTGCTGCCTTGAGGGGTCAGAGGACCCTAGTCTCTGCTGAAGACACATTCTTGCTCTTTTATACCCATAAGCTACTACCCACTATGATAGTCACTTTTCTTCTGTTGACATGTCCTTCTGAGGAGGCTGTGATTCTTTTGATTAGGCTTCAGCTTCCACTGTTACAGTAGCATTCTGGCCGGGCTGTTCTGATCCACACCCCAGCACTGAGTATAAGAAGTCATTGACACAGAGCCACCTAACATGGGGTGCTTCTACAGGAGGTGCTCTAATTACTTATGTAATTAGATGTTATTAGACTTAATTACATGAGATTTTTCTTAATTTTATTCTCAGATGGTAACTTAAAATTCAAGTTGCAGTTAGCTGGATGTCTCTCCTGTGTACTTACAGCATCCCAGTGGATGCTCATTGTAATGTAATCCTATGTAATAACTAGACTATAGTCCACTTTTATTTTTTTAAAAAGAGAAACACACAGACGGCAAGAGTTTGATTATTTAGTAATTTTATGATAACAAAAGTCCAAATAATTTCCTGAAAAAGGAAGTTCTATCTACGATAATTGATTGGCAGTGGTTCTCTAACATAAAACTAAGTGAGGTTTATAGATATGTTTAATTATTTTACTTGTTGTCACTTGACAGGGAGTGAAAGAAACCTTGCTTAATTATTTTGGAGTGGAAATCAATGTAAAATGGACATAACTTTGAACCCATAAAAACATGGTTCGTTATTAAAATGCTAAGATGACCCACCTTGTGGTGTGATCTCACCCATGTGAGGCCTAAAGAAACAAGACGTAGTCAAAGGCTTGAGCTGTGGAGATAGACAGATATGGACTCTAATTCTGCATATACCACTTCCCAATGAATCTACAACTTTACTTTATAAGTTCTCAAAATCTTGGTTTTCTAAAGTAAAGAGAGAACTCAACCAAACCTAACTTACCTATTTTGGAGGGCAGTGAAAGCCACAGAGCATTTAGAACAGTATCTGGCACATGACAAGCAGTCAAAGAATGTCAGCTTCCTTCAGTTTGCCCTAAAAATGGCCTCATGTCACAGAGAATGTCATGTTAGATGACAGTATCTATTGGTGAGGCCTGATGCAGCCACATCGCTAACACTCACTCAAAAGGTTATCAAGGCAAGTTTTTAAAATCCCAAGGGTACATGTGGTCATGTCATCCAGAATCCCAGAAGGAATTCTTATATTTTTAGATTTCTAAATGTATAGGGATTTTAATTCTTTCTATTACTGATTTCAAACTTAATTGCACTTTTACCAGAGTCTATGACTAATAAGATGCCGATACTCTGAAGTTGCTTTGAAACTTGCTTTTCTGGCCTCAACAGTGGCCAACTTTTGTATTCACAAGGTGTGCTTAAACAGAAAACACGTTTCAGACCATTACACCTAAAAATGCCTAGAGGCCACAAGCCCACATGATGGTTATCTTATGGTTCTGATGACTCTCTTATGTTATCAATTTTCAGGGAAATTTCTCCTCTTTCCTCTCAATAAAAAGCTAAGATTCCAGCAGGATGTTTCCTCACTGCCCTCTTCTCTACCTGCGGTCAATTCTCATTCGTCCTTACACTGAAGGCGTGACCTCGTGGGGCACCAACTTTGTCTGTTGTCTTCCTCACCTTTCTCCTGAATCCCACAGAGCACCATCAGACAAGCTCAGGGCCCCTGCGTTTGGCGGACCCCTTTGGAGGAAAGTTGGCCTCATGCTTGCTGGCCTCCTGGGTTTCTTGCTCTCGTTTTACTGTGACTTACGCGATTTCACCACTTTTTGTCACATAGTGATTTATTTCCAAAGATGATTTATGTTTCCTAGGTATGCTCTGAAACAACAAAACTAAGGTTATATAGTATGATATTATATATTGTACATCTAAAAAGAGGATATATACACACACATTTGTGTGTGGGTGTGTACTTTTGTCCTTGTATTTGCCAAAGGAAGCACTAAAAGGATGAAAAAAATCTCCCATGAGCTGGTATTCTCAGGAAACACTTGCATCCCCCAAAACAACATGAAAATAAGATAGGAGGCTATTAACTAAAATTTGGGTGTGGAAGGGAGCATGGCTCCAAGGTGTGAGACAAGACCCAAATGTCAGTTCAGACCAGCAGATATTCTAGGTCCATGCTGCCTCTCCATCCTGCGGACATGAATTTGCCAGAGGGAAGACGCACCTAGCCAAATGATCCTTGTCGAGATGCTTGAAAATCCTTTGCGGCATTTACTGCTAGCAAAGGCAAGGTGGATTTTCATGACTGGCTCTGGGTTCCATGACACCGTCCTATGTTCATTCCAGAAGACTAACGTGGTGATTATTCTCCACACGTGACCTTCTTTCTTTCTCTTTCGGTTTTTCTAAAATGATAAATCAAACATTTTACGTACCACACATTCATTGAATTCCTGCTATATGCAGGCCTTTCTAGAGGACCCAGAAATGAAATAGTCTTTGGTATTTCATTTTTCATTCATTCAATTATTTATTCCTTCAGGAGTATGTATTGCTATGTGCAAACTATATTCATAGAGGTTAAAGCATTGGCTCTGGGGTCCCACTGTCTTGCCCCACATTCTGGTTGGCCACTTATTAATTTTTTAACTTTGGGAAAGTTACTCAAATTCTCTAAATCTAAGCTTTTTTCATCTATAAAACTGGAAATATAGTAAAAGCTACTTCAAGGTAGTTGTGGTTGTTGAATAAGATCTTGCTTATGAAGCCTCTGGCCGGTACAGACTAGAGACGTAGCCCTGTCTTCCTAAAGCACTGGGAAAGGTAACGATTAGATAATATCCTCAAAGTGACAAAGTTCAGTGCTGGAGAACATTTCGCGGTTACCAGGGATGGGGTTGTGGGGAGAGCGTGACTCTGAAACAATAGCATTAGGGAATTTCTCTGTGGAGATGGAAACCTTCTGAATCCTGATCATCATAGATGCCACACAAAGGTGTATATGTGGTAAAATTTCTACAGTACACCCTCCCAAAAATGGTTGCATGTAAAAACTGATGAAATCTGAATAGATCGATAGTTAGTTAACAATTTTGTACCAATGTCAGTTTTCTGGCTTTGAAAAACACATCATGCTTGCATAGTATGTTGTTATTGGGGCAAGCTAGGTGAAGGATACACAGGTACTCTCTGTGTTATTTTTCAACTTCTTGTGAGTCTTCAATTGCTTCAAAATCAAGAATTAAGAAATAAAAATATAAAACACCAAGAGAGATGTGACAATGCAACAACAAGGAAATAGATTGGTCCGTGCTGTCAAGGAGTTTGCATTCCACTGAGAAGAGAAACTAGTAATTACACTGTCAGGTATTTAATCATAAGTATGCTCAGTACTATGAAGGAAAAGCATACTGTGGTATGATCGTGCATGCAAGGAAAGGGGAGAGGTCTTAGATTATGACATTTTTGATCCCATCTACATGGTAAGGATGAGCTGGGTGGTGTGGTGGGAGGCATTCCAGGCAAAGGCACAGTGTGAGGCATCCTTGCAGACAGAAGGGGCCTTCAGGTGGCTGAGAGAGGCCAGCAAGTTAAAGAGCCTATGGAAGTCAGCGTTAAATGGGCTAGTGTTATAGTGCTGCAGTGGGCCAGGCAAAAAGTAATTACTTCAGAGGAGAAATTGGAGGGATAGGACTGCACAACAAAAGTAACATTTGATAGAGCTTATATTTTGAAAATAAGAAATGTAATGAATTTCAAGCTGCAGTTATAAAAAGCGCAAAGGAATCGATACTTGAAATGTATGTTGTAGTTTGGGAACTACACGTAGTGTGGGGATTGGGTTCCTGGAAGAAGCTGAAAAGAGACTGGAAAGAGAACTTGGGGCCAGATCACAAAGCAACATTTTTCTTTATTTGAATTCAATTTTATTTTATCTTATTTTATTGATTTAACATGATATCATCATATATTTCATTTTATTTTTTGGATTGGATTTTTTATTTTTTAAATTTTTATTGTTTATTAGGGTGACATTGCTTAATAAAATTATGTAGGTTTGAGGTGTACAATTCTATAATACACTATCTGTATATTGTGTTGTGTGCTCACCACCCCAAGTCAAGTCCCCTTCTGTCACCATTTATCCCCCTTAACCTTCTTCCACCTTCCTTCCTTCCTTTCCCTCTGGTAATCCCCACACAGTTGTCTGTGCCTATGAGGGTGTTTTTCCTTAATCCTCTCACCTTTTTCACCCAGCCTCCCAGAGCTCTCCCCTCTGACAGCTGTTAGTCTGTTCTCTGTCTCAATGATTCTGTTTCTATTTTGTTTGTTTATTTTGTTCATTAGATTCCACACGTAAGTGAGATCATATGATATTTGTCTTTCTCTGACTGGCTTATTCACTTAGCATAATGTTTTCCAGGGCTATCCATTCTGTTGCAAAGGGTAAGATTTCCTTCTTTTTTATGGCTAAATAGTATTCCATTGTATAAATGTACCACGGTTTTATTATCCACTTACCTTCTGATTGGCCTTTGGGCTACTTCCAAATCTTGGCTATTGTAGATAACACTGCAGTAAACACAGGGGTGTATATATTCTTTTAGAACTAATGCTTCAGGTTTCTTCAGATTTATTACCAGAAGTAGAATCACTGGGTCATAAGGCCGTTCCACTTTTAATTGCTTGAGGGCCCTCCATACTGCCTTCCACAGTGGTTGCACCAGTCTGCACTCCCACCAGCAGTGCAAAAGAGTTCCCCTTTCTCCACATCCTCGCCAGCACTTGTTGTTTGTTGATTTATTGATGATGGTCATTCTAACATATGTGACGTGATATGCCATTGTGGTTTTGGTTTACATTTCTCTGATGATTAGTGACACTGAGCATCTTTTCATATGCCTGTTGGCCCTCTGTATGCCCCCCTTGGAGAAGTGTCTATTCAGGTTCTTTGCCCATTTTTTTTTATTGGACTGTTGGGGGTTTTTGATATTAAGTTTTATAAGTTCCTTATAAATTTTGGATATTAACCCCTCATCAGATGTACCATTGATGAAGATGTTCTCCCATTCAGTAGGTTTTTCTTTACATTTTCTTGATGGGTTTTTTTGCCATTATTCTGTGTAAGAACTTTTGATTTTATTCTGCAAGCAAAGTGGTGGGGGGGCAGCATAAGAAGTTTTAAATTGAAGAGTTCTTAAAAGTTTTAATAAGATAACTCTGAGGCCAAGATAAAGCACAGATAGAATTAAAAAAAAAACAACTGAAGCCAATGGACATCACCAAGAGGCTACCTCAAGAGTCAAGAATAAGGACCGTATGGCCTTGAACCTTGTGAAAGCCAAGCTCAGTGTGCAATGGCGACCTCAGATCCAGACACTTTACTGCTAGTAATTTTTTCCTCTGATACACTCATATTATACATAAACACATACACACAACATGCCTACTGCAGCATTATTGGAAACAGCAATAATTGCCATGAATGTACATATCCATTAGTGTGTGCTTAAGTAAATCATGGTGCATAATCCTATAGCGGGGTACCATGAAGTGCTTAAGGAAAATGGGGTATCATCAAGTCAAATAAATTGCATCAGAAGAGTATTTTCTCCAGTCCATCCTTTCCCTGAAGAAATATGTGCATGGGTGTACACATTGGACTAGACTAGGAATTCAGGTGAGCCTAGACCAAGAACTTCAAAACTCTAAGCAAATGGTATATATCGAATCCCTCAGTTAAGGACTGCAAGACTCTACCCTACATCCTGTGAACACAAATCAGTCATTTTTATTTAGCTAAGCGGCTTCTCTGTGGACCAGGGCCCTCAGGCTCAGTGTCCACTGCGTCAGCTTGCATGGCTCAAGACCTTAGTCATCCATCTTCTTGCCCACAGGGCACAAAGCGCCCTGACACTGGTATTGGCGTCTATGCCCAGAGCAACCCCATTTTCCAGACTTGCTACCGTTCTGATTTTTTCCCCTGGTCTTTTTTTTTTTTTTTATCTGTATATGGGTTTTGTGTGTATGTGTGTTCCCTCCTCCTGGTGATTTCTCTTCCTTTCTTGTGGCCTCAGCAATGCATTTGAAAGTATATTTGTCATAATTTATTTAACAGCCAGGGTTTCACAGCAGGAAGGTTTTCCAGTGTATCTAGTCTACAGCTCTACAGAAAGCTATATCCCAACTGTCTTTACCAAAGGCAGTTTTTCCTTTCATTGCTCATAAGGTGACTTGCAATTGTTTTCCTTTTCTTTTTGTAGTTTTAGTTTTCATATTTTGTTCATTTTTTTAGGTTCTGTTCATTCACTTTTGCAATCTTCTCTTGCTTTATTTTTTTCTTCTTTGTCTCAATTTTTCTTCTTTGACCTCTATTCTTTAATGGCTAGTTATTTGATCAGAAAGTACATTTATCCTGGCATAATTTTTCTGGTTCGCATTGTTCAGTTGCCTATTTCGGGGGTCACTTTCCACTTTATCTCTTTTTGGAGGAGGCTGTGTGGCATCTTTGAGTACATTTCATGCTACCCTTTTTCCCATGATTGCTCATCCTCCAGTTGGCCTGTTCTTCCCCAGCCGGCTCTTTGTGAAGGGCTAGAACTGGGAACAGGCTTAGGAGCAGAGCTAGGGCAGTTTGAATTTCCAGCTGTTTTCCACGACCACCACCCTCAGCTAAACAAAGGGCTTCTTTCTCCACTCATTTCTCTTTCCTTGACTCATTTTGGTCGCAACCCCTTTGCCTGGTGACAGCTTGATCTTTGCCGGGTGAGCCTGAGGTTCGGCATGCGGGCTGGTTACTGTGGACCCTTTCTCATTTGCCTTAACATACCCACATCCAGCTTCTGGAACAAATGATACTCTGGCCCGTTTTCACACACAATATTGGCACTTATGACCGCTGAAGCCAAGCAGGGATCAGGACATTGCCCCAGTGCTCTCACGCATCTCGGATCTTCTCTTCCCAGCAGGGTCATTTCATGTGCCTTGGAGTGTGCCACCTGTAACGACCTCTCTGTCCTGCTCGCTCAGCCAGAGAGCCCTTGTAGCTTGTTTCTTACATCAGAACCTTCCCCATCCTGGTTCGATTTCCCTAATACTTGGCAGCCTTTTTTAAAAAAGTGATGTTTGGCTCTGGGTGTTTCCTCCCTCCACTGGTTTCATTTCTGTCTCTCATTCCTCTTATTCTTGGTTGGTTTCAGGAAGGAGAGCTGTTAGTCTTCCATTTTGATCTAAAAGTGCAGAAAAGGATTATTGTAGGATGATGGGAAGACTGAAATAGGTGAAGGAGGAGCTAACTCATTGATCTGAGAAGGGATGGGCTAGAAGAATAGCCTCAGAAAGAAGGGTGTATGAAGGGCACGTCTTCCTCGCTGACAGGAAGGCAAAATGTAGAGAGAACAGAGAGAGAAATTAGAGATCACAGAAAGAAAATTGAAAGTGTAAAGGAAAGGAGCACTTGTTCCTATGGGGGATGTGGGGTCTGACACAGATGAAAAGTAGAATTACGCCGTTGTTCATTTATTCGCACATTTTTATCATAAACATTTTATATGCCCAGCATTGGGGAAATAGCACTGAACAAGAGACGGGTTCTTGTACTCTGAGACTTCACTTTCTCATAAAGAGCCAGGCAATGAACAGTCAAACAACAACAACAAAAAGGGCCTTTAAAAAAATCAAGGTTTATATGAGAAAAGAATGGTGCAGTGGAGTCTCTGGGGCGGCTTCTATGAAGAGGTGATGTTTAAGCTACACCTGAAGGAACCAAGAATACAGCCAGGGGAAAATGAGGGAAGAGCATTCCCAGTATAAAGAGAAAATGCCGTGGCCCTGAGGCAGGGAAGAGCTTAATGAGTTTTAGGAACAATTAAATTACCACTTGGAGTTTATAGAGCAAGAGAGAATACGGTAGAAGCTGAGGTTGGAGAGAAAGGCAAATACCAAATCACACGGGCACTTACTGGGGCTGGTTTTTATTCTCACATTATTTATTCAGTCAGGAGAGATAATTAAGGATCTAAGTGTATATAAATTGTGGATAAATTACAAATTCTACCAAAAAGATGATCTTTGAAAGTCATGAAAGAAAGGCATATAACATTAACATATGCTTTAGAAACTCTCTAAATGGAGATTCTGATTTTAAGATAATTTAAGCAGAATGCATAGCATAAAAAGTATAGCCCTGACCAGCGTGGCTTGGTTGGTTGGAACGTCATCTTATAACCAAAGGGCTGTGTGTTCAATCCCTAGTCTGGCAACCCATTGGTGCTTCGCTCCCACACCAGTGTTTCTGTCTCTCCTTTCCTCCCATTCTTGAAGCAATGGAAAAATGTCCATTGCTTTGGGAAAATGAGAATTTTTTTTAAAAATATGGTGTTACTCATAGCCTCATAATTAGAAGTAGAGGAATTCCATGTCACACTTCTAGGAATGAGTGGTAGAAGCTAATTGTACTCTGGAATACAAGATACCATAACGTTTCAGAGGGCCCTAGGCTTCACTATGCATTTCTGAATTTGAGGGTATTGCTGAGGGAAGCCATCCAGGAGGGGAGCATTTGCTGAATCCAGGTCTCCTAGATCTGGAAAGTGGGAAGACAAGGGCCATGATAAAATGAAACATTCCCTCTGTGCATGGGGCCATCTGAGACAACGCCAGCTAGCATCCAGGCCACACAACTTATTCTCATGCTTCCTATGTTTGAAAAGAGAAATCACAGCTGGAAACATGTCTAAACACAGTATTATCTCTCAGCAACAGTATGACCATGGAAATAACTGATGGGGTGGGGGGGAAATCATGCAGAGGAGATCTGCAAGCAAAGTAATAGAACCCCAAAACAGAATTTAAATGTTTCCAATAAGTATTTGGTAAAGCCTGAGCCCTGGTAGATTTGTTTTAAAAGGGAAAGCAACTTCACAGGATCATGTAATGTTGACGCCGTAGGCTTTAAACACATATTAATTCCTTTCTTCCTATTTTCCTTCTTTCCTTATCTTTCCCTCCAACAGTGGATGTTTGAGATCGTGCTAAGTGGTCTTTATAGACCAATCTATAGATAAGTAACTTTTCTCTTTAGCCACCTTCATGGCTCTATTCTCTGCAACACCCTTTGCATTCTAATCTGTTTTATTAAATTCCCCCAAATTCCCCACTGATCAGTAAAGCTTCTTCTTAGAACAAGCTAACGCTGATTAGTGTCAGCGTCCATGGGACTCCATATGAGAGACTCCTTATAGAAAGGGACAAAGGGTGAAGCCAGTTGTCTTTAGTTATCATTTCTAAGAGTTCCATGGGTTCAAGTGAGTCCTCGGTGACTTGCTGTGACACGGCTATTTTTGTCTGGGACGCTTGAAGGACTGGAAAGTGACGGTGCTACTTTCGTTCTCAGTTCAAGTACAGTATTCTAGTCCTGGCAGCTGAGAAGCAGCAGGTGTGTGCTGAGGAATAGCTGGCCATCGGTCTTGGCCCAGGAAGGAGCTTCTTCACAACAGTGGAATGTTTCACTACCACTTAGGCTGTCCAAGGGAACCTATTTTTATTTTATATTCGTGCCCTGGTTGTAGAGCTCAAGCTTATTTTGGGTTTGCTGATGACCATACAATCAAGAGGATATCAGTGCAGGAAGCCAAGAAGCTATCACCTGTGCTGTGTGTTTCTATCTCAAGAATTGTTCAGCAGGCTTATTACTCAGTTAGCTGTGCCTCTTGACCTTCTAGTGTTACGCTAAGGAAGGTGACTAATTCGTTCTTGAAAGTCACTTCGCTTTTAATAGCCCATATAATTCCCATAACATATGGTAGGAGACTGACCTGATTGCACTTTTAAGTATTGATCCCACAATGCTCTTTACATGTGGTAGGCACACTGAATGATCATTCATGGTAAACAGAAAGTAGTTCTCATCAATGGTGTGCTTGCAAATGATTAAGAACCAGTTCTCCAGAGGGGAAAAATACCTGATGTGTACTATTTGCTGATTTCCATGGTGGAATGTTAAGAACAACTTCATAAATTCAAAAACTTGGATGAAATAGAGAAATCCCACAAAATACAAAAATAACTAAAAGTAACTCAAGAGAAAATAGAAACCTGGAAGCTCTATTTCTATTAAAGAAATTGAATTCACAGTTAAATCTCACAAGGGAACCTACAAGTTCAGATGGCTCCACTGGAGAAGTATATCAAGTAGGTAAGGGAGAAATAATATCAGTCTTGCACAAAGTCCCTTAGAAAATAGAGGGAACACTTCCTAATTTATCTTGTGAAGCCAGCATTACCGTGTTACAAAAATTAGAAAAAAACATTATTAGAAAAGAAAGCTAATTATAGACCAATATACTTGATGACTAAAGATGGAAAAAATATGCCCTGGCTGGTGTGGCTCAGTGGGTTGAATGTTGTCCCACAGACAAAAGGTCTCTGGTTCAATTCCCAGTCAGGTCACATGCCTGGGTTACAGGCCAAGACCCCAGTTGGGGGTGTATGAGACGCAACCAATCAATGTTTCTCTCACACATTGATGTTTCTCTCCCCCTTTCTCCCTACCTTCCTCTCTCTCTAAAAATAAATAAATAAAACCTTTTTTTAAAGGTGGAAAAACTATCCTAACAAAATATCAGCAAGTTGAATCCAGCAATATATAAAATTTATAATATATAACAACTAAGAATTAACTTTTTTAACACTAAAAATCAATAAATATAATTTGGCATATTAGCAGAATAAAGGAGAAAGGTACATGATCACCTCAAAATATGCAGCAATAAACCAGTACTCATTCATTACATAAATAATTTAACAATAGATGAGATATTTCTCAATGTGATAAAAGGCATGTAAGAAAAACCTGTAGCTAAGATCAAACTTAAGTGCTGAAAGACTTAACGCTTTCCCAAAGACCAGGAAGGAGGCAAGAATGTTCACTCTCAACTACCTCTGATGAACATTGTGCTGAAAGTCCTGGGTTGTGCAATAAGGAAAGAAAAAGCAATAAAAGGCATACAACTTATAAAGAAAGAAGGAAGAGCATTTTTATGTGCACATCGTGTACATATATACATCTAAAGTACTATATAAAATAACTCAAACTACTAAGTGAATTTAACAAAGATACAGGATACAAAGTCACCATGCAAAATCATTTGTGTTCTTACATACTATCAAAAAAATGTAAAAGAAATTCTGTATTATCTACAATAGCATAAAAAATCAAATGTTTAGTCACAGATTTAACAAAATGCGTGCACAGTCTGTATATTGAAAATTACAAACGTTGAGAAATTAAAGATCTAAATAAATGGAGGTATAAATTAGGTTCATGGGTTAGAAGGTTTAATATTGTTAAGATGCCATTTCTCCCCAAATTGAATATATTGTTTCAAAACAGTTATAATCAGAATTCTAGCAGCATATTTTTATAGAAACTAATCGGCCAAGGTTCTAAAACTCAAAGGGAAATGCAGAGGACTTAAAACAGCCAAAACAGTTCTGGGAAGAACAGAGAGGGAACATGTGGTAAGCAGAATCCTAAGGTGGCCCCAAAGTTCCACCTACACCCCTGACCCCCACTGTGCAGGCTCCAGTAATTCCCCTTGAGTGTGGGAGGGTTCTATGAATATGATGGGATATCTCTCCCATGATTAGGTTACATTATATGGCAAAGGTAGAGGGATTTCCAACAGTGGTTCCATATAGGACTGGAATGGTGTAATGCCTGTGTGCACACCAGACCAAATGTAAAACTTTGATTCTCACCCTACAGAAACAGATACCTCTTAACCATTTCTCAGGTCAAGGGATACATTTCACATTCAACCCTCTGGCGTCAGACCGAGGTAGGAGGGCCGCACAGGCCCTGGAGCATACTTGTATACACTTGAGAATTCCAGGGTCCTGGCTTCCTGGGATATAGTCTAGAAGAGAAGGGGTGCAGGCTCTGGGTGGACAAACCACTTGGCCCTGGGATCGCCTCACTCTACAGTGAGGGAGGAGGCTCACGTTGGTTAGAACAGGGCCTGCCAAAGTAAGACACTTCAAACTTTTATGTGCATGCAAATAACCTCAGGCCCTTATCGAAGGGCAGGATCAGAGCTTATCAGGGCAGGAGGTAATATTCTGCACATGTCACAAGCTCTCAGGTGCTGTTAATCTGTGGGACCCCACTTTGTTAGCAAGGCTGTAAAGCTTGGGGCCCAGGTCGGAGTGCAGTAACATGAATAGTCACTACATTTGAAGTCCATAGTGGAATGAATAAACCAAAATTGTGGATAATTCAAAAAATATTCATTGGAAAGCTCCTAATGATAGTTAACCTTAAGCTAATAATATATTGTTTTTTCTTTTTTCATCTTGTGCATTTATCAACTGAGTGAAAGCAGTTGACCCAAAAGCAGAATAAAAAACTGAGAACCCCAGTCATATTAAAATTGTGTGTGTAATGTACATTTGCCTTTTGTAATTATCATTCGGTGTGTTTTATGAGAGAATTAATGTTCATAACACCCTAGGTTCTAAGAGTGATTTTTTTTCAGGCAAGATAACCCATGCTGTAATTGAGATATTCGGAACAGGACTTGGGAACCCATCCGATTATTAGCCCTGAGCTATAGCCATCAGGAGCTTCATAAAAAGTGGCATTAAAATATTTATTATTTTCATTAATAAAATGTGGGGACATGGATGACATCAGAAATAAGATTAAAATTGTTTCTATTGAATATTCATGCTGCATTTATCATTCTATAGTATTTATTATTTGAGATGTAACTTTGATTTGAGACAGAGACTTTGATCCCTCCCCTGGGATGGTTCCCTTTTTCATGCTAGCATTCACTTTTTCTTTTAAATTCTATGCTGAAGATTAATACCTTGGGTCGTTCACTTCTTTATTGTATCTGAACTTATTCTGTCATCATTAGGTTGAAGAAAGATAATAATAAATTCAGGACTCTACTCTCTTTTGATGATTATGTTGCTGGTGGGTCAAAATCAACCTCTGGAACCCAGATGAACTTACAGGTTATTCCAAGAGAATTAGGAATCTTCCTTTGCCCTCCACATACCCTACTCAGTGCAGCTAAAGCCCCTGCTCAGGCTATATAAATTAATACATTTGCAATGTGACTTCAGGACATTTTATAGCAGTGATTTTAATGTTGTTAGTGGTGAAATAGGAACTTGAGAATGCAAAGATTAATTTAAACCACATGATGGGTTCAAGGAAAAGGGACACCCACTACAGATTCTTGAATGTATGCTAACTCTGTACAGTGGGAAATGGGTTCCAAAAACCACCAGTGAACTTTTAAACCCTCTTGAGAGGAATCAAACCAACATAGTCAGCCCTGGGAGGGAGCTGTTGCAGACAACAGACAGACCATTTCTCTCTCCTTCACAAACACAGGCCTCTGCCTGAGAGAACACAATTGAGAGATCAGGGAAAGAAAAGGGACCCCCAACCATTATCACTAATGGCATGAAGTTAGAACTGTCTTTCCGCCCATTAGCTCGTTTACTGATTTCTCTTTCATTATAGATTACAAATTCTGCTGGGTCCTTCGAACAATAGATAATTAATAAATCGTATGTTGTGGATAGTTGGTGAACTTGAAATAAAGGATTTCTTTTCCCTTGCAGTTCGTTGTAGCGGTGTTCTGGATCATTTACGCCTACGACAGGGAGATGATTTTCCCGAAGTTGCTTGATAATTTTATCCCAGGGTGGCTGAACCACGGAATGGTGAGTCGACGAAAACAAATGATTACCTTTATTTTTCAAAAAACCTATTAAGTGCTATTTTCGAACATAGGCTTTCCATAGCCTCGGTCTAAATAGCTGTGAAATGTTGGAAGGTTATAGTGCAGTTATAACCAAAGAAGAATACTGAATGTAAATAAAAACCGTCTTCCCATGAAACTGAGTCACAATTAAAACTATGTAGTAGAGGGATGCGTAGTTTGGAAGAAGCATCCATGGTGTTCGATAGTACAATACAATTAGCTCATCATGGGTTGAATTTGTGCCATTGAGAGGCTTGTCCACCCTTGGAGCCCAAGGATGTGCTCTCGCCTGCATGACTATTGATGCTCTGCCCCTCCTCCACTCCCAGCCGTGCAGTCGTGTGCGGAGTAACTGCGTGTTGTTCTTGGAGAAGTTCCCCCGGAGGAGCAGTAGGGCTGTTCTGTTCTCTGAGAGATGGGCACCAGAGGTGTCCTCAGTAGTGGCCGCCTTGTCAGGGTCTGCCCATCCAAGGGCACTTGCCTGCAGCTGCTAGGTCTTTTTCTTCTTCTGAGTCTAACTCTTTCTGATGCCTTAGCCCTCGTGTTACCTTCCCAAGTGTCAAATTAAATACTTTGCATGGTTTGCACATCACTTTACAAGATATGAAGAGATACTTTCTGCACAGAATTTGTGTGTCATTTTCCCTTTCTGCTTCTGGAACTGAGCATGGTTTTGGTATTAAATCAGAAGCCTGAATTTTTTTGGTGGCAGCAACTTTTAGACGGGCTGTCACTGGGCGCTCCTGGTGAAAAGGGCAACCCATCACCAAAATTATAGGGGAGCAAAGAGCTAGAAATAGTGTCTTAAATGTGAAAGCCCTTTAACAACTCCACGTCTTAGCAATCCTCTGCCCCGTATGATCTTCCCGTTCTTTGCTGGGAAACTCCTGCCTGCCCTGCTGGTTTAGATAACATCGCTAAGAAGCCTTGCCTCACTCACCCAAGTCAAGTTAGCCCCTCAGTCATTTGTGTGTGCACGGCACTTTCACATCTCTATATACACATCTGTGCCCCCCACAAAAATGTTACACTCCCAGTGCAAAACAGCAGCCTGCTAATTCCAGCACTCTGCCCAGCTGCCTGGCTGATCACAGGATCAATACATACATGTATTTATTAGACCGATGAATGAATTCAATATTGTCAGCTTACATAATGCCTTGCCAGTCAGCACTAATAGCTACTATTTTTGAGAACCTACTGTGTGCCAGGCATTCTATAGTGGTTGTATCATTTAATTTTTACACAGGCACTATGAATGAGAAAGTATTATCCCTTTTACGGATGAAGAAACTTAAGCTCCGAAAGTTTCTGAGACCAGAAGGGCCTTAGCTGAGGACAGCTGGTGCATCAGATGCTGTAGAATTTCAGTCCTTAACTATTTGGGGCCCTCAACTGCGCGACATTACCTTTGGGCCTGAGAACGAATTTCGGCCTTAGCAGGCCCTGGCACTACTCAGTGTTGCCAGCAAATGGTTTACTGAGCATGTACATGGCCGTTAGAACTTCAACAGCAGTCTCATCATTTGCCTTTGATTCAGCCGAATGAGTTAAAATTCTCACTCTTAGAGGCAAACACGACATAGAAATGCAAGGAGGATTTGAGTGACGTGGGTATTTAGGACACAGAAACGATAAGTGTATTGACATGTCAAATCCTCTCAGATAATAGGAGCTCAGTAGACTCTTTCACAATGAATTTTGTCTCTTAGGACAGATAAATGACTCTTTCTTTGCATTTCTTCATATCTCAATTCATGGTTCCAATAGTTACGAAAAAAGAAGTTGCGTATGGTGGCTGAGGAATATTTTGCAAAGTTAAATAATTTACATTACTCTAAATTTGGATGTATGAAATTTTAAGTACAACATCCTAAAGCATAATGTTGGTTATTTTAGATTGGCAATTAAAATATGAATATTAAATGCTGGAATCATAAATAATTAAATATTTATAAAATGTGTAATAATATTTGTGAAATATCAAAGCATTAAATATGTGCTTTTAAGTTTAAAATTTTAATCATAACTATAGTTTGTGTTTATTTTAATTTAATAGAAAATTTTGAATATTTAATTTAAAAAATAGAAAAATAATTCAATTATACATTTTTTACATTTATTTTAATTCCATATTTTGATGAAAACATTTAAATTATGTACACTTTGATTATAATTATGTTTTATGTTAAGTTGATGTTAGATTTAGCTTAGAGTAATGCTATCAGTAGAGCTCAAATTTTGTAAAAATTTCCTTTATAACAACAAATTTTATGAATTTATTGATATGAAGGCAAGAAAATAAAAGTTCAAAATATTTATATTTACATTAAATATTTTATATTCATATTTGTAATTCATGTCAATTTGTCTTTATTTTACTACTCATCCAATCAGATATTTTTCTATTTTGTTTTATGAAAATATATCTAACAAGGTAGGATGACAAAACTTTTTTTTAGTACTTTACTTAATTTGTAACTTCTAAATATTTCTGCAAATGGTCTATGGCCCACTGCACCTATTCACTGTTGCATGTTTAAATTTTTATAACTACATGAGTTCCTAGAGAGAATGTACCCTGTACTTATTAGAGTGTCAACATAATTTCTAGGGACCCGGAGCCCTGAACCACAGAACTCAGATACAGTTTATAAGTCTAACATGATACTATTTCAGAAGACGTTGTTAAATCAGTCTTGAATTTGCAGCATTTAAACTTCCCAGCACAAAATTAGTCAGAAAACAAGCGTAAAGAAAAATGCGCAGACTCTGAAATTCACAGGGTTTTCCTTTAGATATGCACTACAGTTGCAAGAAATTAGACATGATTATAACAAAAGGCAAGCATTCTGTCACTTCCTTTCCACTCTCTAGCTCTTTTTCTCAGCAAGTAATCCTAGAATTTATTTGCAGAAGAGAAGAGGGAAGGGAAAAATGGTACATAGATGAATGGGAATAGTAATACCCCTTGGCGTGTAATCACTAAGTTATCTCCAAGCTCCATGAAAATAGCACCAAAGGGAAAAAGAAAGAATTTTAACTTACTACAATTAAAAATATAAACATACAAATACAGCAAATTTAAATAGAACCAGTTTAGTATCCAAAATCAAAGCTTGTCTAACCTTAAAGCCTCATTCATTTTTATATTTCCAGCAATGCAAAAAGCACATAAAGGCTATAAGGTATTCACTGAGTGTCAGTGATAAAAAGATGTTGATGCATTTGCTTTTGAAGCTTGGGAGAATGTCAGGTTTGCATTTATATCCTTCTACCACCTTTCTAACCTCAGTCCACCGATGCCCAGACAGAAGAAAAACAGGTGATATCAGCCAATGAATCAGTTTCTAAAATGTAATGAGAAAGGTCAGGGACAGTTGTGTGAGGATCCTGCATGGTTGCAACATGGCAGTTGGTGCTGCACTTTGATTTAATTCCATCTAGCAAACATTAATTGAATATCTATGATGTGCAAAGTACCCTGCTAGGCACTGAGTGGTTATAGGATGAGAAGAACACTTGCAATTTTAGAGGATGGAAATGGCATGTTTGAAGTGGAGGAAGGCAAGTAGGAAAACTATTCCACAAGCCAAAAGAGTAGTGCCCAACAGGTTAGGTTCACTCTGACAAGAAGAAGCACTATTGTGGTCCTGGCTGCAAAAACAGAAACCTGAACCTTTCTCTTCTGCTGATTATAGTTTTAAAGCATTGCCAATGGAGTAAATATACATTAAATCAATACATAAACAAATAAATATTTAAACTCCAGTATGATTGCAAACTCTCATTAATGCTATAACAGGGAAAAAAAAAGAAACAATGAGACAGTGTTTCTGCTTATTGAAGACCTAATTAATGTTTATGAAGTGTTTTGAGAAGACCCAGCACTATGGAACTTTATTACATTATTATTATCACCACAGACCTTTAAGCAGACATGACCTAGATATTATTATAATCACAGGAGGACTTTTTCACTCCCCATGTAATTTATAAGGAGAGGAAAAAAATAAATCCCACCTCTCTTCATGTTTGATTTGTCAGTTGTTCTTGTTATATGTAACTGATCCCCAAGAGAACCTTAATTTAAGGTACTATTTATTCTGTTCAGTATTATTTTGACATTTGGTAATTACTAAAGTTTTTATACATCTGCCTTTCCCAGAAGAAAAGGCATTAAATGCTGCTTGTATGATCATCAGTTTTGCAGGAACTCAGATTTGACATTATTCTTCTGGTGAATTTCCAGTTCTGGGATACACAGATCATGCCTTTCAGTACCCGGGGAGCCTGTGCCACCCTCAGAGTGGATATTTTATAAAATAAGCTTTTAGTTGAAAGAAGACCATTGTAAACATTCCACATAAAAAAAATGACCTTTCTCAGTTTTCCCAATATATTCTAAAGTAGCTAGAAGATATCTGGAAATTATTAAAAATAAAAGTTCAGACTAGAACAGAGGTCAGAAATTTCTTGGGAACCTCTTTCTAACACTCCCAGAGGACTTCCCAAAGAAAACACAAATAAGACTGAAGACTCAGGAACAAGGAGGGTTGTGTCCATAATGAGGCGGACACTTTCAGCAATGCTGCATACCGTTCTTGGGGGTTAGCTTTTTCTCATATTCAGTTTTACTGATCATAGCTTCTTCCATTGTGAATTTTTATTTGTGATCATTAGTTCCACCAAGTCCAATTTTTCTGTCAGATTTTGCTGATCTAAATTTTGTCATGAGGATTTGATTATTCTATTTAAGTCAGTAATCAGCTTTAAGGTTATTTAACTTTAGCTGTTGCCGATTTTATTATTTATATATTATTTCAACCAGAAAAATTATAAATGAGAGAAAATGTATTTTTAAACTGGTGTTTGAGAAACCTTTTAATCATTTTTGAGGTAGAGAGACCAAAAGGGTTTTCCAGATTCACATGTAAGAAGCTTAGAAGTCACTTCTCCATCCTAACGAATTAAAAGCCGAACCGACTGAAAAATCAACAGCAATTCTTGCATCCTTATAAGACAGGAAGACACAAGGAAAACTGCTGTCCCCAAGATTGGAGAGACAGATAGACACACATAAAGAATAGCAACTTACTGGGGCAGAGATTCATGGGCAGAAACTACCGTGGGAACCAGTGTCAGGATAGGGAAACCCGAACTTTAACTGACGGATTGCTGGAGGCTCAGAGCGGACAAATCTGAGGGTGAAAAACTCTGGGGGAATGAGTCTCAGGGGTCCCCATAATATTTGGAGATTTACCCCCAGGAACTTGATTGGGTCCCCACAGTAAATATCTGAAATAAATCTCCTCCGACTTCCAGCATCGGGAGGGGAAAAGCAACCACTTTTAAATACACTGGAGCTTCCTGTTCTGAGCAAGGTCTGCCCTCAGGGGAAGCTAACCACAACCTAAGTCACTGCGCTGCAGGACCTATCAGTAGAGTCCTCAGAAAACTGAAAAGTGAAGAGAACAAAAACTGAAAGAAAGCAGAACAAAATACCCAAGGACTGGGGGACAACTACAAAGGTATAACACATGCACGATGAGATTACCAGAAGGAGAACAAAGAGAAAGGAGCAGAAGAAATATGACTGAGAATTTCCCCTAAATTGTCAGACATCAAATCACAGATCCAGTAAACACAGGAAAGACCAAGTTTGGTAAATACCCAAAAGCCTATACCCAGGCATATTGCTTTTTAAATACCAAAAAGCAGAAATAAAGAAAAGACTCCTGAAAGAAGCAAGAGGGACTGAGAGAACTAGAGAGAGGAACTGGCCTTGATAAAGGCTAGGATGGAGAAGGGGGAAAGAGAGGAGAAGAGGAAAGGAAATGGGGTAATGTCATGAGTGAAAAGAGAGATGGCTGCAGAAAGGAGGGAGATCGAATGAGGAGATGGGAAGAAGACTGGGGGAGAGAGAGTGTAAAAAGTCCTAGGATAAAGAAGGCACAATGGCTAAGTCATACAGTTTTTTTAATACCATATCTCCTCCATAGCTCTTTGACATTTAGGGGTTAATTTTTTTTTCTGCAGTGCTTGAAATATTATAGGTACTCAGTAACTATTTCATGAACCAGTAGATGTTAGTAGATCGAGTTGGCCTCCTTACTGTTCCTTAAACACATCAAGCACCCTCCTTGTTTTGGAATGCTGTTCTCCATAAGTCTATCTATTTGGCTCACTCCTTCACCCCCTTCAAGACTTTGCTCAGTCTCACCTTCTCAGTAAGGCTTACTCTGAGCAGCCCGTTAGGCACTGCAGCCACTGCCGTGCCTCCCAGAGTTCCTTACTGTGCTCTGTAGCTCCTTCGTGGCGCCTACCAACCTTGACGTATTACATGCTTTTACTTATATGTTGTACTTGTGGCTTATTGTTCATCTCCCTCTGTTAGAATATAATTTCCATGAGGACAGAGATCTTTGTTTTGTTGGCTGAGTTATCCCAAGCACCTAGAAGAGTACCTCTACATAATGCACAATCAATGATTATTTGTTGCAATATTCCATGTCCCTGTGTTCCCTTGGTTTTTTCCCACTCTTTATCTTTTCCCCTTCATAGTAGTCAACAGGAAACGCAACCCCCAAACCATTCACTTCTTTCCTAACTTGTATTTTACTTCATTCTTCAATCTCAGCTGCACTACAGCAAAATTCTGCATACATAGCCTGCTACCCCCATCTCAGAATATCTTATTTACTGGTTTTTACATGTCATATTACTACCACTGCCTGAAAAGGCCTGAATTGAATTCTAAAGAACACACCATGGGTATCTGGAACACCTAAGAGATACAGGTAAGGTATATAATAGCCTGGATCAAATTTATTGAAAAGCTTCCATATATTGATTATTTTATCTGGGCATTATTTATTTCTTCTCTAGGGTAATAGACACTGGCTTTTTAAAGCAATTTCCTGCCATCACAAATCCCTTTGTAGAACTAATTTTTCATGCAAGGGTAGAATTCAAGGCTAATAATATTTGGCTTATACTCTGCCCTTTTTCTTGCAACGTTTAATAGATGAGCAAGTCTAGCAGTAGTATGAGTTCATCAAAAGGTCTGTAAGTTATATTCAGATGTTTTGGGGTCAGCAAAACCCAAAGTGTGGTTTACTCAAGTTCTTTTACCCCTAATCCTTAAATCCATAGATATTTCAAAGTAAACTTAATTCATATGTTTCTCATTCACTTGCCATTAGCTCTTCATAGCCAGGGGAGGGGATGGGGCAGGGAGGAAGGTATTGTCTTAGGAACTGGCTTCCTTCTTCACTACCATAGACAGATCATTCATTAGTCACAGACCCAACTCCTTGGCAGAAGTCCATCCCTTTATCCTTTCCAGTTCCCTTTTAATTGAAACTTCAACCTCAGCAAGCATCTGTGATAACTGCCAAGGAAAGTGAAGTGGAAAAAAAGCTGCATTTTTTTTATCATGGAAGCACAGAATCCCAGAACCTTAAACTTAGAAAGTGATTCTAGCATCTTGTGCACAAACCATGTTACACTTATATCACCTGAACAACACCCTGGTAAATTCCCTTTCAGTCCCTGCTCGAGCATCTCCAGTGATGGAGCTGCAGCTGTGGACCAAGACCGTGGACCTTCAGCTGTTCGAAAGGCTCTTGTAAGGAACTGAGTCTTCTGTTCAAGTTTCAGTGACCAATCCCTTCATCTATTCTACAGGTTTCAAATGCCAGTCCTTTTCATTCTCCTCATGTCCTCTTCCAAGAGAACCTCACTCTCTCCCATGACTTTGGTCTCTGCCATACATAGGCCGTTCCCAAGTCTACTTCCTGGTCCACCTTTCCAAGGAGCATCACCCTCTGCATTTGACACAACGACCTTGAGATGAACATATTGACACAAACTCCTTACATTAACCCCTCCTCTAAATCATGTTAGTCATCTCATGTTGCTATCTTAATAATGGTAGAATGCATCTCAAAGCTCCTCTTTCCACCATATCCCCCAGAGTTAAAAAGTCCTATCAATTATCCCTCCAAAACAACTGTAAAGTCTGCTCAACCTCTTCATCTCCACCCTCTCTGCTCTGTTCAAGGCATTATCATCTCTCAACTGAGCTGAGGCAACAGGCTCATTTCTCATTTCTTTGCCTCCCTGCTGTCGCCTCACCACATTTTTCTCCACCTTGCTGCCCCAGTCCCCTTCTTAGAAAAGATGAAATTCTAGTGGCTCCCTGCTTACTGGCTTGGCCAAAAAGTTCATTTGGTTTTTCTATAAGATGGCTCTAGTAGCCCTCAGTTATCTTTAACTTCATCTGAAACAATTTTGTTACATTGAATTGTGACAGCTGTCGTATCGCCGTGCGCCGTGCATTTAAAATAAACTTATCAAAATGAGTTAATTTTTGTGTAGGCATTTTAATATTGAAGATGGAAGAAAATATGCAACTTTCTGCATATTATACTTTATTATTTCAAGAAAGGTAAAAATGCAACAGAAATGCTAAAAAAAAGATTTGTGCAGTGTACAGGAAAGTTGCTGTGACTGATTGAACATGTTAAAAGTGGTTTGCCAATTTTCGTGGTAGGGACTTCTTGCTAGAAGATGCTCCATGGTTGGGTAAAAAAGTTGAAGTTGAAAGGGATCAAATGGAGATGTTAATTTGGAATGTTATACTATGTGGGAGATAGCCAACATACTAAAAATATCCAAATCAATAAAGTTATTGGTGAAAATGAAAAATATGTCATTTATTTTATGGAAAAAACTAAACGGGCTTTTTTGCCAATTCATTCCCTTCTGAGACACTACCTGTGAGTGAAGCAGTCCGCAGGTCCCCAGGCACCGGAGTGCCTTCTCACTGCATTAAGAACGCCTTGTTCACACACCTGTGATTTCTCTTATCACATTGTTTGGTTACTACTTATTTATGCATTTATTCTTGCAGTGGTTTATGAAGCCATAAAGGGCTGCAATGGGTTTTTTTTTCCATCTTTTTCTCCAGAACCTAGCAGAGTGTCCAGCACTTAGTGCACACTCAGCAAGTGCTGATCGGAGAAATGGTACGTAGGCTGATCACCATCGTGCTCAGTCTCCCTGACAGGCTTCAGCTTGTCTAGGTTCATTTCCAGTCTCATATGATTTGTCAAGTGCCCAAGAAAGTGATTTACCGTTGTCCTTGCTTATCACCATTGTCCAAGCTTCCATGAACTCTTTTTGGTAGTTTCATTTTACTCTACATTAAAACATCCACATGACTCTTAGCTGACCATTATGTGATTAAACTAATATTTTAAACTGTTGTTATTTTCATTTTTTATATGCAAAATGTAGGACCCTTATATTTATGCCCAGTGAATTCCTTCTTCTTAAACTCAGTGTGAAGAGGGAATCCGCTCTAGGGAAGCCATGGCACTAAGAATGTGGGGATCATCGAATGGGTATATTGGGATTTAATAAACGATATTTTATTTTTTTTGAATTGAGGTGCCAAAGTTCATGCCACTGAGTCGAAGCTACTTTGAAGGCTACCCTCTGGGCAAAGTAACTAACCAAACGGCTGATTTTTCAAAGCAGTAGATTTTAACCACCTGTAACCATGCTTAGAGAGGAATGTTGATCCTTAAAGTCAAGACAAGTGTTTGGATCGAGATGACGTATGTGATAGCAGAAGGGCAGGATGGGCAGCAGGGATGACAATGAAAGTGACTTCCATTTCCCAGGATGAAGAAACAAGAAAATTATTAAGCATGTATAATGGAGAGAGAGTTCTGTGACAAGGGATCTTCTGAGGAAAAAGGTTAGGGGCTAGGAACTGGCAGCAAGTGAACGGTGGCCTGGGGACCAAGCTTACCTATGAAGGTGAGGTGTTGCTTTTCCCAGGTTGGCTGGATTCTATATGTGTATAAGTCCTGAGGGGTCATTGTGCTTGGGGAAAGTAGGAAAAGAATCTTCTGAGAGCCCGGAATCATCATCCCAAACCCTTACCTGGGCTCCAGACTACAGGGATAACACACTATGGACATAAACGTGATGGTCTCTCCCATTTTCCTCTTATCTGCATACTTCTTTTAAGTTATGTAGAAGAGTGTTTGGCTAAACAGAAGCAAGGAAGACTGTAGCAATCCACTAGAATATGTCCAACCCAACTTTTCTTTTTCCTGCCCATTTGATTCTGAATCTAAGCTACTGGATTTGTCTCCAAACTACCTGGCCATTTAGGGATACTGGTTAACTTCCCTGAGCCCATTTATACCTCTTCTCAGGTGAGTTTTCCTCAGGATGTTTCCAAGATCCCCCTCTGTTAACCTGGGCTAACTCCAGCCAGAGCTAGCAAAGCCCCTCCAAACTGCTCTCCAGGAAAGTTCAGGCCTGAGTGTCCACCCAGTTCTCATTTCCCCGTCAAAACTCTGCTTACCCTCTGAGCGCACTCCTGTATCAGTCCTCCCCTTGCATCATAGAACTATTTCTTCTTTATGAGCTTCTTTACCCAATATGCACCGCTGCTGCGGCATCCATTGCATTGCACTACACTTGCAGTTTGTTGTTGCATTTCTCTGGGACGGATGGTCTTGGGGTCAGGCGTGTGGTCTTAACTTCTTCTGTATATTTCCACCACCTGGCTCAGTGTGTGGCACATAGCAGTCCTCAGAAAATGTTTTTTGAAAGAATGAATGAATGGATGGTTAAGTGGATAAATTTCTATCATATTTCCTTAGTCTCTCAGACTAGTAACACTTTCTGGAAAGGAAATAAGATTATTTTCTCTAAGTAAGTTTAAACTGGTCCTATAGTCACTGTTTAATTTCTGCATTTCATACTTCAGTCCTTCAGTCTAGAACCTTATAGTATTTTTGTCAGGCTCTTTGCTTCATGATCATCCTTCCCCTTTTGAATAGCAGAACTATATCTGCTGACCTCTGAGTGTCCAGCATAATAATTTGTCCAAGTTCACACGGTTTGTGAGGGGACTGGCTGGGAGTGGAATGCTGAGGACCTGTCTCCATGGAACTTTGTGAACATCTAATTAAAAAGAAGTTTTCAAACCTACAATGACTTCTCATTATATTTCACCAAACACATTTCATTAGGACACTAATAAACATTCCTGGCATTGTAGCTTATGTCCCTTTTCATCTAAGCAAGGATGATTTTTTTCCTACTGTTGTTCCACATTCAGATACACATCCAGAGAACGAATTTGCACTTGATCTAATGAAGATGTGTTTTAACCTAGATGCAAAGGTTAGCCTCTTGATGGACATGTTTCCCTTTAATACAACCCCTTTCCTCCTTGTCAAATGCATTAACTTTTGTGACCTGGTAATATATCTCACAATCCTGTACATGCCAGTGCAGCTGCTCACAGTGCTACTATCTATATGTGTTGGGATAAAAGACTGATGTTAGTAGGCATTCCTTTCTATACCGACCCTGCTGCCATCACCACATACAACAAAATGTCTTTTTTGCCCCATTCTTTTTATCGCAGCAGATTAACCCCAAAGAGCTGCTGTGTTTCTGGATCCCGTGCTTCTGATAGATGCAGACGCGTGAGTCACCTAGAAAGAGGGGCTGAGACAAACGATCTCTCCCATTTTCTCCGGTTTTGTTGTTCTGTGAAAACAGTTCCGCCAGTGGGGAACTTGAGATTTTGTTGTGGGAATTCACGAGGTTGGCCCTGGAAGTACATAGCCTAATGCCTGCCACGTAGTAACCCTAACAAACAGAAGTCGTGTGAGTCCTCTGCAATCGGAAAGAATAGGACAAGGTCATGTCAGGTGAGATGAAAGTTTCACTGTGGCTGATGATTTTCATTTATTATCATCTAACAAGTAAAAAGTTAATGTCAAACTGTCTAAAGCTTCAAGGAAAAAAATGCCTTAGTGGAAATCCTGTATTTTTAACAACCCTGAATTCATATATAGTCCTAAAGTAAAAAGTTAATGAAATTCCCTAAAAACTTATATAAAATGTAAGGCAGTTATCCTTGGACATAGAATTCAAATCTTCTTGCTTATTTTTAGACATCACCCCTCAGTTGCACCTATTCAAAAGAGCATTGCTTAAATTCAGAAATTGACTGCTAATATTCACACATATGGCAAATATGAACTAATCAGACCGCAGATATTTTGCTGCATTCCATGGTGTCTCATTTATTTGTTTAATTTGCAGCTATAGCAACTAGATTCCACCACTTCAGGCTTTTACACAGAGACCTACAGTCTGATCAGCTTGGTTGAAGTTTGGCATTCACCACTACACTCAATTGAAGACATATGCACAAACTCACCACATTTTTTAAGCTGGTTTTCACACGGGACAGATATATACTATTTGCATAAAAAAATGAAAAGCAATCTTCTGCACGGACAGTAGACAATTAAACGATACAGCGACCTTCTCTTCTGTAACATTTCAAATCTTAAAGTTTTCTTGGCATGCGTCTCAAAAGCCCATCTGACTTTGAAGCAGCCTGTCTCTCCACGGAAAGCTCACTCCAGCAATGACTAATGGATTGACCTGGTGCCACACTAGTGCTGCTCCATGCATGCTGCTCTGCACAAGACGAGCATTTGGAAATGACCTTGAAACACAGTGTTGCCAAGTTAATGAAATATGGGCCTTCAAGAAGTGCCATTTCATAAGCAACCTACAGAAGGGTATCTGCAACACTGTCAAAGCTCAGCCTCTTAATTTGGCATTAGTTCACCAAGAGTGTTTAACATACACAAGGAATGATGCTCCCATGTGATTTTATTAGTCGCACTTCGTAACAGGTTGGAAAAATTCGGTAATGGAGAAATTGGCATTCCACTGTTGTTTCTCTTAGGTGTTTTCTTTTCAAACTTTTGCTGAAGGAACAGAAGATGCCCAAAGGGTGAAGGTACAGCTAGTGGGTAAAGAGAAGACAGTAGAAAGAAGTGCTTCTCCACCCTCGTAAGCTGCCCAGTTGATATGGTTGCGTCTCACCAGGCTCAGGTTCCAGGAGAGAAGCACCGCCTTATCACAGTATAGGCACACCTATAAAATAATCTGTTGTAGTTTAAAAGCGCTCGTTGATGTTGATGTCAGTTGCCATTGCATGGTTTTCCAGACACTGAGTGATGTGTTTGTGTCGGGGCACAATGTCTCCTTTTGATTGCACTTCTCATGCTGGTGAAGTTGGCTGACATTTCAGGATCTGGATAATGAGGCTGTGCGTTAACCTTATTTGGTAGTCAGCGATCAGCCTCCTGGATTGGCATGACTTTGGGGCTCGCCCCCCTCAGCTTCCCTCCCTGTGGCCTTGCTTCCACAGCCATGGAGAGGGTAAGACAGGCCAAGGTCAGGGCAGTCAAAGCGGGATGTTGGAAGAGCACTGGGGAGCAAGACATATTCTCCGAATTCATTCTTAACTAATTCTCCTAAGCTGACTCTCAGATCTTTATGCAAAATCAGATTCAATACTTCTTAAAAAAAAAAAATGAGCAAAGGGCTCCAGCCCTCTTGGCACCACGTCTTTGGTGCCGATGGTTTCCAGTCCGCCATTCTGTCCTCGAGCTCCAGGACATGACTGAAAAAAAAGACCATTCAACCCTTTTGGAGCATCCTGAGCAGACCGTAAAAGACTTCTGGCCATTCTTATTTCTTAAACGCTGACAGTCCTCACTAGGTAATCCTGGGAAATATACATCTATAAGATCAGGGCAACATACTGTCAACAGCAACTTCCCAGAACATTCCTTCTTACTTCATCTGGGATTTTTCAATAAGTAATTTGATATTTTTGTAAGTTTATACTGGAATCACTAAAATGAAGGCATTTTTTCCTTATAAGCTCAAGCCTTCCAGAGTCATCATTTTGTAGAGTTACATAAGTAAGCCTTGCAACTAAGCTAAAAATCTAAATTATAGAATGTAGCAGTTGCAAAACTCTTCATATTTTGTTCAATACCTTAGGTTAAAACTAATAACATATTTGCAAAACAGTTTTTTTTCATGCAGTCGCTCATATTGAAGTGAAGCTTGGTGATGCTAAATGTCACATGCTGAATTATTTGCTTGTAAAATTTTTTCCCAGTGGCCGGCCTGTCTTTAGTATTGCCTGAAAGGTTCTAACATAAGAAACTCAGAAAGATTCCATTATCTTACCCTGTTTTCTTTATCCATCTATATTTTGTGTGATTCTCTTTAAATTATAATACCACACCTTATTTTTTCACTCTTAAAGGTTTGTAATTGGAAAACACATTTTCTCAAATAGCCTTCATCCTTAATTTAGAGTCTCTCATATTAACATGCCTAATTTTTAATGTATTTTCTAAAATACTTCTCAGCTTCTAAAATAAAGAAAGGGTGGGGGGAAAAGAACAAAAAAGGATGAGAAAAAGAGAAAGAAATGTTGCAGAGAACATCAACTACCAGGTATACCATGACTTCTGATACTAACATCATAGATCACAGGAACCAAGATATGGAAGAGAGAAAAAAGGCCCATGCCAACAAGATTTGACACTCAATCATCCTTTGTCTTTGCCCTTCCTCTAGCTTCAGCACTGAGCACTGCCTTCCGCCTCTGGATGATATTTTTAACTTATCTTTTCAGTAGACATTCAGAAATGAGGAAGCAGAGAGCTCAGCATGGCCAGGCGACAGGTTTGCCCTTAAGCTATAGCCACAGTCTCACCATCCTAATTTTTAGACTCATATGAGATTACCTATATGTATGGGAATAGAATGCAAAGCATTTTCTTATGAAAACGTTTATTATTCTGCATCCTTGCAGAGCTTCCCCCAAGTGAACAGGGACTTTCTTTCCAAAGCCTCCGGTAGGGACTTTCTCCACCATTATTCTAACATGATGGCACTTTGTCCTATTTGCTTTCATTACAAAGTATCTCAGACATTTTCTCTGTACCTTCATATATATTTACACTGGAACACATGATTGAAAGAAATGTGATCTTGTATTAGTCGGATTCTCCAGACAAATAGAATCAATGGATCATGAGTAAATAATAAGGAATTGGCTCACGTGATTATGGAGGCTAAGAAGCCTCAAGATATGTAGTCAACAAGCTGGAAACCCAGGATAGTTGATCACATAGAGTTAGTCCAAGTCAAAAAGCCTGAGAACCAGAAGAGGCAATGCGGTGGGTTCTAGTCTAAGCCCGAGGCCAAAGGCAGGGGGAGAAAGATGTCCTGGCTTTTAAAAACCCTGGCAGAGTTAAAGGGCAGCAAATTCTCCCTTAGTCGGCCTTTTATTCTGTTCGGGTCTTCAGCAGACCAGATGAGAGCCACCCCCACTGAGGAGAACAACCTGCTTTACTCAACCTATTGATCCAGATGTTAATCTCATCCAGAAACACCCTCCTACACACACCTAGAAAAATGTTTAACCAAATACCTGGACACCCAGTGGCCCAGTCAAGTTGACACATAAAATTAACCATCACGGATCTCCATTGAAAACCCCTCTTTTCCTTTGAAAACAACTCCACTTGTAGACGTCTGTAGATTGCCTTCCTCCCTCCATGCTGTGAAAGTTGCATTCATGTTGGTCAACCCTGCTTGGCCCAGGTCTCGTGCTCAAAGGTTATGATGGATTTAGTCTGGAAGGGCACCCATACACCATGAGTGTTTTTTCAGTGCTCCCTGCGCAGGGTTCTGAGGCATAGCCAGGGTTGGTCTGAGAACCCTTAAATTTGTTGTCCTCTGGGTTTTCTTGGGATCGATGAAAGTGGTTAATGGAAGGACACAGGAGGAATATCACCTTGGTTGATGACTGGAGCTGAGCTGCAGGGAGGACATGGCATATGGACAAAACTGGTTAAATGCGCATAACCAGCTTAGTTTAACTCTTATGGGCTGGATACAAGATGGCGTCTGTGCCTTACTTTCTGCTGGGATAAAATACTGGCACCATCCTGAGATTCTAGGAAAAATGAATCGATATTAACATTTCTTAGCAGATTAAAAGCATAATACATATGTCAATTAGTATTACTCCTTGAAAATATTTATAGAGTTAAATTATCTGTAACTAATTCGAGATAGCAGTTAACAGGGGGTATCAGTTTCCTCTGAGTTATATGAAACAAAATATAAATCTTTTATATAACTCTGTTTCCTACAGAAAGGATTTTTTTGCTTGTCGGTGGGATTTTTTAAAGTTTTATTTTATTTTCTTGGATCTCATTACTTTTCCATAAATCCTATAAACAGAATTACAGTGAGGTGAGTCATAGTCTTAACACTTTTTTGAAGCTTCTTTTGCTAATGCAGCTTGGAATATAGGGGAATTTTTTTTTAACTGTGTTTGAAAACTGGGAAGGGAAGGGAAAGGAGGGGAAATCGTGAGGCAAAGAAGGAAGGAAAAAGGAGGGGAAGAAGGAAGGAAGGAAAAAAGGAAGGTAGGAAGGGAGGAAGGGGGGGAAGGCAGAATATATTTTACTTTACATTGTTTAACCTAAGGGCATCGTAAAGGTAAAATGTTTCATGGGATCTCACTGGTGGCTCGTAGACAACCTTGAAATACAAATGGGTTTGGATTTCAAAAGTTCGTGGCTAGTCTTTGGGAACTGGGAACATAGTTCCCCGCAGAAATTTTGTTATATAAGTGGTAATTAATGTTCGAGGCAAGCTCATAAACTCTCCTCATTCTGTTTTGAAGCCAAATGATTGTGCATTTACAGTGTTAAATAGTAGATGACACTATTGAAAACTTGTAGATCTAAAGAACATAAAAGCAATAAAGTCAGTTTTGGAGTTACTTGAAACTTTTCACTTAAATGTTGGTGTGGGAGGGAAAGCAGGTTTGATTTGAGAGGCATGAAGGTGTTCAAAACACCTAATGTTGATATTTGATGGCACCGCTCAAAGGAGTAAAAGACACTCTCCCTTGAGGGTCTCTGCAACCACATGCATGCTTTAAGCTTAGCACCAAAAACAACACACTGAGGCCATATTGGTAAGTCCTCAGTAAAATGCCGCCTTTCCTTTCTACAACAAGTACTGATGGAGCACATACTACGTGGAACATGCTCCTAACCACTTATGCCAGAAGGAAACCAGGAAGAAACCCTCTCCTTGTGGAGCTTATAATCTAGTGAGGGAGACAGTCAAATAATTGTGCAGATGGATGACCTATGATTCATACATTTTTATGAAAAAAATATTATATGATTATTAAAGGTGATGCCTATTTACAAGAAATAATGATGAGTCCCATAGTATGTACCTGGGGATGGAGAGGAAATAAATCTTTGTTAAATATCTGCCATGGGCCAGCCACTTACTTTAGGCCATCTCATTTAACCCTGAGTGGCCAACCGTGAAGGGTAGAGGTCATTACCACCACTTCTCAGATGAGAAGCTGAGACTCAAGACATTAAGAAATGTGTCAAAGATGGGAGGACACTGGGCAGGCAGCAGAGCTGGGGTGCAAACCAAGCCTGTCTGGCTTCAGGTACTCTCTGCCAGTCTAAGCTGCCTGGTTTGCAAAACCACTCTGGAGATATTTCCTATTGTTCTACTCGATATTTTGCATATAAGTACCCATGCAATAATCTCCACCTCGAATTTAGTAATGGCAACACTGCTTTATCTCCTGATGCTGGTGTTTCTTTTCCTCAAAGCAAGTTATTTCTGTCTCTGCTCTGATGCCATATTTAGTTCCCTTATGCCATGGCCAGCTCACCTGTGGCTTCTGGTACAGTTTTCTCTCCTTCTTTCGCACCACATATTTTTTTGCCTGATTTTTTTATTTCATGTTGGTTTTTACAGCCCTGAGCTTTTCATCACAAGCTGCCTTGCCCTTTTGAGAAACAGAACACACATTACATAAATAGAAAAGAAACAGATGTGACTCCTGGAATTCCTTGATGATCCTTTTCTGTCCCCTCCACTTGACCTAGAACAGGACCTTGCACTCAAGAGTGAGCAATAAGGATCGATTGATCATTAGCTGGTTAGCTGCAGCGATTCTGAAGGACAGTTCTGATTCCTTTGAAGAAGTTGTTGGCTCCAGCTTTATATGTTAACTTCATCACAAGACTTACCACTTTCCTTTTCTTGAACAGAGAGTTATCCCTTGCATTTTCTTCTGTCCCTCATAAATGGATGTAACGGACCATGAGCACAACTAGCAGGCACCACACGTCTCCCTCTTGCTGGGCTACGCACTGTATGGATATCGTCTACTCGATCCTTGATACCTTATTATTCTCCCCATTTCACAGGAGGAGAAACTGAGGGTTAACAAACTTAAGTAATTAATGGGGAAAGCAAGCAAATAACCTTCTTCCTAGCAATTCAGCAATAGATGGAAGAAAAGATTAGGGAAAGAGAATTAAATCGCTTCAGGTTTGGTCGGCAAAATGCAGAAGAAGGTTGGGAAGAACTGAAAGTGACTTATAAGGAAATCATTCTTCCTGCCCATCCCCTGCTCTGTTGACCAGGATGTAGGTTAGAAGCAAATGAATATTTTTATATATATGAGACATTCTTTCACCAGGAGATCATAACTTTTGAGGGAGAGAAGGCTGTACTTAGAAATTTCTTTAATCCACATATTTATTTGGATGATTTTAAGTTATACAATTTAATGTTTGAACAGAAAACTGAAGGTCTTCTTTATCCTTCCAGGCTCACCTTTGTTTTCCTGTGGCTCTCCCAGCCCACACTAACCCCAAAATCCCTGGAAAATGTGGAAGTGTGCTTGGTACCTCTCCCTCTGGGCAGGTGACCCCCAGCACACTCCCAGTGATTACTGCCACCAGAGATAACATCCAAGGTTCTCAGGGCACATCTGTAGCTCTGCAGAACAGAAAGACCAGAAACGAGGTCTTCTCTGCCTCGTCACACTGCAAAGAGGGAGAACCCCATTGTGAGTGATCCCCAAGAAGTGAGCCTCATCTGGGAATGAGGAGAAGGCATAATGAGAGATTAACCCATTCCTGGGTATGTGCTCAGCAGATATTTGCTTAATACTCTTATGCCTAGGGCTTTTCTGGGTACTCATTTTGTTCTCCTCAAGAAAAAAACCAACCAATCAAGGGAGTTAAAGGTCTAAGAAAGTGGGTCAAGAGCTCTGGTGACCAGTTTTCCGGAGCTAAAATTGGAAGTCAAGGGCAGACTCAATGATTTGGGGAGAATGTCCATTCATGCTGAGTTTAGGGAATGCTAACCGATTAGGTATATCTGGAAGAGGAGTCAAAGGTGGAGGCAAAGCTTGAGCTGTGGTTAGAGAAATAAGAAGGGTCTCAGATCTGGGAGAGATTCACACACCAAAATCTAGCTTAGGTTTTACCTCTTCAAAGACAAGAAGCATGGCAAAGTTTTGTAAGAGGCAGATGATTGAATTCACACTTTAAGGAGATGGGAAAAGAAAAGAAGGGTGACTCAGGCAGAGGAACGGCATATGCAGAGACAGGAAATACCACCATATGTTGGGCAAACTGCAGAACGTGTGATCCCACAGAAGATGTACAAGGAGGCAAGGACACTGAGAGGTCACCCAGGGCTGGTCCCCAAAAACCCAGGGTCCTGGCCGAAGAGACTGAACTTTGATCCCAATAGCTTGAAGGAGTTGTTGAAGGATTTTAAACAGAGGGAAAGCAGGGTCAGGCAAGTGTTTTAGAAGGCTTTCTCCTTCAGGGTTGGGGGAGAAGGACTGACAGAGACAGCCCAGACTTGGGAGGGAAGACAGGAAGTCTGAGAACGGAGCTTTGGTCAACACCCACCCTCCAGGGAGGAAAAGCCGAAAAGATACTATCACGTGGGTGGGAAAATAGCTCAGGGAGAAAGGAGGCCAACAGAGGAGGACACTTCTGGAAGAAGGCGGGTCAGTCACACATCCTGGGCCACAGAGGTCAGCAGCTGACATGGGTGCTGAGGAGTGGCAAAACGACTTCGAGGGGACAAACCAGCAGAGAAAAAGAGGAGCCTGCCTGAAAAACAAAACGCAATAAAAGAAAATCCCATTGATGTGGCTTCTTTTTTAGGTGAGGGAAGGTGGATGGTTTCATCTTTGGAGCCAGCAACAAGGGCAGATTGAGGAACAGTGTTTGAGGGGTGAAGGACTTTCCCTTACCAGCCTCAGCTCCATTTTCTCGGGGTGAATGACATGCTGCTTCTCACACTCGCCTCTAGCAAGGTCAGAAGTCTCCCCCGCTACACGATAATGGCCTTTGGCGTTCTTTCTGCCGCTAATGGGCTGTCCATCCAGAACAATTTTCTCTATATTGACCTGAACATTAATCTATACATATTAAGGATAAGTCATAGGAGACGATGCAGAAACACAGTAAAAAAGGAGTTACTTGTTTTGCATATTTCTTGAGAAACTTTAAAATAATTCTTCCCACTTGTGACTCCTCCTATGTCAGCACACCCAAAGCAACAAAAGCAAAAATAACCAAACCATGATTTGATTAATTGGAAAACTGCATGATTTAGATTACGTCTTTAAAATGTTCTGAAATTTGATTTAGATATTTAAGAGCCTTCAGAAATTTCTGTGAACCTGTCATTAGAAATAAACCATTTGTTTTTGTGAGGATTGAAAAAAGAGAAATGTATTTTAGAAAATAGATGAAATTAGACTTGACTTGGAGAAAGGATTCTCTGGCCAAATGTTATTTAAAGACATTGGACTATGGGCTCCAGGCATTGACTGTTTCTCAAGATAAATATGCAGGTAGGAACCAGGAGGGACATTTTCAGAGGTTGCTGCAAAGTTGGTATTATAATGAGCCCCGTCTGCCCATGACATCTTTGGAGGTATGAGACTACAGGCGAGAGATAAATGCTTCTCAGTTCTTTCTCATAATTTCTCTAATCTTTCTGGCAATAAAAAAAAGAAAGAAAGAAAAAGAAAAGGAAAAGCTCATCAGGAGTATAAAATGTTATTGAATCTGCAGCAGTCGTCATGGTTACCTGCATAGTTTCATTGCTTTATTAATGTGTAATTCCCTTTATTTCTGGAAATATCATTATAGTGAAACATAATAGTCTGCAGCCTCTTAGCGAGTTTCACCATGTACCTCAGAGACTCGGCCAACGGCTGTGACAAACGTGTGTGGTTTCTGGGCCACCTGTGTGCTGTGGGCCCAGTAACTAGGACATCGTTGTTTAGGAAAAGACAACTTGAAGTTAATCACCCTTCGGAATTCCTTAAAAGTTCAAGTGCTTTCTTAAACAGAAATGCTTATTTTGTCCTAAAGGGAGATGTTCCAAAGCCGAGTCTTTTTCTAACTATAAGAATTTAGGTTTTCTGCCATTAAATTTTAAAGTAATTATTATTACTTACTGTAGTCACTTTGAGGGGTTTAGGAATTTTTTTTACAATTGATTCTTTTAAAAATTATCTTTCCTAAATTTGTTTCTTGCATCATAGAAAGATTTTTGCGAGACGCGGTTGTTAATCAAGGTTTTCGAGCCAGTGTTTCGAAATATAACCTCCCACTACCCACGTTGACACTAAATAAAATAGTTCAGTAAATTGTCTTTCAGGCTAACTGCTTATGGCAGATGCTGCTAGCTGGCCCCCACATTCCTCTCTTTTCTACCTGGGCACTTGCCAGACTGTATTTCCCAGCATCCCTTGCAGTTAGCTCTGACCATAGGACTCATGTGACAGTGGAATGTGAATGGAAGTTATGAAATAACTTCCAGGTCTGGCTCATAAATCCCTCCCACTTAATCCTCCCACCTTTTGTTTCCAGGCTGGTCTGCCAGTCTGGGCTCTTGAGTAACTGGGTGGAGCATAGCCGCACTGCTGACCAGGAGCCTCTATTGTAACAGAAAAGAGACAAACCCTCTGAGCTGTGAGGACTGCGTGCTCCGTTGCCTCGTGTTACCCTAACTAATATACTGTTTATCGATATTTCTTCTATGTGAGCACATAAGCATTGGGAAAAGGTCTGTGTTTTTCATCCACAAGTTTTTCCTGCAGGTTATCTCATAGCCTTAGAAAGAAACCTGCGTCGTAAATCTTGGGGCCCTTAATCAGGGTCTGGTTGTAACTTTGCTGTTTTGACAAGCACTGGAGACCCGAGTACTATGGCAATTTTACATAATTGGAAAATATCACAGGCCCGTGTGACTTCCATGCACAAGGAACCCAAGGAGGTGGAGTTAACCTTTTCTGAACACTTCCCTGTGCCAAGTACTGTGTTTACCCCTCTAATATACATTAGTTATTGTCTATAAGGAATCTTCAAGGAAACTCTGCTCTTTCCATTTTACAGACTTTTAAAGTGTCATATAGTTTTAATAGCTTCTTCATAGCTAGAGAGTAGCGAGGAAGGATTCAAATACATGTTCGCCTGGAAGCAAGTTGAGCCAAGCTTTCTACTTCACTGCTTTCCGTGGCTCACACTCAGTTAACTACATCAGTTGATCATTATGCTCCAAGACAGAATGATAGCTCATAATAATTGGAAACATATGCGAAGAGTATTTAATTATCTGTGATGTTGGGAAGAGGAACTCTCATTAGATTTTTAGAAAACCGTGATACTGACATTGTTGAGTTTTACCTTCTATCTTAATTAAAATATCAGAACAGTCGCTGTAACAGATAGCAAAGTAGCAGCGCTTTAAAAGGGATGGTCTGGGGGCTGGCAGGCCAGCCCTTCCTCACGAGGCTAACTAGGGCCCCAGGCTCTTTCATCTGGCTGCTTCTGGATCCTGTAGGGTTCTCCTTCACTGCGTGGTGACAGTTGACTTACCATACCAGAGCTGCATTTGAGCCTTAAGAAAAGGGTACAAGAGAGGAAAGGGCAGATGCCTTTCCAGTTAAAGGTGTGACCCAGAAATTGCACGCATCACTTTTTGCTCAAAAAGCTACATGGTCTTGTTGCTGTCTTACTGCAAGGGAGTCAGGATATGTCACCTTTAAATGCTTGGCCTTGTGTCAATACTTATATTCTTATAGAAGAAGGGGACAGGAGACATCGTGGGACAGATAGCAGTCTTGGCCACACCTTCTCTTACTTCCTTTTGTTAAACATGAGAATGAGAAAGATCCGAAACAGCGGCAACAGGGAAGGGAAGAAAATGAGTCAAGGAAACTAAGTAATTCAGAAATTGAGTATCTTCTTTCTCCTTAACTTCTTCCAAAACATATGCTAAAAGAATCAAGAATTAGTTCCTCGCACTAAATTACTTTACATTAGGTTATAACTATTAAATTAAACATTCTCTGAATGCAATGATTGCAACAAATTGAGGACCTAGGAACAAAGACTAGATATTAAATAATATTAAGTAATTAGAATTAATTTTGTTACATTTCACATGTGGTTAAATTATAAACAAAAACCTCATCTGCTAGAGATATTTACTGGGGCCTATATAAGTGAAATGATATAATACCTGCAGTTTGCTTCAAAATGCTCCAAAAAAAAAAAAAAACAAATGGGAAAGGGTCTGATGAATAGATAAAATTAGATTGGGAAAATGTTCTAAGTTGTTGAAACTGGATGATAGGTTCAAGGGGGTTCATTATGCTATAATTTCTACTTTTAGGTATATTTGAAATATTCCATACCATAATAAAAAGTTAAATAAATACATGTTCCAGGAAAGAAAAGCAATTTTTTGGCAGTGTCCTGACATTCATATGAGCTCATTTCTGTACTCCAGTTAAGTGCATTCTTAAATTTCCAGTGTATTATTATTTATTCCGCATGCATACAACTGGAAAAAAACTTATTTCGTCTAAAGAATTCACTAACAATTTGCTTTTGAGCCAATTAAGTAAGACATTGGTGAGCTCCTGCTGCATCTGGTTATGCAAAGGGTGCAAAAAAATGAGGTAGATGAGGACCCTGGCCACTAAGTTTAAAGTCTAATCAAGCAAATAAGGTATCCTCTCCAAGAAATCTAACTGAAGAGAAGTGCACAAGAAGACTTAAATGTTAGGAAATCACCTCAAATTGGAAGGACTGGGAACGCATCCTGGATCAGGTATCATGAGCCTTAAAGAGAGGGTAGGTTTTCGGTAGGCGGGAGTGGTAGGGAGAACGACTCTGAGCCAGAGAATCTGAGATGGTTTCCTGGTGACAGGAAAGGAAGATACGGTTTTGAGTGTATCAGAACGTCCCATTAAAGGAAATAGGGGAGTAAAGTGAATCTGACGGAAAATTCTTATTCTTTAAAGGGACATGTCATCTTTGAGACACTGGCGGGACTTGAGATGAGATGTCCATCTGCAGATGGGCTGGTGGAGCACAGAAGCAAGGGTCAGTGTGGGTGGTCAGCTGTGGGTATTAACAGTTAAATCGGGAGTGAGAGGATGCATTTACTACTGAAGAGAATAAAATGTTTTTAAGGCCAGTTTTATAAGAGCAGAGCAGAGGTCCCTGACCTCCCTCCTCCCCAACCTCCCTCCTCCCCAGCCATGGGCGCCTGTCATATTACCACCTGAGCTCTGTCTCCTGTCTTCCCCCACCCTCAACCCTGGTCCATGGAAAAATTGTCTTCCATGAAACTGGTCCCTGGTGCCAAAAAGGTTGAGGACCCATGGGAGAGGGTGGAAATGATGGCTTCATTATTGTGAAAATGACAGGACAGCCTTAAAGACAGTTTGAGTCCCTGGTGTGACAAGGTCTGTATTTCTCTCTCAGCACTCCTCTCTCTCACAGAGCCTGTTTATCTGTAGTTTCTCTCTCCCCTTTCCTTCAGGCTAAGCTTCTCCGAAGAGTCATCTCCACTAGCTGACTTCCATTCACGCTTTAACCCAATCCGAGTCAGAATCCTGCTTCACCTGTCCTCTGAAACTGTTCAAGTCAACATGGAGGGTTCACGGTGACTTCCATGTTGAGCAGTTCCATGGACACCTTTCACCGCTCCCTTCCCTTGACTCTGTGCAGTATTTGAGCTATTTAGCCACTCCCATTTCCTTGGAACTCTCTCTGCTTGGCCTCTGGCTTTCTCCTGGCCACTGTTTCTCATTTTTCTCAGACTCCTTCTCTCCTGAACCTGTACATGTTGTGGTACCTTACGACCAGTGCTGGACTTCCCACACTCTCTCCTGGAGGGCTTTTCCTGTTCTACAGTTTCTCCTAAGAAAACTCAACGGAGCACTGACATTTATATCTCGTTTGAGTCCTGGACCTACCTAATACCTCCATTTGGATTCCTCGCAGGTATTTCATATGTAACACATCCCAAACTGAAATTTGGACTCCTAGGGCCCCCAGCCCCCCGCCCCCGCAGCCCCACCCTTTCCTCCATCTCAGTAAATATCGCCACCATCTATCTACCATACCTTGCTGTTCAGGCCCGTAAAGTGAATCATTTCATTTGCAAAAGATCCAAAGGACAGTTCCGCTAGGAGGCTCAAACAAATACTACTCTGTTATGGAATGGCCTTTGATCCTCAGTCTGTTCCCTCGAGTGGCTGAAGTGTGTAAGCTGTAAAAACAAAGGTTTCCCACATAACTTCATTGTAACACAGCCGTTTGATTTCGGCTCCAGTGCTAACTGTAAATTTAAATCTGTGGTCGGATTTAGGCTATATATTTTACAGGATTTTGTGGTCTGCTTGTCCTGGGCAGCCAAAATCCCGGAGCCTGCCCATGGTCGGTTACAGCTGGGGCAAGCCGGGGAGTTCCATCAGTGGGGGGCCCTCCGATCAGGGGTGTCCAACCTGTGGTCTGCGGGCCACATGTGGCTCAGGATGGCTATGAATGTGGCCCAACACAAGATCATAAATTTACTTAAAACATTTTGAGATTTTGTGTGTGTGTGTGTGTGATTACATGTTGCGATGTATTTAACCTGTGGACCAGGACAACTTTTCTTCCTCCAGTGTGGCCCAGAGACACCAAAAGGTTACATGCAGACTCTACTCTTCTTTCAGCCTGGTTAGAAACCCACAGGTATGGACTTCTCCACCACCCTTACCTTGGCCCAGAATGGTGAAAAGCAATAACCCTAATTCTCCTTTATAGGCAAGGAACTGGAGGTGCCGTCGTTTCTCAAGAGGATAGCGTTAGAATAGGCTTGCATTTTATTCATGGTCTGGGTCTGTGTTCTCAGAGGAGAGGCACAATGATTTGGAGGGAAGAGAACCAGCTTCTACTTTCACCTGCAGAACTAGCAAGTTAGCTGTAAATCTGATGAGGAGAGTTGTCCTTACCTCTTCTTATACCTCCCTCCACATGCAATACGTAATGATAACTAATGCTGCTTGAGTATCAACCATTACCTAATGAACTAGGAAACGGAGGCGTAGGAAGTCAGTAGGTTGCTCAGAGACACCAAGCATTAAATTCAGGTTATTCATTCCCGTTTGGACCCTCCTGATCACCCTGATCTACCAAGTTGCCTACAGACTGCCTCTGAATTACTTCTTCCCTTCGTTCCTACTATGCCCTTGATACCATAAAATTAATTCAACATCAGTTTTTCCAAATAAAGTAAGCAATAGCAGATCAAGTGTAGTTATAGCAGGACTGTCTTTTAAAATTCTAACCAATCTTTTCTCCTTGGTAATTCTTTTTTACCTTAGGTTCTTAGCTTCAGGATAAGCTAATTGCAGAAAACAGGTAAATTCTTGTCTATTGACTTCTAAAATCCCATCATGAAATTCATAAAGGATAGTCAGGAGTCAGGGTTGGTTTTAGTTTGCTTTCGTTCATTATAAGACAGAGGTTTTTTTTAAAAAAGATAAACATAAAAAAAAGTCTTCACAGTTTGCTTTGGCAATTTAAATTGCCAAACCTGACAATTTAGTTGAGTTGGGGAGAATGAAGGGTGTTGCCTGAGAAGCTTCTTGTCCCATAGGAGATAATATTTTAGCTGTGGGAGGAGCGTGTGCAGCGGGGACAGGTGCTGGAGGACACTGGGAGGCACTCCTGCCGTGGGTCTCTTAGAGATGGGAGATCATGGAAATCCCAGAAATCTGGGGGGCAAATCCCAGCATATAAGGGACCTGGGGTTTGATTCTAAGCATTGTTCTGGAAGAGGTCACACCCAACAGGGAAATCTTGCGATTGCATGATGTTTGGAGTGGAAAAGCAGCGCTGACTGGTTGAAGTGTCCAGGCTACATGGAAAACATCTTAAAATTCCCTGTGTCCCCAGAGGCCGCCCTGGGAGGTGATCAGAAGGGCCTTGCCGTCCTTCAGAAAGGTTACTGGGATACCATCAGCAGATTTAATGTGGATTCCGTGCTGTGGAAACCGAAGCAAAGTCAGCAGCAAAAGCAGTGTGGGTTGATGTCCCCAGCAAAGACCCCCAGGAACAGCGGCCAGTGGACCTGATGCCTCTTCCCTGATATCATGACACATATGGGCCTCCTTAGAATTTAGTTACTACCAGGCAGAAATCACTCTGTTTAATTTCTGAACTTAACTGTGAAATAACTGAACATGGCTGCGTGTCCTTAGACGCGGCTGTCATTTCAGTAGCTAAGTTACCCAAGGTCACATAGCTAGAGCTGCCTGCAGCCAGGGTTCCAGCCCAGGCAGCCTGGCTGCGCAGTCCCATACTCTAAGCCACCAGCCCTGCTGTATCATTTTCTGCTGTACTATCTCCACATTTTCCAAAACTAAATTGAATGGTGGCTCATGACCTAAATCAAAGACCAAACGGACAGTAACCAGAGGGGTAGGGGGAGGAGGATAAAGGGGGAAAGAAGGGGAAAGGTCATCAAGGAACATGTATAAAGGACCCATGGACAAAGCCAAAGGAGGTAGGATTGAGGGTAGGAGGTGGGGATGGGTGGGGTGGGGGAGAGTGGTGGTAGGGAAATAGGGACAACAGTACTTGAACAGCAATAAAGAAAAAGAAAAAGAGAAGAACGAAAGAAAGAAAGAAAGAAAGAAAGAAAGAAAGAAAGAAAGAAAGAAAGAAAGAAAGAAAGAAAGAAAGAGAGATGGTGAGACCCACCCTGTGACTTTACACATTGATTATAAGATGCATACGAATTTCAGTAACACTAAAATGTCAACTGGACATTTTCTTTTCTCTTCATCTCTACTGCCACCACTTAATCCATGTCTTACCTGGATGATTTCAGATGCCTCCAGATTATAGAGACTAGACTTTTTCTATATAATTAGGAGCAAGAGAACTAGGACCAATGGATGGAAGCTTTAAAGAGACAGAGTTCTATGCAGAACCAGAGAGAACTTCCTCATAATTTCAGGTTTCCAAAGATAGAGTGAGCATCCTTGGGTGGCACCAAATGCCGTACCCCTTCAGATGTTAGAGCATCACTGAGGCAGTTATTACAAAGAAGGGACCTTATGGAGGGGAATTCAGTAGAGAACATATGGCTGGGTGATGCAGTTTTTAAGGTCCCTTTCAACTTCGAAGCCCTGCCACTTTAGAATGGAGATTGGGAACACCAGGTTGCTATGTGTTTAAAGTGTGAAAAATGAGGACATGGAAGCAGTAGGATAGGCTAGTTTTTTGAAGATGGTTACTATTGAGGGAAGCAGAGCTTTATAGTATGGATATCATAAAGCAGGATTAAGGGAAGATTTTAACACTGGAAAGAACTGAACAGATTTGTACGTACAAAGTAAGGAATTCGTAAGAAAGGAAAAAGTAAAAGTTAGAGTTCTGTTCTTGTATCTATTGCTGCATAACATCAAAACTTGCTGGCTTTAAATAATAGCTATATCTCAGGATTCTGTAGGTCTGGGATGGAAGCACAGCAGACTGGGGTAATTTTTCTGATCCACATGGTGTCATCAGGGATCACACAGCTGTGTTAAGGTGGTACGGTCCTGTGCCTTGGTGGGGATGCCCGGGAAGCTGAGGT